>JALBWW010000012.1:29823016-30423016 GCA_023212625.1 Styphnolobium japonicum
TATATAGAATCAACCTGGCTACTATATATAGAATCAACCTGGCTACCATCAATAAACTAAATTTAAGAATGTTTTTTTTGTCCCTGAGTGTGGATTATACAACAAAAACATACTTCTCTCTCTTTTTCCTATACCTATTCCCTCCCCAATGAAAATGGAATTCGATCCCATAATTATTGGATTTATTGTAAAAAAAAAAAAATTATCAATTGAATTTTGAAAAAAATTGTCTTATAAAATATACGAACCAATCTGTCAAATAAAAAATCCTGAATTTTTTTTTATATAAAATTTATTAAAAAATTCCACTTCCTCATCAAATATACTTTATTTATTTATTTCTCATTTTTTAGATACAAAATGGGCTAGTAGATGGCTTTTTCCAACACTTCAGAGCAGGATGTAGATAACCCACTTGGCCACTTCCAAACTTGGAGGACAAATTTCTGTGATTAGAAAAACAAGTGGAGAACCAACAAGGGAAATTGAAGTGATAGGTAGCTCAAATTTTAAATGTCAAATTAAAAGTTTAATTTTTAAAATTGTCATATTGTTAATATAACTTATAATTATTATATTTTTAAATTTAAACGAGATTATTTTTTTATCTAAAATGTATGAAAATATTCGTAATTTAAACTAAAAAAAAGATAAGAGGAATAACTAGAAGTGATGAGCATCAACAAAACTGCAATGAAGAGTTGACACTGCAAATTGAACTGCGTCTGATTCCCTTATCATCACACTCTCAACCAAACAACAACAATAATAATAAGATCGCTTCAATTTAAAAAAAAAAAAAAAAAGACCGAATCCCACGTCATCAATGCATCTTATTCTCCAATATCCAATGGAAATTTTCTTCGTACAAATTCAATCCAATCTAATCTAATTCAGTTCCATTGACAACGTGATGACAGCCTACACCCAGCTGTTGGGGGTGGGGTCCAATTTTTCTCAGATATACCCCTCTTCTCTCTGTTTTTTTTTTTAATTAAAAAGAATAAAGTTGTAATTATAATTTGTTAATATATTTTCAAAATAGACAATAGTAAAATTTCTTTTCCTACTTTTCAAATGTCTTTTCACATTTGCTGTTATCAATTGAAACTAATTTTATAATTAGTAGTAAAATCATTAAATGAGATTTTGTAAGAGTTATTCATGTGACCGAGTACTCCGTGTGATGTTCATATGATGTAAGTGAATGAAAATTTTCATCTTTAAAAAATAAATTCAGGATTATAATGAACATGCAAAGTAGTTCAAAAGCTCAATTCTTGTATAATGTTACACTTGGTAGATTAACAGTTAAACAAAGCTTCCATTTTATCTGCAAGTAAGAGTAGGGGAATGATTCCAAACCTTGAACTGCTACTACTGTTTAGCTCCTACTTAAGCCAAGAAATTAGATATATCATGTAAGCGAATTAGGCTTGGTAATCCGACGGGTTGGAACACGTTTTTACTCGAATAGATTCCGTCACGTACCTTTTAAATTATTATTTTATTTATCTTTACTCACTCAGCAAGTTTTAGAGACGAATATTCAAACTCTCTTTTATAAAAAAATTTAAAATTTACACCTTACTCAATTCGCATTGCTTTTTTGAAAATTTTAAATATAAATTTATATTAATAACATATTTAATTATAATTTTGAAAATTAACTATTATATTATATAATTGAAAGATATGAATATTTTAATTTTTTTTAATCTAAAATTAGTTAAGTAAACAAATACATCTAAAAAATTAAATAACAAATAACAAAATTAACTTATAATTTTTTTTATATACGAGGTACAGGCGCGGGGCATGGAGGGTCAGGGTAGGGCGAGGTGTGTTGAACCTAACACACACCTATCCTGTTATACAAAGATTAACAATCGAAATCCGTTGAAACCCGGCGAGACGGGTACAAAATATGTCCCGTGCAAGGCACAGCATGTAGGGTGCCTGCTGATAGGTTGAAATTGCCAAAGCCTAAAGCGAATAGCCTCTTGGACTGAGAACGTAATTCAACCACCATGCTATGCATAAAGAGCGGAGACTCCTTGGCCCGTAGGAAGGTGGGGGGCTGTCAGCCGTGACCAAGACCTGCCCCCAAACCCAGTCATTAAATGTATTTTGTGGTGGGTGTAACGAAATTGTATATAATGGAATGAAAAGAAATAATATAAAATAAAGTTTTTATAATATTATTTAGATGTTTAAAGGTAAAATAGAAGAAATTTTTTATTTTTTATTTTTTAATTTAAAATTTTTAATAAAAATGAATGAAATGAGAATAATTATAAATTTATTATTTTTATATTACCTTTATCTCAATTACAAAAAATATAAAAATTAAAGATATTTTTTTTTTTCATAACTCATTTTATTCTTTATTCACCAATTCAGAAAAGAAGACAAATAAGAAAATAAAATGATACGAAAGGAGATGAAGTTCATTCCATTTTATTTCTTTTCATCTTATTTTTAAGCACTAAAATAATAATATCTTTAACAATTTCACTTTTTTTTTATCATTTATCACCAATTCAAAAATATTCAAAAAGTTAAAGGTGTGCATAGAAGCTGGAGACCAACGAATTGGAGTGGAATAGAATGGGTATTCCATGCGTCCTTTCCCTTGTTTGAATGATAAAAGAACAAAAATATGGTGGGATAGATTGCTAAATGGGGGAACGTTTTGGCCCACTTTTCTTCCCCCACTCCGGGGGAAGAGAAATTAAATGCTTTACTTCTTCTTCTTTTCTTCCGCATTTAGTTGTAAATTACTCATTTGTTCCTTAAAAATTAATAAAATTATTAATATAACATGTTTTAAATGTATTATCTTTATCATTTCATTTCAAATAAATGATCACTAATTTCATTCCACTCCAAACTTTTTTTTTCCATTCGAAATGGAAACATCCAAAGACGACTTAAGAGGGTCCCTTTCCAAACTTCCATATCGAAACAATTGACTCCCCAAGTCGAAACAAGACTCTTAAACAAAAATAATTTTAGCATATTTGTTTGGGAAAATGAAGAATAAAAAAGTTTTGAAGTGATATGTAAATAAGTTGCACTATAATTTATGATTAACTATCGAGATGTTTCTTGAGTAGTACATGAGTTGTATAATATTAATTTAAAGTTTTGCATAGTATTTAAATTTTTTTTTATTCATGAGTGTGGGTTATATAACAAGGGTAACTCTTTCCCGTCCTTAAAACTCTCATCTCCCTGTTCGTGCATCTATAGTAATTTTTTTTTTATCAGTTCAACAAACTAACACTTTTCATAATATTTAGTGTATTAATTGAAGGTATAAATTTTAATTGTAGAAAAATTCAATTGGTAAATCATTTTAATTTTAAAGAAAAATATTGTTATCTGTCCACCAAATACTGGTTGTAGTAATCGTTCTTTGATTTTCTTTTATACTTTCAGTGTTATTTTCTAGTTGTGATATTTATTTCATGTTTAATTTAATACTTTATTATAGCAAAATTAGCAAATTCTATTATAATAACAAATGAGTTAATAACATATATAACATCAATCATAATCTTTATTATAATATTTTTATGTCTTCTACTCAATCCTTATCTTATTTTATTTCATATTATATTAAAGAAATATAAATATTTTAAATGTAATTATATATATATATATATATATATATATATATATCCTTTCTCTACCAGAAAGGAAAAAAAAATACAATGTGCTATTAACATTATGCCATTATTAAAAAAAATATTTGTATATTTGTGATGTATCAATTAATGGCAAGTCATTTATGAATTCAAATTCGGAAATTCATTCTCTGTTCTCTTTCTTCAAATTGACTCTAATAAAATATTATTAATTCCTTTTAAAAAAATATTATTAATTAAAAAATTATAATCTCTCTTAGTTGACAGCATTATTTTATTTTATTTTCAATTGATAAGTATTTTACTCAGCAAGAGAAAGATATTAAAGAGAATTTGAGTTCGCATTTATATAAAAATTAATTCACGGTACAAGAAATTTTTTTCACTGAGAATACATGAGATGGCAAAATCCAAAAATGTAAGTCAGGGGCTGGGCCAGGAACCAAAATCTGAAATAGCTCATGCTCATAAAGTTGTAACAGGATCACCCAAATCACCATGGATCCCATGAGTGGAATCTCACTGAGCAAAAAAGGGAGTAACAGAGCAGATCCAACCACATTCCCTTACAGGTTCTCTAAAATCAGCGGAACAAAAGCTCATTCCCATTTTTACCAGTCAGCAGATAATTGGAAAATTACCATCAACAAAAACAACTTTTGAGAGAGACAGAGACGTGTACTGTCTGTAGCATCTATCTATAAATTCCCCTTATCGTATCATACTACTACCACCACCCCACAGCACACCACCATGCATCATCGTATTCTCATTTGGTCATTTTCCCACTAAGAAAGCCAAAAAAGAAAATAGAAAAAGAAAATCCCCACACCCTGCAAGGAAGAGAGAGAAAGAGATAAGTGAAACTGTGAAAGTCGTCGAATAATCCTTTTCAACACCATTCTAGTACATACATAAAAGGTGGATGTTTTCGAAGCTCCCCATTCCACAACTCACAGTTTCTCAGTCCCAGCTACCCAAAATCCCAGTAACTCCAAAACAGAAACTTTCAGAGGAACAATAACAAGAACAAGAACAAGAACAAGGGTCAATGGATCCGTGCCCGTTTGTGCGTCTTATGGTTGAATCTCTAGCTCTGAAGCTTCCATCAGCAACCAAGCCCGCACCCGGTTCAGGTGTTCACCCATCAACCACTCCCTGCTTCTGCAAAATTCGGATAAAGAGTTTTCCCTCCGAAACTGCACTGCTTCCTCTATGTTCTTCAACCGGTGACTCTGCGCCGGACTCCACCACCTCCGCCGACGGCTTCCACCTTGACTCCGCCGCTCTCCGGCGACTCTCCGGCAAGCCCGTCACCCTCCGCGTCTCCGTCTACACCGGTAGCATGGGCCGAACCTGTGGCGTCAGCGGCGCCAAGTTACTGGGCCGTGTTGTTGTCAGCATGGACATAGCCGGTGTTGTGTCTCGTTCCAACACGTTCCAGAATGGGTGGTTGAAGCTGGGGAAGAACGATGAACCGGACAAGCCTTCGGCCCGGCTTCACTTGGTGGTCCGGTGTGAGCCGGACCCTCGGTTCGTCTTCCAGTTCGGCGGCGAACCGGAGTGTAGCCCGGTAGTTTTCCAGATTCAGGAGAATATCAGACAACCCGTTTTCAGCTGCAAGTTCAGTGCAGATCGGAACTCCAGATCCCGGTGAGTGACTCACTGAGTCTTGTTTTGGTTTACTTGGTGGTGCATCTTAGTTTTCAATCACTGTATCTGCTAGTGTGAGCCTTGGTTAGGTGAATCAACCATGGAAGCATATACATAATACAGTAACAACCATCTTTTTGAGTTTTCCCATTTACCTTTTTTTTCCCCCAAAATTTTCTAAAAATGATTTTCACCTTTTTTTTTTATAAAAAGAAAAACATTTTAAAGTTACTTTCCTTCGTATTTAACTATTTATTCCAGATTACAGAGATATAGTTTACATATGTAAAACAAAAACAACAAATATTACTGTGAATGTAAAATTATTTAATATTATCTCCATCTAATTAAGTGTTATATCGTCATTCATTTTTTTAACTATACTAATAAGAGTTAAATTTTGATTTTCTATAAGTATAAAGTTTTTTTACTTTAATTTCTATCCACTGTCAGTGTAAAGTTAATCATGTGTTGCCAAATCAGTAAAAGAGTTGACTATCACAACAAATACCTAGAAAATCTAACTATTTTAATGATTTGGCAACATATGATTGGATGACAGTGTAAAGAAACTTTACACTGACAGTGAATAAAAATTAAATCCAAGTTTTTTTATACTGTTATTTAATCATGTATTGTCAAATCATTAAAAAAATTTGATTATCACAACAATCACTTAAAAAGTCTAACTCTTTTAATGATGTGTTAGCATATGATTGGATGACAATAAATTAAAATTAAATTCTACTAACAATTAAAAAAAGTTAAATTCTTTTAATGAATGTAAAACTTTTTGATATTATTATCCATCCAAGTGTTATTACATCTTTTTTTTTTTTGACATAATATCAATTAAAAGAAGGGTCAAAACTGTTTTAATTAATGATATGGACACTTAATAATATATGATTGGAAGACAGCTTATATTAATAGTGAATTAAAATTAACTTTAATATATTACCAAAGCAAAAATTAAACTTTAATATTATACCAAAGTTTTGATATGCAAAAATTATTAGTGTATTTATTTAGGTTGGCAAATATACTAGTGGGACTAATAAAGTAGGTTAATTATAGTTATGGATTAAGGTGAGGTTTAGATATGTGGGCTGGCTTGTCAATATCTTAAGAGCTGGTATATAACCATCATCACATGCCTAGTCGGGCCTCGCCTTGTCCAGCTCAATTCTTTCATGTTTCTCTCGTTGCTTAGTTGTTATCCTTTTGTGCTCATTTCATTTGGTGGATATCATCACCTCCATTTGTTTCTTTCTTTTTCTGGTGAAAGAAACATGAAAAATGGTAGTGGTACCACGAAAATTTCATTTTCATATCCATGGGCTGGCAATTCCACTTTTAGAAAACTGTCCTTTGACATTACAATTTCGACATTCCGATAACCTTTGTGACTCCCCTTTAGACAAATATTATAACAGTGTGACTGGGGTTGAACTCACCTAAACTTTTTATTTCCTATATATATATATATATATATATATATATATTATATTATTCCAGTTTGGCAGTTTCAGAATAATCACACTTTCAATCGGTTTGTCTTTAAACAATTTTTTCTTTAGTAAAATAAAATAAAAACCTATCGATTATTAACTTATGGATTACGAGGAAGACACAATCTTAAATGGTATTTAATAAGCTGCATACCCAGGTTTGGTCAAACAGACAAGCTGAGATTTTCCAAACTGCGAAACATTACTACTTCGGATTCCCTCCCATGTGCCAGTATCTGGCTGCAGTCTCAATATCTCATTTAATTTATTATCCTAGCACGTTTGACATTTGGTTGTGACATTTAATTGATAAATGATTATGCTTAATTTAATCACACCTCTTATTCATGAATATTTTTTTTCCTTATTGAAAATTCAGGTGTCTTCCCTCAGATTTTACCAACAATCCTAGTAGGTGGAGAAGAACATTCGCAGGTGTTAGAGAACGTCAGGGGAGGGAGAGAAAGGGTTGGATGATAATGATTCATGATCTCTCTGGCTCACCCGTTGCTGCAGCCTCCATGATCACTCCATTTGTTCCTTCCCCTGGTTCAGATCGAGTATCCCGATCAAACCCCGGTGCTTGGCTCATTCTTCGCCCTAATGGGGCCTCTGTGAGTAGCTGGAAGCCTTGGGGTCGTCTTGAGGCATGGCGAGAAAGAGGTCCTGTCGATGGCTTGGGCTACAAGTTTGAGCTTGTTACTGACAATGGACCTGTCACTGGAATACCTATTGCAGAAGCCACAATGAGTGTCAAAAAGGGTGGCCAATTCTGCATTGATTATAAAGTGATGAAGGATTCTGGATTGGGTTCAAGGTTACCAGGAAAAGGGTTTGTGATGGGTTCAACTGTGGAGGGTGAAGGCAAAGTTAGCAAACCTGTTGTACAAGTTGGGGCACAGCATGTGACATGCATGGCTGATGCTGCTCTGTTCATTGCACTCTCAGCTGCCATTGATCTTAGCATGGATGCCTGCCAGCTTTTTTCGCATAAACTTAGGAAGGAGCTTTGTCATGATGAACAAGTTTCCTCTTCATAACTTGCTTGAAATGAATTCAATTATTGTTCTTGCATTGCAAGTTACTATCTGCTGCAGTGATAGCCAGTATGTTCCTACTTGATATTGAGAGTGAGAATTTTGGTTTGAGCAGAGATATACCTGCAATCCAGTGCTAGCAGCTTCAGCTTCGGTTTTGTCAAGGTTCTTAGGCCTAGCTATGCGATTTTATTCCTTCTAATCACACAGTGTTGCCTGTAAAACAAAGTCACACAGTTGCTAGTTTTGATGGTTCTACTTTCAGGTTGGGTTTCCTCAACAGCAGAAATTAGGGGAGTGATTGTAACAGCATTTTTTTTAATACTTGGAGTTGGATGTATAAATCTGAACAGAAGATTTGAACTGTACAGACAAACTAGAGGCAAATGTCTGTTTATAAATCTTTATTTTTTTTATGAATGCAAATGTCTATTTATAATTTCTTATGTCTTTCTTTATTGGGTAAATTATAATTTACCATCCTGACTCAAAATCACTTCGTCCATGTATGGTTTAAAATGTGACAATTTACCTTTTTCATGTGATTTGTTATGTTATCACATAATCATTATGTAATTTTTTAAATCAATTTTTTAATTGATAACGTGTTAGTTGTAAAAAAAAGTACATAAAATAGTTTTAAAACTTTTACAAAGAATATGAAACATTCAATTATCAAAATATAGATGAAAATAATCAAATCTTACATAAAAACAATGATAAACAAATTATTAATGATTTTTTCATGTTACAAAACGTTAATGCTTTAATTTTGTTATAAAACAAATGAATGATATGTACATTATTTGCAAGAATTTTTTTTTAAATTATAGCATTTGTTTTCTGTTAAAAAATAGATGGAAAAAATTAAGTTAAGTGATGATAAAGCAAACTCTAAGAGGATAAAGTATTACATTTTAAATATCTAAGGCCAAAATTTTTGAGCCAAATCACATAAAATAAGTTGTAATTTACCCTTCTTTATCTCAAAATATTTAATAATTGGACCTCATTCTTCATCATGAAAGGGCTGAAACTTTTCAACTTATTTGTTCAAATTGTCCTTTGATCCGCTTTTGTAATGTGATAATAATGTCGTTGCAAATGCCCCAAGTCAATTCCACAGCTTATAATATTAAACTAATTCAATAGAAGGTACATGTATTCGATATTTATATATATAATTTCACTATTTTTTGTCATGATTCGTTGTATGGAGACACCGAGTAGTGCAAATAGGAAGAAAAAAGAACAACTCATAAATGACTAAAATACTTTAAGGAGTAAATTTCATATTAGATAGATTCTTAGGTACATATAAGACAATTTTCTTACAATGTACGACTTTGTGTGTGTTATGGTTTTTAATGCTAATCTTTGTTAATATATAGATAGTGGAAGACAATGGTTTCTCATGTGACTAACGTTGACATGCACACAATGATATATCATTAGAAGATTATTTTATCTTCAGATTATATGTGTATATTTTTTTTTTCATATTTTATTTCTCAATTCTATTTAACCAAAGTATAATTAGACCGTTGGTAGACAATTTACAATCCTACCATAAATTTTTACATAATTTGTCATTACCTTAAATTGTGGCTCATTTTCTGTATTTGTCGGGGTGTAGTTCTGGTTTTCCATTACAGGTAGGCATGGGCTTGCACAACAGCAATGAGATCTGGGCTTGTTTTAGAAGTAAATGGACCAAGAATGGGCCCATTTAGATAAAAGCGAATTAGACCTTCATCACCGTTAAATACTGATAACGATGTAACTATGATTTCTCTTCTCTTCTGATCTGAGAAACCCAAAAAAAAAAGGAAAAAAAGAAACGCCGGAAAGCAGTTCCGGCGATGAGTTCCGGCGCGGTGTTCCTTCTGTTCCTCGCAACGGTCGGTCGCATTTCTTCCGAATCCATCATCAGATTGCCATCGGAAAACTCCATCTCCGGCGCGAATCGGAGGGTTGGGGTGGACGATGGTCTTTATTGCGACAGCTGGAGGCTCTCCGTGGAGACGAACAACGCCGGAAGCTGGGATCAAATCCCGGCGAGGTGCATAGGATTCGTGGAGGAGTACATGGCCGGCGGCGAGAGGTATTCGTCGGACTCGGAGGTGATCGCGAATCTGTCGTCGGCGTTCGCGAAGAAGGTGGTGTTTGACGGAGAGGGAAGGGACGCGTGGGTGTTCGATATCGATGAGACGCTGTTATCCAATGTGCCATACTACCAAGTCCACGGATTCGGGTATGTAATAGACATTTGTAGCCGTTGGATTGGTCCAATAGCTGCAACACAACACTCTAATAGGGTTCCCAATCCTTTGGTGCTGTAGTGGGTCCCCCTGCTATGACATGAATGGATTGGAATTTGGAAGCCCACCTTCCTGTATGAATTTGCGTTGCTTTTTTTCTTATATTTTTATTGTTTTATCAAAAAAGCTTCACCTTTTGGCTGGAAAGTTTTTTTTTTTATAATAAAAAGTTAAACCCAATATGCAAAAAATCTTTCTTGTGTGAAAAGAGATAAACACAAAAAACAGAGAAAGTTTCACGTAACACGCTATTTTATTCAACAATTAACATATTGGAAAAATATTTATTTAAATTAAGTACATTTATAACATACATTATACATATATGTTGAATAGAATACTTATGCCTACTTATGAATTTTTCAACCAGCATAATGCACAAGACTTTATATCCTTCAATCTTAGCAAACAGTAGCCTTTTATTGTAAATGAAATCATAGCAAAGCACTCAAAATTAAATAATGGCAGAAAAGCCTTTTTTTATTATTATAAGAAATGGGTTTTTACAATTCAAAGCAACTCTCTTGAGCTTCTGAGTTTATGTTTAGATGAGATTCCTGCATTAAACTATATTTTAGTGTATATTGTAAAGTACACGTCAAAACATTTTTTTTTAACTTAGGCAAAAAGGACTTTAAAGTGGATAAAAATGAATTTGGGTTGAGCAAACACACACTAGTTTAATTGTTATGGCCAATAACAATTGTTTTCAAACTTACGGGTTATGACTTATGAGGTTGTTTTGGCATATTGTATTCAATGGCAAATCAATGACTGAAAGGTTGAATAAGATAACATAGAAACGAGAGTTTATCAAATATCAATCAAATATCAGTTCCCCTCACATCTATGGAATTTGGGTGATTACTGAATAGATGCTATTTATGCGGTTATTGTTAGTTAATTTGTAGCAGAAAGACATCTGTAACGGTTAAAATCTGAAATTGACTTGCTTAACCCATAGCTACTGTCTATGTGAATTTCTTTGGTTCAGTTCATTATGGGTATCTTGTTTCAATCTTTTGACCATAGGTCAGAGATCTTCGATGAGACATCCTTCGATGATTGGGTGACTTTGGCTGAGGCCCCAGCTTTACCAGCCAGTTTGAGTTTGTATAACGAGCTTCACGAATTGGGCTTCAAGATACTTCTCTTAACCGGGAGAAGTGAGTATCAAAGGAATGCCACGGAGGCAAACCTTCTACTTGCAGGGTACCGCAACTGGGAGAGGCTTATCTTGAGGTACATAAATTCTTTGGTTCTTAGAAAATATACATGTTCCTGTTCTGCTAAACTTCACTTGAAATACCTTGTTTAATGAAACAGAGGCTCTTCTGATCAAGGAAAACCAGCCACTAGTTTCAAGTCTGAGAAGAGAGCAGAGTTGGTGAACGAAGGTTTCAGGATCCAAGGGAGCTCTGGAGATCAGTGGAGTGATTTATCGGGTTACGCGGTGGCCTCACGGTCTTTTAAGCTCCCAAACCCAATGTATTATATTCCTTAACAGATAAATGGCATCTCCAATCTGTATTCATTTTTCTTGATTGCTTGCTGTAATATCTCTCGATGATTTTCATAGCAACACTATGCTTGTTACAAGAGGGATCTAGGTGTTAATGTGAATGAGATTTTGAGTGATGTTAGTTCTTATATGCTCCATCTTAGAGGTAAGGCTTATTCTTGAGCTATTAGGTTGTTTGAATCAATGACACTTCTCTTGATGTGTAAATCTTGCGCATTTTTCTCTGCATTAATCCCTCACCTATGTCTAATAAGAGTGAAGTATTACTCGAGGAAATAAACCTTTTATGATAATTAATAAGGGGCCGAACTTTTATTATTATTAATTAAGGGCATTAATTTTATTGAAAAATATATTTATTAAATAAAAATGTTAAAAAGATAAATAAAAAATTGACATATAAGAACTACTTATAACATGAACAAAACACAGCATATAATTTCAAATTTTCTCTACTTGATAAATATTATGAAGATGTTTTTCTATTAAAATTGAAGTCCTTGGTTATCACAATAAAATTGAGGTCATAAGTTTTGAAGTTGTGTTCATTAATTGATTACGATACTAAAATTGAGTTAATTGTATAACATTGTCTCTTTCTAATAATTATTGATTGTCTTGAAATGTTACCAAGCCAAAGTGAGAATCCAATGCTCAATATCATCCCATTTATATGATTGAAGTGACATTCAGATGTTTACCCTAAAAAAAAAAGTGGCATTCTGGCAGGTGAACTTATCCTAGTAGTTTGGTAACCTTGTGATTTTGGTTGTGCAAGTAACATAAAAGCATTAAAGTGGTGTCAAGTTTCACTATTCCTAAGCAATCAAGTAGGGGCCTTGTCGAATGCAGGAAGTGAAGCCGAAGGGACAATATAAAGAACCCGTGATCCTAGTACACTGTACACAATAAAGCAACCAAATAAAACAAGCATGTCAGTGAGACATAAATTATCTTGATTGGGCCTTGGTGATAACACCATATACTACATGTTTATGCTGGTGAAGATATATACATATATATATATTGAGATCGGTGAAGATAGATATTAGTAGTATCTTTGCCTTCAAAATGTAGGCATCTCTTATCCGTGCAGGTCAAGTATAGTTACTAATATGTAAACTGAATCCATGTACAATTACATTAGCTGGGTCTTAAGATTTGTAGCATGTATATTAAGTTAATAAATAACTGACATACCGACACACTTTCACCTTAAATATAATGATTTAATGTAAAATAATAATATGTGAGTTATTTATTAGCTTAGTATACTAAGTGTACTGAAGAATCTCCAGCATTAACTAATGGTACAGCCATGACCAACCTGTAACTATACGGCAACTATCAAGGAGATGGTGCACTGGGATCGGTGTGCTTAGAGGGACTTCCAGCCAGCGAACCACAAACAAGAGGCTTTGGAGTAGGGATTCTGAGACAACTGAGGCTACCGCCTGGGATCACAGAGCACTCAGGTTGAGGTCTCTGCATGTTCCTTCCAGGAATGCAGTTGAGTGAGAAATCAAAACCCACATTCCTATAGAAAAGCCTTGAGCATTGCTGGCTGAACCCAGAAAAGAAATTGTAAGCAACGGTTAGATTTGCAAGGCTTCTCAGAGAGCAGATTACATCTGATAATTCCCCAGAAAGCTTGTTATGCTCCAAATTAAGGACTTCTATTTCTTGCAGGCAAGATAGTGTGTCTGGCAAATGACCCATAAGTGCATTGGAGCTCACATCCAGAACTTGCATCTCTGTGAAGATCCCCACTCCTTCAGGAATGCAACCTGTTAACTGGTTATTGAGGAAGAGAATCTCCTTTAATTTAGAACCCATGAAGCCAAAACTTGCTGGGATGTTTCCACTCAACTTGTTGTTGGCTAAATTTATCACCGAGGCAGGGGAATTACCCAAGTTTTGGGGAATTTCACCTTCAAATTGATTGTTGTTGAGAAATATTGCATCCAGATTCATATTGAAAAGTTCTTCAGGGAGGGACCCTGAGAATGAGTTGAATCTGAGGTCCAAGTAAATGAGGCTTGGCATGTATATAGTAACAGCAGGGAATGGACCTGAAAGTTGGTTGTTGCTGAGGTCTAACTCTTCCAGAGACGTGAGGTCTCTGAATGTATCAGGAACAGTACCAGTAAATCTATTACTGTTGAGGTGGAAAAGAGACATATCACTGAGTAAAGAGAGCTCTTTGACAAGAGTTCCTTGGAGATTTGCATGGTTGAGATCTATGCCTGCAACAGCAGGGACAGCTGATGCAGCCATTTCATCCTGAGGATTTGAACAAAAGACTCCTTTATAAGAACACACATCAGAACCAACCCAACTATCTAAAATCTTTAATGGGTCATCAGTAATTGCGGATTTCCACACCTGGAGAGCTGTGTAAGCTCTGTCCACCTTTGGCACTGAAGATCCAGAGGGTTCTGGGCTGTTAATCCCGCCACCAACCCAAACCACTCCACCACTGCCACTGCCACTGCCACTGCCGCCCCCACCACCACCACCACCACCACCATTGCCAACACCAACACCAACACCTACACCTACTCCCACACCAACACCAACACCAACACCAACACCACCGCCAACACCAAAGGCAGCTTTTGCTGAACTTAAATGGAGGAGGAGAAGAAAAGCCAGAATCCAGCCCTTCTCCATTTTGAGCTGAAGATACCAAGATGCTTATTTGATGGTGTGCTTGTAAGGTTGTCCAAATAAGGTTGCTTCATTGAAGAGAGAGAGAGAGAGAGAGAGTGGTGGACTGGTGGGGTTTATTGGTCTTGAATGTGCCCTATTTTATTCATCGTTGTCTTTTTAGTTTGTGTATGCGTTTGAGCTATGCCTCCGTTGTACAACTTTTTCTGTACAGATGTTGACAAGTTGAATGAAAATTTTTGTGTCAGAACAGGGAGGTGAGGTAAGAAGTGAGAACTAATCACTACAACTTCTTTTTTTGGTGTTTATTATTAGTGGCTACAAGCCTACAAACGAGCATTCTTTCAGGAGTTGGGGTTTCTAAATTGGATGATCTACCCAGCCGAATTAATAAACAAAAGATGCACAAAATCTTAGTTATACTATTTAAACATGGCTTTTCTTAATGGTACCCGGTTAAAAAGGCACTGTTATTTTAATGAAGTTGGTAGAGAGGAAGAAAAAAAGGATAATGGTGAGGGTTGCACAAGCTATCTAGTATGAATTTTGTTTATAGTAATTTAAGATTGTTAATCGCATTG
Source organism: Styphnolobium japonicum (assembly GCA_023212625.1). NCBI lineage: Eukaryota > Viridiplantae > Streptophyta > Magnoliopsida > Fabales > Fabaceae > Styphnolobium > Styphnolobium japonicum. Next base: position 29,837,965 of record JALBWW010000012.1, read on the forward strand.
CTGAAAGCTACTTGACGCTTGTTAACTCCTGAAAGCAGAAGAAACAAATAAAAAAGAAAAGAGCTAGTTGATGTGTACAATAAGTACGCTTTAAGTATTGCTCCGCATGTCATGTAACCCATATCGTTTTGATTAATCTGTTTCTTCGCACATAGTTATACATGAAAGAGACGCAAAGATCAGTGTGGACTAAAGCTACAGGGGCGCACTCTATGATTATTAGAATGCGAAATATTTGTGCATGACTATGAGCCTATTAGCTTAATTGACACACTTTGGTCAGGTCCTTTGGAAACCCTTCAGCACTTGAGAATTAAGATGTTGAATCCTGTGAATATCAGTTTTCACCAAGCAATTAGGAGAAAAGAAAAAAAAATTACACAATTTTATATGTGGGGCTAGTAGAGGGGATTCAATTTGTGATAAATGGTTGCCAGACGGTAGCTACTAGCTAATGATTGTGAGTGCCTGCCCCATGGCTTCATAAGAATTTTTGTTAAAATTCGTCTCTTCCAATTTCCAACTCTCAACTTGTCTTAATGACAAATTAGTCTAGTGAAATAAACAGCCCAATTAAACATTTTCTAACTGATATAATGAAGAGCTTAGAGAAAACACTAAAATCATCAAAATAGTTTGACTAACGTGTGCACCTTAAACAGCATAAGCCACGGGGTACAGAACTTATTATTGATGTAACCGAATTTGGTCACGGTTGCTTCCTAGCAGCTGTTGAGTAAAGTTGCCCAATGCAACACTAGAATAGAAACTGTTTTATCTGAGTTACAAAAATTTTAGTGCACAATTCTCACACACACTTTCCCATAATCAACTTATTACTTCAGAAACTTTCACCTTCTCTCTCACGTTTCCAGATTCACGCACTCACAATGTGCCACACTCTTATTTCGGACACACCACACTTGTTCTTCTCTAGTTGACTCACTCTCCACTTCATTTCCACTCATACACAACTTGGAGCCATTTTTAGGCTTGCATTGTCGATTTCAAGAGCCTACTTTGCAATTCCTAGATAGTTAGAATATTTCATGTAACTATTGACTTTAGATACTAGAGATTTTTAGAGAAAAAGGGACCACCGGTGATGACTCTCTACAGCAGCTTGGGTTATTTCTCTGCTCCAAAGTGGACGAATACTCTGTTAAAAAATAATTTGCGTCACGGGTAGTTTTGTTCAATTCTATATCGAACTGCAATTTCTGTAGTTCAGTAAAAGTTAGTGACATGCAGTGTTCAATTCCTTTGCCTAAATGATGGGAGAATGGACCAGAAATCAATCATTAGAGAGAGTATGATTGGTGTGAAAACGAGGGTGGACAAAGCTAGCGCACGCCTTTTTGACTACTAAACGAAAGCAGCTAGCTTCCAAGTTCCATGGCTGGTGATGAACTTATGTTCCAATAAGCAAAGAAAAAGGGAAAAGAAAAATAATAAAAGGTAATGGAAAAAGAGGAAGATTCCTCTTGTTTCGACTCTTCTTCTACAACATAATTGGAACTCCTAGTAAGTAGTTGCATTCTCAAAGCATAGCCATCAGAACTCCTGTATACTTTATAATGGTAGTGGCGTAGTGCTACCCACCAACCCTCCCCAAACACCAGCACCGAGGGAGAGTGAGAACAAGTCTAATGCATGTACAGAAATTAAGTGTTCATCTTTTACTTAAAGTCTTAAACCATTATAAACCTTACTTGAAAATAATTAATCAACACGTTCGAGCCTATTCACCAGAAAATTAAGAAACTGAGAACGTGACACTGTTTGAGTGATATAATGAGTCTCTTAGACTAAGCATTAAGCAATTCCAAAATTTTCTGCAGCTATTAAAATAAAACTTTAGCAAAGCCTTGAGGGTTATTTACTGCAAATAAATGACCGTAACACTAATATCAGGCTAGTCTATCTATATTCTATAAGCTATCTGCTATGGAAACTCTTCACAGTATTCTCGGTTTCTGCCTTCAATATCTCTTTTCAAGCCAAAAACACACTTGCATGTGCTTTCACCAATAGCTATAGGGTTAGGTGCGGTGTGGTCACCTTCAATTATTGTAATATGGGTTTGATTTAGGTCCCATCTTTTGATCTTTGGGGGTAGTTGCTGCATAAATGTTGTCTTCCTTGGCCTTTACTTCTCTATCAATTCTCATCATCCCAATATTGGTGTCCAGCATGTATCATTGTTGGATTAGGACAAGAGGGGGAAAATGGTACATAAAAATCTCTATTGTGATTATGAAGTTCCGGATATCTATGTTGGGAGTCCCAAAAAAGGAGGAGAAAGAATAATTTATGTCTCAACTCTGAGGGATTATCGTGGGCAAATAAAAATATAGCTGGATGTATAAAAATAGATTGCACCTAAATTTTGTGATAAAATATATTGCACTTTATTTTAGCAATTCTCCACCCGCCACCACACTATTATTGTCATATTAAAAGTTTTCATTAAGATTGATACTGAGTATTTTAAAATAAAATTACGTCAATTCACTTATTATGAGTATTTTATATTATTGTGAATTTTGTGATGTCAAATATTCAATAAATTAATAAATTTTTTTATTATAAGTAAAAAACTTTACTTACTATATTAATAGAATATTTCCTTATTTATTAATTATATACAAATTTTTTATCTAACATTATCGGGAATATTATATATAAATAAAATTTGTGAATATAATATTGCTAACATTTTTTTTATTAAATTAAACATTTTAAACAATATTTTCAATAACAAAATATATTATGCGTGAAAAATGCCGGAGGATAAGAACGAAAATGTCAGCATCTCCGTATAGGGAATATGCGGTTGATGCTTTTCATCTAGAGAAAAATATTTGCACAATATTGGAAATCGAAACGACCAAGCCATTTTTTTTGTGTGGTTAAATTGAACCCTTCACGGCAAAACCAAAAAAAGAAACCCTTCTAATTTTAATTTCCATCTAAAAAAGAATTAAATTAAATTGAATTTAAAAATTAGCATGATTTAACAGAAGAAAAGTAATTAAAATTATGGATTTTTTTAATTAATTAGGATCAGATAAAAAATATATTGTAATTAGAAAATAGAGAGAGTTATGAGGTCGTGTTATAGAGTGGGCCAGGCCTTGGCCCAAGCAAATCATTAACAGAAGCCATTCATTTTCATGGTCGGACTGCAAGGGGCCCATATCAGTGACTGCTTTGAAATAGAAAACCACTTTGAAAGAATATGTTTTTCTTATTTTCTCAATATATAAAGTTAATAAAAAAAATATGAATAACATTTGATTATAAAATATTAATTATTTTAAGAAATCCACAAAAATCAATTATGAACTAATAACTCAATTAACGAATCTATTATTCCTTTCAGCATTTTTTAGTTAGTTACAATATTTTCTTTTACAAAAATATAAAACGAATGTTGTGTAAAAGAAATATGTACAATTTGTAAGAATATTTAACGAACCTATGTGAATATAGTCATATAATGACGCCACCTGAACATTATTTTCCTATCAAGATGAATTGTCTCATAACTTAACTCTTCATTATATCGAGTTATTTGATAACGAAATTACATCTTCTACTTACCCATAGTGATGATTACTAATAAATAGTGACATGGACAATATCTAAACTCATGAAGCAGAGTACTCTTTCACCAATATTCACGATTCATTCTTTAAAATTTTACATGGAATATAATCACGAAGATTTCCTGTTTCCAGCAAGGAATCGACAAAAATGTGTTATCATTTTCAATTTTTCATGGGATGTGCGTTTGAGCACTTCGAGTCACATCAAAGTTAGGGAGTGAAGAAAAAAAAATATTACATGATAAAAAAGAATAATAGAAAGCAGTGTGTATAGATAACTTGAATTATTCGCTTTGAATTTATCCCAGTTGTCCATATATGCAGTCCAATCACAATTGTAACCAAGTTTGAAGATATAGGAAAGATAGCTACAGTTACCAATAACATAATCCTCTTAACAATATGGAACTTTACAGAGTTATTTTCAAATGGGGTCCAAGTTAAAGTTGGCTTTATACCATCAACTTTGTCACAAACTGGTTAAACAGAAGCTATGCTTTACTTCCAATCCACTTGCATGGTTCTCACTTAAGCATTAGCATTCATCTTTGGGACAAAAAACAATAAGATACGGACATTGTGCACAGCACAACATCTCGTGAATGTTATGTTTTTTCTCCCTCTCTCAGGTGATATCGATATCTTTGTATATACGTACGTAGAAAGATGTTTTATCACTTTAATTATTTAAAATTACTTACTCAGCATCCTATTTGTAATCTTAGGTACCTTCCTTGATGCATTGAAAGTTTTAACAAGTGTTAAGCCACCAATAGCGTTTAAGAAAAACATTGATGCTTTCTACTCTCCAAAATTACCTCATGCAAATTCTAAAATTTGCTATCTCTGATATTAATACCTTGCATAAGAGATTCAATTGAGAAGGTAATAACACTACATTTCGTGGGATGGAAACATGTGAATAAAAAAGAAAAGTAAAAGGGGGTTAGGTTTGAAACGAAGCAAACTTCAAAGTCAAGCTCTTACAAAACTCATATAGAGGTTTACGACTGAAAAAGACTCTATTTGTGTTAAATGCCTAGTAGCTTGTCATACCTTCAACACTATAGGACCTCTTCTGCAACAAAAGAAATAGAAAAGTACCTTGTATCATAAAGATTGTGAGACATGGTCAGGGTTTCTTTTGACTTTGGGTTTCTTTTATTGGCTCACTTCAGTAACCTTGACCCTTAAATAAAAATGAGGACGTCACTAAATTTTATGATATTAATTGACCACGAAGGGAAGTGGAACTTTGGTTGTTTCACGAGTAAATCTAAATCGACCTTCCCATTTCAAACTCATGGTTTTAGCTTTAGTGGCTCATTTGAGAGTGCTTTACTTTTTGTGGTATCTGCAGTGTAAGCCCCTTGCAAAATAATTTTGAAACAAAAGATAAATTTTCACCTAACTTTCTTATGTTGTATGTGTAATTCTCAACAAGAAACATTGTTACATATTTTACTAGAATGACCCGAAACTAGGAACATTCAAAATCATTTTTTAGACCAAAATTAGGAGCAATATTATCAATTAAATATTTATAATTATCTTAAAGATCATATCTCCTCCTCTTCCTCTTTTAACGGTTTTCCTTGGAATACTCTATTGTTAAATTTGGAAACTTGTCCAAATTAAATCAGCAGAATATCACTTCATTGTGGCAAACAAATAGTTTCATTCTCCCCTTCTCTATAACTATTGATTTGGCATGGTCTCCACCACCATATAGGTTGAACTCTACAAATTTAGGAGTTTTGAGAGTTGTAGGAGACATTCAACATAATTTGAGCAGATTTATTTACGGTTTCTCACTTATTAGAGCTAGAATAGGACTAGTAGTTTGGCTTAAAACTTGCAATGTACATGGGTTTGGTGGATTAGTTACATGTTGAAACATACTCTCTCAATGCGTTAATCTTATTTTCTCCAATTTTGTGTGTTCCATCCACACAATACATTGATTGAATTTTGAAGGCGTTGAATGCAATATTTTTATGAGTGTCAACTGTATTACATCTTCAGAAAAAAGAACTCTGCTACAGACATAATTAGAAAGGTAAATACACATAATCTCCTGTAATTTAAGCCTTTCTTAACTAAGACTCCTAAAGAATTTTTTTCTTTCAATAGGCCCCCACCTGATTTGGTCCACGTTGAAATTGTTACATTATTTGTTAAATGAACCGTTAGTTAACGCACGTGCATTGCACGTGAGAACATGGTACAAGGGAGGGGAAAATGTGACATTCTTCATTCTCTTAAGCAACTGAAAACGTGGTACAAAGGATAGAGAAAATCATAGTGAGAATTTTGGGTTGATTGAAGGCAACGAAGGGTAGTAGTCAATCTTAAGTAAGACAATGTATCCATAACTTTCATTTATTGCTATTTGTTTGTATCGAATGTTCATATTGGTGATTTATGATACAAATTATGGTTATGGGTATGGGGTAAGTATGTTGTATGTTATATTGTGGGCATGTGTATGGTGATTTATTATGGGTTTATTGTGCGAGGGTTTGTGGGTGTATAGTATAACATATGTGGGTGGGTAGGGATTGTGGGTTTCTGTGCTTATGAAAAAAATTGGGGACTATGGGTTTGTGTGCTTGTGGTTCTACCATTTTGCTTGTTTTTTTATTCAGTACTCTTAATTGATTTTGTTTGTAGTGTTGTAGTCATGTTTGAAGTTGTTACTATATAGCTTCATCATGGGGTCATTTTAGACATAATAATCCAATAACATATGTTGGTGGGACAATAGTTCTCGTTAGACATTTTCACCTAGACTACATGTCATACTTTGACATTGTGAGTATTGTCACAAATTTTGGTTATCCAGTCACATTACTCCTTTATTATCAAGTAACTAATCAATCACTAGATGTGGGCTTAGTACAAATTATACCTATGTGCAAGCATCCCCAAAACCCACATCTTAGAGAATTATACCTAGCACCCTGAGACAACAAAGACCTAAGATGTTAGTCTTGAGAAAGACACCTTCTGCAACAAGAAGTCAATAGAGAATGTTGGATGGAGAGGAAATGGAGCAACTGGACCACAAGATTCAAATCAACCAGCTAGGAGAGGAAATAAACCAATGAAAAAGTTAACTGCTATGAAGGGTGAGATCATATTGTAATGTCAATTTTTGTGGTTTTGTAATTAGGTTTGGGGATCACATAGATATTTTGGATATAGGTTTTGTAATTAGGTTTGGGGATCATATATGTCTTTTGGAGACAAGTTTTGTAACAGGGTTTGAGACTTATAATGTATTTTAGGTACTCCGGTTCTGTTTTGGTGGTGTTTTTAACAAATGACATTGGTATTTAGAGATCACAGTTGTATTATGAGATCTCTAAGTTTTTTAAAAGTCCCCAATTAGTATGTGTAACGAATGACAATGTTTGTTTTGCTAGAAATGACAATTTTTTTATTTATGTTTAAAGTTCAATAAATGTCGTGTTTATGTTTTCAATTTATAAACACAGAATACTGCCTTTATGTTTTTTGTTAACAAGCTAAAGTGTAACTTGATGTTGGACATAAAACTAACACTACAAATGACATGTTCAGTTTACCCAAATATATTAACATAAAATCAACACTTGTTGTGTATGGAATAAATTGAATATCAGTTGTTAATTTTCATTCACCATCATCATTACAAATGTTTACAACTACTAACCATAACCATTACATCCTCAATGATTAACCAAACCCCATTACATAACCAAACTCATTACATCCTGATTACAATAACAACAAACAACAAACAACAATCTAATTATAACCCAAGTTGCTACCAACAAAGTAAAATACAACCCTTCGCTCTTATGACTTTCAAATAGGAGTTCATGCATTTTGGAAGCCTTATTATCCCTCATTCCAATCTCTACCATAAATCCATTTCTCTCTATCTCATGTTTTTTATCCTTCCTTCCAATCACAATCTTAAATTCTCTTTGATTTCTTTCAAATGCATCATTCAATTCACCTTGGTTTGCATTGACATGATCAACAATTTGGGGTCAATCCAATCAAAATACTTGCAACCCTTAAACATTTGAACTCTGCATGTTCATAACATAAACCAAAAATTACAAAAATCAAATGAAGGAAACAGAAATTCATAACTTACATTTACTTTATTACAACACCTATAATATATGCTACCTAGGTTGGATTTTGTCCAAGAAGTCCTCAATTAGGCTCTTTCTCCACATAGGTAAAACTTTTCATCCTTTGAAGATTGGTGAAACAAAGACACACTTCCAATACTTGATGATCCTTGCTATGACATAGAAGCCATTGCACAACACACACATTTCCACCTCCAACCCCACCTTTCAATCCACCTCCAGATGTGTAACACCGTGTGGCTTCTCTATTCTCTATTAATGAAGGCTATCTAGGCAACAAATATACAGGGTTCTCGCCCAAAATGACAATGAAGGTAAAGCTCTATTTCATTTAACAGATAATGTCACCATTTCAACTAGGACCAAACCAAGTGGGGTGTAGTGACAAAAAAAAAATTCTTTAGAAGGATTAGTTAAGAAAGACTTAAACTACGGGGTAATATGTATTTTACCCTAATTAGAAAACATACTTTTAAGATAGACTCTACTATTGCTATATAAAGTACTATGCCAGCCTAGCTCTTATCTTTATTGTTTTCCTTGCAAATATCATGGTCGTGATCAGTAGCAATAATGCAGTATTACTTCCGCAAGATAAACTATATACTTGGTTTGCTTTGAATACATTTATGTTTAACCATTAAAAAAAAGATAAGGAAAAAATAATGATATCTGCCTGATTATAACATGCATTAATTCTTCATGTATTAATGTTTTTTTTTCTTTTGACCTTAAGTTACGTGAATGTGTTAATTCCTTAAAACTTAATTAGGTCATTATTTTAATACATGTAATTTTTATATTGTATCAATTATACAAAATGTATTTATAAGTATTTTGCTTGAAAATGAATAATATAATAAATTCATAAAAACAAACTAAAAATATAAATTTTAAGATACATTTATCAAATTTTAAATCTAAATATCTATATTATCTATATTTTAAGACTGAATACCTTAAGATAAATGCACTTAATTGCATCATTCTTCTTAATATACATGAAGCCTTTGGTTGCTATTTGCAAGAAACAACTTTTGGTTTTTTTTCAAACAAAAATTATATACTTTCTTTTGCATGAGAATCAAATTTAAAATGTTTATTATTCTCACTATTTTTAACTACTTTTTTTGTGTGTGTGTGAACACTATATTTAAACTACTTTATTATTTATTACTTTTATTTTTAAGAAGAAGTTTCTTTTAATTTATGACAAACAAATAAAGCAAGCATAAAGATGAAAGTGGAGGTTCACAAATTTCAAAAGTTGGACTATATTATAATTAAGCATTATATGGGGTTCACAAAATTCTCTTTATCTTTATATAAAAACACAATTAAAAAGATTTTTAAAATTATAAAGATTTATTTATAATTTTTAAATTACAAAAAAACTATTTATTTCCTGTTAAATTGGTTTAGGTTAATAAAAAAAATTTGCCAACCCAATCTAATGAGAATTAATAGGTCTGGATTTGTTTTTTGTTAAACCCAAATCATTACGACCCTTGATCACCATGAGTGGTAGTAATTATCATTTCATTATTTTTGGTCATTGACTAATCATCAAAATGACCAAAATGCACACCCTCTGGATTTCAACTACTAAGGGCATTTTTTCATTAGGACCGTCCATTCTTGCATTCTAACTATTCAGTTTCCAAATTTATTTGGTTCTTCTTGCATTTCCAAACTCAAGAGCATTTACTTTCTGGCTCTGCTACAAAACTCTGCTCTTCACTCTCTCACACCCAAATCCATCACTCACTCTTTTGAAACCCACCAAACCCTTTTAGATTCCCTTCCCAATTTCCCACTTAAAATTCTTGATTTCCCTTCCCAATGATCAAGCTTAGCCATAAGGTTGGGATTTAGAATAAAGTAGAGGAGGCGCTAAGTTGGCATGCATCTTTGTTGATTACCATGAAACATGATGTTGTGTTTATACCTAAAACAATGGGAATATCCAAAATATTTAATGTGGCAGATATTTATCCATTTTGTTCTTCAAATGAGCCTTTGCCTTGATGTTCAAAATAACTCGAGGTTGAATTTTTCTCAAGTAGTGGGGACTGACGTAAAACTGGTAGTAGAAGAGTTCCTTGAACAGGTTGTGCGTCAGAAGCCTAAACGCACAGCATGTAACTTTAAACAGTCATAACTTTTGATCCGAGAGGAGTTATAACACTCATTACTTATCAACTGAGAGATTATTTCGAGCCCGTCGAGGTGGCAATTGGTGTATTTAGAGTACACTGATTTTAGCCCAATAACCTTGTTTAAGCCTATTTTGGGAATGTTTTAGTATTTTCTTTGTATTTTTTCGTCATTTTAGTATTTCATTGTTGTTTAAGCCCTAATTAGAGTTGTTCATCATCACCTAATAAATACTTTATGTAATGTTTATTTTGGAGATAGTTTTTGAATAAGTTACAAATTTTTCTCTTTAACTTTGTGTGAACCGATAATCCCTAAAAGATTTAGTCGAGTGCTTGCTTTTGTTTTCTCTAATTTGCCGTGTCAGCTATAAATATAATTAAAAAACATACATTGAAGATGGACTCTACTATTTCTATATTTAATATTATATCAACCTAGCTCTTATCTTTATTGCTTTCCCTGCGAAGATAATGGTCATTTGATCAGTGACAATAATGTAGTATTACTTCCACAAGATAAACTATATCCATTAAAAAATAGTTATGGAAAAAATAATGATATCGACATGATTTATCCATTAATTCTTCATGTGTTAATGTTTTTTTTCTTTTGTCCTTAAGTTACTTCAATGTGTGAATTCCTTAAACTTAGGTCATTATTTTAGTTCATATAATATTTATATTGTATCAATTATACAAAATGCATTTATAAGTTTTTTGTTTGAGAATGAATAATATAATAAATAAATAAAAACAATCTAAAAGTATAAAATTTAAGATCTATTGATCAAATCTTAAATCTCAATCTTTACATTATCTATATTTTAACACTGAATACCTTTAGATATATGCACTTTGTAACACTTGAAATTTCTATTTTTAATTTAAATATGGATTTTCCTAATTTTTGTGCTTTTGGGAAATTTTTGTGAGCTTTATTTTGTTACTGTTTATTTTGCATTGACTTTATGTGATGATCCAGGGCTGTTTCGAAAAATAAAAATAATTTTTATTTTTTAGCCCAGAAAAACTTTGACTATTTACTAAGGTTTGGGAAGTTTACGAAACTTGAATCCAAGAACAGATTCATTTTTAGGGATTTTATCGTCAAATAAAAATTTAGGTACATTTTATTGTCCATTGGATAATAGATTGTCTTTATCCATTGGATAATAGTTACTGGAAAATATGTAGAGACCAATATCTAGTGGTGAGGTCATTTAGTGAGTCATCTAGCTTAGTCATGTAGTCAGTCACTTAGGTAATTAATGTTGGTTAATTTTGGAGGAGTAAGTGTTCAAATTGAACACAAACTTCTCCAAGCTTCTCATGGTGGTGGACGGCCAAGCAAGTGGGGATGAGAGTAAAATATTGTGTTAGATCTTTTACTAAGTAGCAAACTTACAATTCACGTCTTCCCTCTATAATTAGACATTTAACCTTCACTTAGTTACAAAGAAGAAAAATCTCCCTACCTTTCTCTCTCAAGAAGCCCACGACCAAGCACCAAAGAATTGCCTTCCAAGTTTGAAACAAGACATCCAACCTTATTTCTAGCATCCAAACACAAATATAAGATGCTTTTGTGTTGAAAGTTTCTTGAAAAGAAATTATCTTCAACCACTTTCTTGAGAATCCTAGTTTGAATAATAAAGGTAAAAATTCACTAAAGAAGATTTTTGAACCAAGGCAATGAGAAGTTTCTTTATCAACCAATATAGTGGTAGGAAAATAGTATTTGTGACTTGTTAGTGAAATTTATTCACTAAGTTTTCGTGGAGTATTTATGGGTTATGTTTTATGTTTTAAAGCTTTATTTTGTTTGTTAAAAAAAAAAGGTTGTATGATTTGTGCTTTATGGTTTTATGCTTTATTTAGCCTATGTGTTTTTATGGCTTTGAAATATTGCATGAACTTGTAATAGTAGAAATATGATATATCTTGGATATGAATGGAATGATTCACGTATACATGGAAAGACATAATTAGGATATGCATATGTTTGGTTTGTTCTATGGAAACATGATAGAAAATGATTGGATTTTGGTCCAAATACCTATGAATGGTTAGGCCACTATGTTTCGAAAAGGAAATTATTTTATTAATTGTTTAACTTAAATAATTAGGTGATGATTAATTAAGTTAAGGATTCTTATGGATAAAGAGGAAAAGAACAAATTTTTAAAGTGAGCAGAAAAAAATATTTTAATTTTAAATAATTATTTTATTAAAGAGCTTTTATTTTCAAAAAATAGAGGGAAACTTATCTTAGTGATGATTTGAGATAGAAATAAATGTTTTTAAATAGAAATGATTTTTGAAGATTCGTTGAAAAGTCAATTTTGATATTTAAACTTAGTTTTTAGCACAAGTAGTGAGAATGAACTTAGTTTATGTGAAAATCACTTTACGAGATTAAAAATTTACAAAAAACGCCTTACGCGGTTAAAAATTGACAGAAAAAGTTGTACGCGATTGAAAAATGATTTAAAAATTTTACGTGATTCAAAAATATTAATTTTTGAGTTATGCGACTTGAAAAACAAGAAAATGGTTTTATGTGATTGAAAAACGTAATAGAAATATTACGTGATTTAGAAAAACATAACAGAGGTGTTGCTTGTTTTAAAAATCGAAACAGAAGTGTTACGCGAGTGAAAACCGTAACCAGAGAGTTACGCATTTGAAACCATAACCGTAATGTTACACAATTTGGAAAAATGTTTTAAAAATGCCACACGATTAAGAAACAACGGAATTACTGTCAGGCCAACATACTGGACCTTGGACAGGTCAATGGACGCTAAGTCTTAAGTGGTAGTTTGAATCCCAAAGGGATTGTGTTAATATTTTTTATGAATTATTTGCACTCTGCATGGCATTGTGAAGTCTGAGGAGACTTGTTGTTTAAGGCTTTGAGTCGAGGAGATTAAGTTACACCTTAGTGTGTGTGTGAATTGCATTGTGAAGATCAATGATTGATCTAAAAGGCGTTGAGGTGCGAAAACTCCACAGGGAGCCAGCTGGTAGCATTGTTGTGCCATGGTAATATGAATGCAGTACACTGACAATCTCGACAAAAATACTATTCCTATTCCTGGTATGGTTGAGAATGTTTGCGTATAGCTGTGTTGTGCATTTGAGATTCGATAGCACTGGTGCTAATAAGAAACGAGACATGCCTCCCAAACCACTCTCCCCGACTGTTGTGTTTAGCTTCATGGAGTAAGGGTCAACCATTGTGCATTTGCATAGTCAGTTGTCACACTGTCACATCATTATGGTACACACTAAATTTGATTTGCCCATTGGTTTGATGCATATGTCATAATTGTTGGTTAGTTATTGAAATGTATAAATTGCCTATACTGTTTTATTTACTGCTTCATTGGTTTTTGATGATATAATAATCTAATCTCTTTTGTTGTATTTGTTATTTGATTTTATCATATGAAAACGATAATGACCGATAGACATGAGTTTTTGGAATTCATTCAAGTCCAATTTCACGGGGGCCCATAAGCCTAATGCATTCGTTTAGAGACAAAGTGTATAGAGTACGTTGGGGATATGACTCTCATTATTTGTAGGACCCGTAGTAGAGATCTTATTAATATATTTACTGCTTTCGTAGAATTATTTATGTCCGTTCAAAAATTATGGGGCTTTATTGCTCAGTACACTCCATATGAGGACTCTATAAATTTCTTCTGCTAAGGCTCTTGGGCATAGAGCCGCTAGAACTCCTGCGCGTAGTTGAGCTAATACGGAGGGCCCATACCCAGAAGGCCTATAATAGATATAGACCCGAAGGAGAACTCTGAGGAGGACCCAAAGGAATATCCTTCTCTGTAGGTAGTTTACTATGGCCAGATACGTAATAATATGATAGTACAATACGTGTGTTTATTTCTTTGGTAATACTTATGTTTTGTATTATGTACTAAATTGAGTATAATAGTGAGTAATGTAAATGATGTAGATTATTTTTGTATCTCAGTGTGAATATGGTATTATTATTCTATTTGTTTTATGTTATTCTTGAAAAAAATTTTGAAACTTATATTTTTATATAAAGAAATTACAAAAAAGTTTTAAAATAAAATTTAAATTCCATTAAATGTGACACCTGGAGGTGTTACACACTTGATTACATCATTCTTCTCAATATACATGAAGCCGTTGGTTGAAATTTGTAAGAAACAACTTAGTTTTTTTTAAAACAAAAACTAGATATTTTCTTCTACATAAGAATTGAATTTAAAACATGTATTATTCTCAGTGTCTTTTAATTACTTTGTTTTTTGGTTGTGAAAACTATCTTTAAAGAGTAACGATATGTGCATATTATTTTTATATTTGGTTAACAATAAGTAAATTTTTTGTTAATATATTGTATCATTTGATTAATGAGTTTTGATAACTGATTACTCATGGACTTGATTAATGATGAAATTATTGATTAATAAAGTATATCGTTTGGTTAATGGATTATCAGCTTATAAGTGATTAGTTACCAAACTCATTAACCAAATAATATACTTCATTAACTAATAATTTACTCATTATTAACTAAGTATAAAAGTAGTGTAAAAAAATAATGTGTAAACTTTATTAATTATACTTGACTTATTTTTTAAGAAGTAAATTTATTTTAATTTAATAAAAACAGATAAAGCAAGGATAAAGACGAAAGTGGGGTTCACAAATTTTAAAAGTTGAACTATATTATAATTAAGCATTAAATGGGCTTCACTGAATTATCGTTATCTTTATTATTATCCTTATCTTTATTATTAGATTAAATTAGTCTGCAGCTTTTTTTTTGACAGAATTAGTTTGCAGTTACTTACACGTTTTTAAGAATTTTTAAATAATTTCCTATACTTTAAAAATTATATATAGATGTTTCATAATTTTTTTAATAAAGTCATCAATCTAACTACCGTTATAATCTTAACACAGATTCAGTTAAAAATATTTTTAAAATTATAAAAATAGATTTATTATTTTTTAACTATAAAAAAACTATTTACTATTGGGTTAGAGTGGTTCGAGTTAGTAGTAGAAATTATCATTTCATCAATTTTGGCCATTGACTAATCATCAAAATGACTAAAAAGCACACCGTCTGGATCTCAGCAGCAAAGGGTTTTTGGTAATAAAATCCTAATTTCAAGGGCATTTTTTCATTAGGACCGTCCATTCTTGCATTTTGACAATTCAGTTTCCAAATTTATTCGGTTCTTCTGGCGTTTCCAAAGGCATCTACTTTTTCTGGTTCTGCTGCAGAACTCTGCTCTTCACTCTTTCTCACCCAAAAATCCATCACTCACTCCTTCATTTGGTACCCACCAAACCCTTTTAGGTTCCCTTCCCAATTTCCTTCCCAAAATCCCTGATTTCCCTTTCCTCCATCCAATCCTTTTTCTCGCTGATTCGTCTTTCAAGTTTCGATTTTTCATCTCCCTTGATTCCCAAGTCAGTGGAAAGTTTCCTTTTTTTTTTTGTCGAATTTTGGTTTTAACTGATCGTTATACATTCTTCTTCTGTGATATCTTGAACTTGATCGCGCTTTTGGTTTTAGGGTTTTTTTTTGAATTCACTGCGTGGGGGATGAAGATCGTGGAATTGGACGATGGGGAGTGTTGTGGGGACGAAGAAAACAACGAGAAGCAGATTGTGAAGGTTGACGCTAAGAGGGCGTTGGTTGGTGCAGGTGCTCGGATCCTGTTTTACCCTACGCTTTTGTATAATGTGCTTCGGAACAAGATTGAAGCTGAGTTTAGGTGGTGGGATGAAGTTGATGAGGTTTTTTCTCTCACTGCATCTTCTTTCATGGTGGTTTTATTGGTAGTCTTTTAATGGCTTTAAGCATGGTTGACTTTTTTATTTGTCATAAGGTTTTTGAGAAATGAAACCCCTTTCTGTTGTTTATGTTTGGATTGCTAGAAAAAAAAAAAAAAGGATTTTGATGTTTTGGTTCTTGTACTGGGAAAATTGCTCTTATTACTGTTCGATATCCTTTTGTTTCTGTGGATGCTACCGTGAAAATGGATGAGAATTTGTTATTGTTTTCAGTTTGTGTAACCTGTTATTGAACCCTGGCTTAAAATTGGCTTATTTGCTGAGAGTGATCATTGAATTGGGATGATCATGTTTCTGAATGTTCTTTTATATGTGGTTCTTTGTGTTTCGCTTGGCTGAAATGCATATATATATATATATATATATATTATATTTTGAAGCTGTTCTATTAAATTTTGTTTATTGCTCTTTCCAGTTTTTATTACTGGGTGCTGTTCCATTTCCCAAGGATGTTCCTCGCTTGAAGAAGCTTGGTGTGGGTGGTGTAATTACACTAAATGAACCTTATGAAACTTTGGTGCCATCATCATTATATCATGTAAGTGTTGTCCCATTTTCTTTTCAGACAGTTATGCTACTTATATGTTATGTAGAAAGCCTCTTGGCTGAGTATTAGGAAGTTGTGGAAATTCTGATGTCCAATGAGGAGTAGGTTTGGGTGGGTGTGGGTGTATAATTGATACAGGAATTGCTAATATTCTTGGTATATTTGTTTCAGGCTCATGGGATTGATCATCTGGTAATTCCTACAAGGGATTATCTCTTTGCCCCCTCATTTGTGGATATCAATCAGGCTGTGCAATTTATTCATCGTGAGTTATTTATTTAGGGGGGGGGGGGGGTGTGGATTTAAGCACCTGTAAATGTGTTTTTTTTTTTTTTAATTTTTATCTTACCTTCGTATTTTGGTACAGAGAATGCAACTTGTGGTAAAACTACTTACGTTCACTGTAAAGCTGGACGGGGGAGGAGTACAACAATTGTGCTTTGTTATTTGGTAATTTTATGTCCTACAGTTATGCTTGTGGTATCAACTGAAGCTTTAAGCTACTAATAAGTTCCCTTGTGGTCCACTTATGTTTTCTAGGTTGAATACAAGCACATGACACCTGCTGCTGCCCTGGAATATGTGCGGTCTCGAAGACCTAGAGTGCTACTAGCACCATCACAGTGGAAGGTATGACTCAGTTTATTTGGTGAAGTTACGAGCTTTTTTCCACTGCCCTCTAGAAGGCTAGTGATATAATGATTGTAGTATATATATATAATTTTGTAATGATATCTCATTGGCTTTTAGGTTTTACATAATCTTTGCATGTTAATGATTATGATAAGCAGGCTGTTTTAACCTATAGCAAGCACAGACCTTCTCCTTCACCATACTCACCCTCTGGAGATGCGGTTCTTATAACCAAAGCTGATCTTGAAGGTTACCATAGCACATGCCATGCTGGTATGGAGCTGGCTATTGTTCCCAAAGTGCTAAAGACTAAGCCCATGATAGCAAGACTATCTTGCCTGTTTACATCATTAAAAGTTTCCGGTAATAGTGTACCAATGATCAGGCGGCTGCCAGTTTCTGAGGCACGTGCTTGCTAAGCCAGCTTGACATGGAAATTTCAAGGTGGCCTGTACAGAAGATGATCATGGAAATAAGTGAAGTTTGATAATTTCCCATGTAGTCGGTACAATTGTGTTACATGAAGAGAGGAATAGGAAGAAATATAGGAGGGAAGATTTCTCCAAGGTTGTGTGTAACAAGTTAAGAGGAACAACTTGTAGTTCTTCTTGTACATAGATCTCAAATCAGTTTACTTCTCTTAAAAGTCATTCTGTTGTGTACATAAAGTATCATAATCTGTTGCATGTTTGTTAATCCAAGTGAAATCCTCGCAGTTAAAGCACCATTGATGTGAATCAATAGAATCTCTGGTGGCCAAACGATTACTTATAAATCTGGCACAAAACCTAAAGCTAATTTCTTTTCCATTATGAATGAAATGAAATATCTTTTTTATTTTGTGTGTCTGGCTTTTGCCCCTGTCGTGTATCACATTTCACGGAATAATAAGTGAACTTTGCTGAAAACCCTGTTCAAAGCTATCTGCCGAAACTCTTTTAGTTGAATTCTATTTTTTGTTTGTTTTTATAACCTTTATTTACCTATTTCTAATCGTTTTATTATATCGAAATATAGCCGGACGACAAATAGAACATTATTGGAAATTTGTGTTGTTTTTTTCTTCACTGGTGAGGACTGAATGCTAGCCAAAATATTCGAAACAACTTGTCAAAGATCCCTCTGATGCTTGTGCTTTGCTGTGCACATTGTGATGGGACCATGTAACAGATACCAATTTTTCTAAAACTAACAATATACCTTTTCATACAAATAACTTGAAGCCAAGTTATTATGGCATCATGAATTTGGATCATATCCTATATTCCTATCAGCATCTCCAAATGGCAGAACATTAATATTTAAGAATTGAAGGTGACCACATTCTATTAGGATTGGGAGTGAGATTCATGAAAGGATACGTAACGAGAAAAACAAAAGGAATCCAACTCTTGATTTGTAGGCAGAGGGCATAAGTCATTAGCTAAGCTGCTCCAAAAAGAGATTCATGGGTCAGGCTGTGCTGAACTTGGGCATTTGTTACAAGGCAGACAATACATGCAGAAATCCGCCACTCTACAAAATGCTTACATAGGTTCAAGCGCAGAAGCATTAGATCAAAAGAGCCTCCTCCTTTATCCCACATCAAAAGAGGATTTTACTAAAATTCCATTGAAGTTCCTTTAGCAGCCATCTTGCCAGGATGATTCACTACAAAATTAGCCTCACGCCATCATTTTTCCACTTGGATCAATTCCAACTGCTGCATCAGTTGGAGAATTTCAGCCACTAGGAGAATTTGGTGGTTCACGGTTGCTACTGTCCTGCAATCAATAGCATTAACAAGGAGTTGGGAATGAGTTTTAACTAAAACAGATCAGAAGTTGTTATGTAGTGCCAGTTGAAGACCACTTAGGAGTGCCCAGAACTCAGCCAAGTTACTTCCATGAATTCTGAATTCCGCTAAACAATTTCCTTCATAATCTCTTATTATTCCTGTACCCCAGCTAGTGCTTTTCTTGGTATGCTCCATCAACATTTAATTTAACCAATCTCATTGGAGGAGGGTTCCAGGTTATATTGTCAGGGGGAATTTGTTTTGAGATTATGGTTTAGACTTTAAAGTGAATTCTGAGGTTATTCTGTATGCATGAAATTTTGAATCGGTTTAATAGTTCTGTATCAAAAGCTTTATGTTGGAATATGTATTCATTTCTAGCTTTTCAATATGCCAACAGGTCCATTGACAAAATGATGGCAGGAATATTTGACTATTTGTATTCAATATAAGTGTCTGCGACAACCAAGGTAGATAAATGTTGATCTGGTTGCCAAGGAGGCACAAAGTAAGCTTTCAAGTAATGGTTTTAATACTTCGACATGTTTGGAAAAGTTGATATAATGGTTCCTCAGCTTCCTGAAGCTAGAATTCCTTTATGAGCAAGGTTTAGTACAATAGGAAGTCTGTTTAAAGCTATACGCAATTTAAGGGACCTTGAGGGGCCAAATACTAGTTTTCCAAGGCTAGTTGGGAACATCACAGCCATTGAAAGAAGTGAACACACACTTGGATACCGAATTCAGGGATAGGGTACCAGTGGGGCAGCTCTTCCAAATTAATTTGTCTTCTCATCTAATGCTTAAAATTACTCTTAGGAGTCTGCACTCCACGGCTATACTTTTTTCTTGGTAATATATATTTTTTTTGCTGCGATTATTTTTTAATATATACATTGTTATACTTTGTCTTTGCTGCAATTCTTTTGGGCTTTTCTGGCCCATGTTATATCCCAGTACGAAAACAAGATCTCACACCTAAACAATAAGGCATACGTATTATTTTTGGCTAATACATACAATACAGTTACTGTCTCTTTTTATAATATTATCCTTATCTTTCCTTGTAAAACTTGTTCCTATTTCTACAATACATAACTATGACCTGTTTTACCTAGGCTTCAGAGTTGGCTTACGGCAAGCTGGGCCTAACGAGGGACAGGCTCATACTATGCCCATAAACAGCTGTGATATGGGGCTATAACAAAGAACTGGGTTTGGATCCACAAAGGTTTTTTTTTTAATGAGTTAAAAATTCGTTATCACGAATAAAAAACTTTTAATATTAATAGCACGGACTATTTTATAATATTACAAGTTATTGATAAATTCAAAATTAAAATAATTATAATTTTAATGACAGAAATTTTAGATATGTCAACAATTTGTAACATCTATGCAATTTATGATATTGCATGCTCATCTTAATAACATTACTTTATTACTTGTACTTTTTATCATTTTTATACTACCTTTCTTTTATTATATTTGAGTGAAATGACAATTGTAGCCATTATATATATATATATATATAGTGACTGGTCAGCAAATCGTGACAATGGAGAGAATTAACAAATTCACATAGAGAGTGATGCAATTGGCATCTACTGGCAACTAACTACTCTAGTGGTGAATACAATTGCTTATAAAATAGCTTTGCCTATATTTGTGTAATTCACAAATGATAAACAATGGTTGGAGGGCAATGAAGCTGTAAAACTATATCTATGAAGTGGTAGGGTCTTCAAAATGGAAGCAGGCCCAACGCTTAGGCCCTTTTGGAAGAATCCAAAAAAGTTGGGTAACAGCCATGTTGTTATATTCCTCCTTGCACTACCAGCATTCCTCCTGCGAGTTCTTTATGGGACCAAATCTCTGGCATACCAAGAAACCCTAGCACTGCTAGTACTATGCTCTCCATATATGCTCCCTTCAAAAGCATCCAAAATCTTCCATAAAGTGAAAGAACTGAATATCACCTTTTTAGGTCTCTTTTAAATTTTAAATGTCATGTGGAAAGAGACACTTCCCCTTGCTAATTTCATATCACCAACCCACCATCTCTTTCTATTCTTGTTTATTTTAATTAGAACATGCACAAAACTTAATTACTTACACCTATATATAAATCTGAGAAACAGTAATTTTAAGATTCTCCAAGCACTTGATTGTAACAGATCCAAAGCTGTAAGTATCATATTTCGTTTCACAGTATCAGTCACGTATACTATGTGTAAATGAATGAGATGTATGATTATAACGGGGTGTCTTTCTTTCTCTCAATACTTATCTAATATATATATATATATATATATATATATATATATATATATACCAATTGTCAGGGAAGGTAGAAGTTCGGGGATGGTACGTAGTCATTTAAAAAGAGCACAGAAATAAAAGAACCTAAAAAGTTTATTCTTGTCTTCTTATTCCCTGTTCAATCCCCTCTTTATTCCCTTCAGAAACTACAATGAAGTTGCCCCCTCTTCATCTTGATTTTAGCTTTATTATATTGCATGCATGTCCCATGAAAGAAAAGATAGCATTAACATGCACGTTACTCTCTCTCTCTCTCTCTCAGATGGGATAAGCACATCTTTACTGTAATAATACTGCAGGAAAAGCTCGAATCTAACGCAGAATAAAGCAATAAAGAAGTGTCTGTCTCCTAGTAGCACTCTCTTTCTAAAAAACCAAATAAGAAAAAAGAACCTCACCAATAAAATGTAACTTGTGTTGTCATTCAAAATCAAAGACTCAAAATTTTCAATCAAGAAATTTGAACTTCGGTTCCCTCCTTCTTTATGTCAGACACAAATCTGGCGATAAATGCCTCTGGAGTAGTAAAGTGTAACTTCTCAAAATCATTAATTTAAAGAATAATTTTCATGAACAGTATATATATGTAGTTATTTTCATGTTGAGATTATATAACGTTACGGTTCAAACACAGCAATCTTTCGTCAGTTTAAGGGACCATCAAAACTAAAAGATATTCTTGAACTTTATCTGTTAAAGTAAATTTTCTTTCTATTAGGAAAACATAAGAACCAGTAAAAGCTCCAAGGGAGCTGTTATTTAGTGCAGGTTACTGTACAGGCCGTGGCGTAAAGACAAATTAAGTGGATGCATGAGATCAACTAACTAGAAATACAAATTAAATTAATTGGTTGCGTTACCTAACTGCTTAAAATAATGAGTGATTAATGGAATTATGAAAATATAGTTAGCTAAATGGATAGAATATAATGTATAATGTGTGTATCAGTGTATGTGTGCATGTATCCCTGCACAAAAAAGTAAAATAAAAATCATAATATTGAATGCGAAATAAGCTTGTATATGAATGCAATATTAATAATTTCTTATCTTGTGATACTTAAAGCATATCTGTTACACACCACGTTTTTAAAATTTATGATCATCAATTGAGCAAGATATGATAATTTTGTATGATTATAGGCTATATAAACCTATTTCAAAATGGATTTAAACCCCTTTACGCTAGGCATTTAATTAGTTGTTTTCCCCCTATTTTCCCCTTTAACCCACTTTTTTTTTTTTCGGTTACATACCCACGCCATTCTTTCTTTCTATTTTTGTTATCGTATTATATATTTTGACGGTGAATAAACCCGATGAGAAATGATAAAGCTACGTGCTGTATTTTGTGACTAGCAATTTTGAATCGAACTGAAGGCCAAGTAACTTAACCTGGGAATTCTTGCACCGCTTGAGGTTCCACGTAAAGTTCTCGATAATAATTCTAAAAGAGAAAGCGAAAGCTACATGATTCCTCTCTAAACCTTTCAAAAATGTGAAAAGAAGTAGAAAGTGAAGCGTTAATGACAAACTCTTTTCAACATTTCATTTTTCTATATAAATTTAACTATATATAAATATAAAGAGAACTGATATGAGAACAATATATATTTTACTATAATAAGAAAGTGACTAACTACAGCACAAGTAACAAGGTGGTTTGCAGTTTGCACAAACTCATTGGTATATTTGTGGTATAAAAAACAAGAAAAGTGAAATTATACAAACATTTTAAAATAATAAAATAATATGAATAATAAGAGGGATGGTATTGCAATCAAAATAGTGATGATTTTCGTGCAGCAGGATGCATTTACTTTGGGTCTTTGGTTCTCCCTCTCTATGTGTCAGAAGTGAGAGCAGCCTTTCCTGGGTTTCTTTTCTTTTCTTTTATTTTTTCTTTGATTTTCTTTCTTTTCCCCTTTGTTCTTTCTCTCTTTCTTTCCAGCTTGTTCCCTTGCACACTGTTAGTTCCGTTGAGAGCCACACCAGTTTATAAACAGGCCTCCATTGGAAAAGAAAGAAAAAGAGCAAACTATGGATGATTTCTTGGCCTTTTTTTGAAAGGAAACTTGAGGGAGGCTTCAAGCATTAATGATGATGACAATGATGTTGTCTGTATGGTTTTTGTTTATTCGCTACTATTCTCTATTTTTGTTTTCTCTTCTCCTACCCGTGATGTTCCGGGTTGTCAGGGTCTGGCCAGTAAGAAGAGTACTTCAACCATTCAGCTTCTTGCTGGTTTGTGATGGATGATTCCTGCAAGGGAATCACAGACAATGTAAAGATTAGGGTTAGGGTTTGTGGAATATAATTTCATCATACTCTCAGGAAGCAGAAGATAAGGGAATGGAAATTGACTGGCTCATCCTTTTCTACCTCATAGTCAAACGTCAACGGACATTTTTCCTAACAAGGCCAGGAATGGAAAATAAAAAAAAGAATTTAAGTCACTATCTCCTTTCCCAATCTTAGAAAACTATTGAACATTGGAGCAGTTTAATGGGAAGAAAAAATGATGTTAGCAGAAGTTTTTCACTTGTACAGTTCAAAAATTAAATAAAGAAAAGATTTTTCCCCTTTAAACTTCTATAATCTATAAGGCATCGGTCCCACATCCTGTCTTGCTATTTTTCTTTCTTTATACAATGGGAAAGAATGATCAATAATGTAACCTCAAAATTAAAGCAGAATATATATTTTTCATTTTTCTTTTAATTTACTTATTCTTTGCCCTCTTTTCTCTTTTTCTTTCTAGTGGCATTATGACACACAAAGTTCATATAATTCCGAGTCAAAAAGTTCTTTCTTACCTCTTTGATATCAGTTGAAGTGCACCCCATAATAAGTTCCTCCAAACCAGACGCAGACCTTCCTCCTAGTTTATGATGTTGTTGCTGCTGTTGCTGCCATGTGTATAGATATTATACATGCATCTCGAAGGACAACAATCAAATTCAAAACATACATTTTAATCATCATGTTGAACAATAATTAAAAAGTGAAAAGACAGTTTCATGCTTGTGATTTAGCAAGCACTTATAAAAGCTAGCCTAGTTAATGAGTCTGACTCATGCACAATTATCATGCAGACTCTGTCTATTTTGGACTTTCACATGATGAGTGACTCGTTGATTGCACTACTCCGCCTATCTTTTCCTTCTTCTTCTTTTTTTAAATTATTATTAAAGGTTATATAATGCAGATAAACTTCTCTTTTTCTAAAATCCTCCACTTCCAGCTTGAGCTTTTACCCTCTCTTTATTGTCTCTACTATTTGGGTACCTAGCTATAATTAATTCTTATGAAAATTAAAGGGGAAAAAATTATAAGCATGTTTGAGAAATGGGTTTTGGGTGATGATTACCTGGAAATTTTCATTTTGGAGCATTATTCTTGAGACGTGGAAAGAATTGTCGTCGAGGATGATGGATGTGTGGTGGAGGGGAGGCGGAGAGATAATGGTTGAGATGGGATGTGAAGGCCTACTGATATGGAAGGCTGAGGTTGCAATCTGATGGTGTGCATGGTGATGTTGCTGCTGTTGATGATGATGAGCTACACGCTGCCGTTCATGTATTTCTTCGCATGAGCCTGATGCTTGCACTTCTCTTGCTGTGGAAGCCTCTCCTATTCCAACCTGCAATGTCCAGCATCATATGTAACTGTTAACTATCACCCAATTTTCTATCTAGCTAGCTAGTCCATTATCAACCTCATTTTTCCATTTCTCTAGGCCTACGTAAATATTAGCTCTAGCTATCAACTAGTGACTTGATTGATTCTATTAATCAATGTTACCTTTTGTGGTAGGTTAACGCGCGGTGGTTGGCTGACACTGATTTATGATCAAGTCAGGTCCATACAATTTCATGCGGTGTATGCAAGCAATGGTTATGTCAACAGCTACCTTAACCCTTTCTTGTTCTTCAACTTTTTGTGCAAAGCAAATTTTTACCAAAAAAATGTTGAAATCGAGCGAATTATGTTTGGTTGATCAGCAATATAGATTTCAGTGAAAAATCATGTTCATTGATCTTTAAAAAGGTGCCTAAAATTATAACTATGTAAGTGTCCCATCGAATGTGATGCTATATATATATATATATATATATATATATATATACACATGGGAGCGTGTTCAATGCTACATGATTGATATATATATATGTACCTCATCGAAGGTTTTCCTGAATGGGATGAAGCTGAAATGATCGGATTTTAGCTGTTGAATATCCAAGGCAGTGAAGCTTGTTATTGGAGGGACTCCAACGACAGCAGACATCTCATCTCTGTGAGTAACTATCTCCTTGGAAGAACAACTCCCGCTTCCACTGTCTCTTCTGCTATTATTGGGTTCTCCACTTCCTTCACCAGTTGTTGCACTTCTATCAGACCAGTTGCATTGCCTTGGCTGTGTCTGATAGAATATCTTTGATACTACAAGCTCTCCCTCTTTCTCCTCTTCATGCTGGCCCAGATGGTATTGGTGCATCACCCAGTTGGTCTTCTCGGGTTTTCTGTTCTTCCCGAAATTGGTATAGAGGACTAGAATTTTCTTGCACCCCTTTTGTTTTCCATTCACCATCACTGGCCTGGTCTTACCAGTCTTGTGCCATCGGGTTTCTCCGCCTTGCAAGTCACATTCGTTTTGAATCTTTCTTCTCTTTCTTGTCCCGGTTGTATAAGCCTTCGAAGGTCTGTGGAAGAAGTGCCTGCTCAAGCCATCTCTTGTCACTCCTGCAAGATATGTGAAGAACACACCCAAAATCAAAGTTAGGTCGACTTAGGTGAACTGCAAGATAAAATCCATTTACACCGAGATATATTTTAATTAGTTATATATATATATATATATATAGTAAAACCTAACTGCGAAATTAATACATAATACTATGGTATGGATAAGATAGAAACCACAAACACCCAGTGTGAAGGAGTGAGTGTTAGAAAGAGAGAATATTTTAATTTCACTATTTCAATATCTCAGACCTGGAAGTTTCTCAGGATGGGTATAACAAATCCCATCTTCTCCTTCAATAGTAGGAATGAACTCATCTATAAGAGGGTGTGATTTCATATTCTTTGCCTCCACTTTGGCCTCAAGATGTTCTATTAGCTCTTGGTCTGTTGGATCAAACTTCACTCCTGCTGGTAGACCTAGCCAATCCTGCAGTCTCCATTGAAATTCAAATGAAAAACAGAAAGCAAAAGAGGGAGAGATAAGAAGAGATAGAAGAATATAAAGAGAAATAAAGAGGATGAAACCTTTAACAAATACTAAAATTTTAGTAATACCTAGCTAAGGGGAGAAAAGGGAAACACCATAAAATTAATTGCACTAGTCCAATAATAGAACATCCATAAGCATATTAATATGGTATACTTTTCTTGAATGATTCTTCATATTGTCAAAGGCTTTTCGTTGAAGGCAAGAATATTATTGAGATTTTTTCGTACCGGCTTCCCTTCAAACTTGTGTCCGCAACCGGGGCACTGCTTGGATCCACACAACTGATGCTCTTCGAGCTTGGCATCTATGAGATCAGAGCTGCTTACAGAGCTCAAGTTGCTGATCTTATTCATGGTGACGTACGCGTGAGGGATGCTATTTCTCTTGATGAAACTTGAGGTCTTCAATTGAAATTCTTTTTTTATGGAACAGTCCACAACTCAGCATGTCCGAGTTTGCTCTCTATATTACAGGAAAATTCAAGAGCTTGATTGAGATCAAAAATAAAATTTTCCAAAAGATCAACAGAAGAAATTGGATGAAGGGTATACTATAATCATTTTCAGTGACTTGAAAGCCAAAATAAGAACAATAAGAAATGGGTTTTGGCTAATCATTTTCACAAGTTTATGAACTATCAAGAAATAGATACTTGAGCAGATGATGATCCGATTGAGAAACTAGACATCAACATAAATCTATAAGCAAAGAGAAAAACCTTGAATATAGACAACAAAAATATTGAAAATATTAATTCTCAAGCATGTGACTGTTGCAGAGAAGAAATCAATCCTAAACAATAAAATCTGCAGAACCCAGGTGAGAATATGCAGGAAAACAGGAAAAAGAAAAATATTCTGGAAGGATAAGAAGAGAGAGAGAGAGAGAGCAAGGAGGAGGAAAAGAGGAAACTGTCACAGTAGGATTGAGCTATAAACCTGCTTTAACCATGGAAAACATCAGAATTCCATCTCAACTTTAACTGAAGCCAGTGAGAAAAATAATAAAGGAAAAGGTGGCTGCTTCAAACACACGTAGTACCTTTAAGCCTTTGCTCGTTTAAGAAGCGCATGTATGTAGGCGGTTTATGTGAGAGAAAGAAAGAAAGAGACAGAGAGAAAAAGAGAAACAAACAGGATAGAAAGAACGAAAGAAAACCCGGTTGGTTTTTCTAACTAAAGCTCAAAGTCCAGCCTCTCTCCTCTCCTCCCCTCTATCCTACAAGTACTACAGGCAGCCTACGCCTTTCTTTGAGTCTTGACTACAAAAGCAAAAGGCACAAAACAGCCACACAGCTGTTACTAATTAAGGACCCCGTTTAAAAGAAGAGCAACCCAACAATTTGTCTACTACTCACATATATATATATATATATATATATATATATATAAAGGATATTTAATAAGAAGATTACTTTATTAAGAGGGATGTAAATTCTAACTATTGAATTATTTATGTATAATTAAAATTAAAAAATAAAATTATATAATTTTTTTAAGTAATTATATAACCTTTAATTAATTTTTAATTTTAATTATATATAAATAGTTTAATAGTTAAAATTTATTTTCTTCATTTTTTTCATAAACTACTCCATGAAAATATATATATACACAAAAATTAGGAAAAATAAAAAAGTAATCAATGGATTAGATTTACAACGGTTTCTATCACTAGTTACAGATTAACTCTCAAAATCGAAAGATACAGGAAAAACAATAGAATATATAATACTCAATGTAAAACAGTCACTTCCTCTTAATACGTGTCACAAAGCTTGCGGCTTTGAGTAATAACGACGACATCAGGCAGAATTACGGCCGCATTATTTTCGCATAACAGATTAGTGTCAGACATTTAATAAAGCCAATTTTTTCTTAAGGGAGAGAGAGAGAGAGAGAGAAAGAAACACAGTGAGACACCCAGATAAAAATACGGGAAAAGGGATGATAGAAACTCACATGGGTTTTGAGCTAGAGTGCTGATCATGATGCTTTTGCCATGAATGTTTTGCACACACACAGGGAGAGAGAGAGAGAGATGAGTGGGGAGTATTAGGAGCTTGCTTGATAAGCAAGACAAATGAGCAGTGTACTTGATGGACCACCACCTCCTCTTCTAATTACTAGAATTTATGCTAAATCATATATTTTTAAAAAAATCTATGTAACTTGGACTAGAAGCACCAAATAGTTTACATCTTCAGAAAATAAAAATAGTGGACAGTTATGATTTTTGAAAGAGCACTAGTATTTTTCCCTTTGTTTGTCATCTTTCTTAACGTGTGTTTGAGTGGATATTTATCTATTTTAAATTTTTGTTTGCAAGGTGTAAATAAATTTTTAAGATATTTTATTTCATTTAGATAAAATTTTGATAGAAGAAAATAAACAGAATTTTCATCCCAAATCATATTTAGACAGAAATAATATTTTGTTACTTTTACAGTAAATATATATATATATATATATGTGTGTATTGGTAAAAATACTATTATAATTTGATATTTTATCACTATTTTAATAATATTTAAATAAATATAATCTAATAGCTTTTAAATATTATTATAGTTATACTCAAAGTGATTTTATTTTACAATACTCCAAATAAACTTAAATTTTTAACAAATTTATTTTTGCAAATCAATTTATTTATGGATTTAATTTTAATCTACTGTTAGTATAAAGTTTCTTTACACTGTCATCCAATTATGTACTAACACATCATTAAAAGTGTTAGACTTTTGACATAGTTGTTATAATAGTCAAACTCTTTTAATGAGTTGGCAATACATGATTAAGTGAAAGTGTAAAGAAACTTTATATTGACAGTGGATTAAAATTAAACTCTTTATTTATAATCAATCTTTTTAACATCAATTTATTAACAATCAAACTAAAAATAACTTATATTATTTTTTAATAATTACACATCCAAAAATAATTTTATTAACATTATCTAAACAACATTTATTAAACAAAATTAATTTTCAGATAAAGATTTCTAAATATAAATTACTTTAGTCAAACTCACTTCTAACTAAAATTAAATTCATCCAAAATCAAATTTATAAAATCTAATTCAAATACGCACTTACTCCTTGAGTTATTTCTATTCCGGGGCTTGTATAAAGTATTGGTCACTATGACACAAATTATGTAGTTCACATATATAAGAACTAAGGAGTAGACCCACACCACTATGTGGGTCCAGTATGGAAATCTTTGGCCCCATAAAGTATCTTATTCAGATGATGGTTAGGCTTCACGTTTATAACAACATTCTTTGGAGCAGTCAAGAGAAAAATGATGGAGGGTCCCTAATGATGTTTGCAGTATATATAGATGGCTATGATTGCCCCTTTGTCTGGTGTCTTTTCCTTTTTTTCTGTTTTTTCTTTCTATTTGCAAATTGCAAGCTTTGATTTTATTTTATGGAGCACAGAATGAGAAGGAGAATTGGAATTTTTGCCTAAATATCATAGACAGACCTGAGGAATATATCCTATCTTAAAAGGTATATCTAAGAGAAATTTGGACCAAGCAGAGGACCCCAAAAAACATTCAACTTGTAAAACATCATTTCATATTTCTCATTCTGACCTATAAGATTTAAGGGGGAAAAAAAAGAAAGTAAATGAGAGAATCAAATTGCTTTGATTATCCATTTAAGTTGACCTTTGACGAACCAACCCATGGAACCCACATATCTTAACACAGTTTCATCTTCTCACAACCTTTTCTTTGTCTGCATTGCATGAACCATAAACATACCACAGTTTATAATAATTGTCACCTATATAAATGGTTGGTGACAGTTCCGAGGAATATCATCTCTTATTTAATGATAATTATAGTAGAAAAAGAAGGATTTATTTTTATACACATTCAAATATTCCAAAATACTCTTTTTTTTTCTGCATTATTCATCTTTAAGAATATATCTTAAAGGAGTACAATTCTTGATACGGTGTTTCTGTATATTCTTGAGTGCAAAGGAAGATTTAACTATGAACACTTTGTCATTTTAGCATTCTTGCAGCAGCCGGGATATATTTATGGTATCACTTCAATTGCTGGTTTATGTAATTAATTCAATTATAAAATTGTAATTATTCTGATAACCAATAGTTATTAACATCAATAATTAATATAATATAGGAGACAAAAATGGCATCATGAGGCTTCTCATTAAATAAGTACACAGTAATTAATTAGGAGGTAATTAAGAATAAGAGAACATTGCAAGACAGCAGGTAATATCAACTGGGGACAGTAATTAATTAGGAGGTAATTAAGAATAAGAAAACATTGCAAGACAGCAGGTAATATCACATGGGGACACATATCTGATTGCCATCCCACCCCATAGGCAACACTTGACTTTTCCCCATCTTTGGGGTATAAGAAAACAGAGTTCTACTTCCAGCTAGGACCACCTTCTTGATGTTAAAGTAGGATTTGAATGAACTTTCATTTTTGTTACAATATTGTCAAGTAGTTTTCAGTTTTCACAATCACCCAAGTATATATATTAAAGAAAGGTGGGAATATATCTATTAATATAAATGAACTTTCAAGAGGTAGGGGCCAAGTACTTCTCTAAATTATGTTGTATATTTGGAGAATTATTTTGCCAAGGAAGCAACATTATCTCATCTGCCTAATAATACAGGGTTAGCAGTAGCACACATGTTGACGAAGGGCAAGAAATTTCTGAAAGGGTGGCCTATACTTAATTTGATCACTTATCGTTTCTTTTGGTTTGGGCCTCTGTGTAACGTTCCTTGTGAGGTGGAATTCTTTGGTGGGTGAGAGGTGCTGAAAACTTCAGGGAGCACAAGTTCACCAAAACCAGATTAAGCGCTCAATTAGTCATCTTCAGTTCAAGACACGTCCACAAATATGTGACCTGATGAAGTATCCGTTTTCTATATAAGAATAAGAACATTCGGGTAAGAAGTATATATCTATGACTATCTTGTGTGCCAAAAGAAAGAACAACAGCTATGATATTGGTAAGTACCGAAGTGGGTATGACCTCTGACAATATGGGAAACATTGATATTAATTAGTTTATCTGAAAATAGCTTTCTTCTGTCTTACTCGTCAAAATATTGTTTTGACCAATTGGAGCCAGGCTACCTTCCTGACTCAGCTGGGGAACAAGTTTATAGCATAAGAGAGAAGAAAAACTGACATTTCTGGCAGGAAACCGCTAAGAATATATATTGGATGAGTCAATAGTCATGTATTTCTAGGATGACTTGATAATCTACACGTGGACCAAGGTAAAAGTTATCCAAGCTATGCAAATACCAGGCTATATCTTTGTAAAAGACATGCTTTTTCTTGTGGAATGTTGAAGCATTTTAGTAGGGAAAATTTTAGAGATAACTTCTCAGGTTACAAAAAATACATATCATATTTAGAGCACAGTATATAAATGTTAATATATATATAAATTTAAAAATAAATATAATAATAAAAAGGATATCTGAACCTGTTATTCTTTAACTTTTATGTGTATTATTAGCATTTAGAAGATCTATATGAAACCGAACTCAAAATAATTCAAAGCATACTTTATCGTATAATTTAGCAATAATCTTTTCTGCATCTCTGAGAAGAGTTTTTACTTAATTTTGTTATATTAGAGGTGCAAGCACCTAAATAAAAGAAGGGATATGTGACTTTTATCCTATAAATACAAGCCTTGCGAAAGAATAATAACTAAATAAGGTGACAGATGATAAAAACAAAATATTAAGGAATAGTAATGTAGATTGTGCAGACAATCATAATCCAAAATAAGGAACATATCTGCTGGATCACTCCATCAGATGTATATAAGCTCAATGGACCCAGGCATTTTGGCCAGGAAATAAACAAGTATATTCTTGTCACCACGCACCAGGGTATGCAAAGACCTATGCATAACATGTCTCATATTTTACCTTGCAAAATACCGGATAGAGAACCCTTGTTGTATCTATTCAAACAACTCAACTAGACGTCATTATTATAATTTCCTTCCAAATGATTTTCCCTTGAATCTTAGCATATCATAGAAGTGTTTACAACCTGAACAGCTTGAGTTTCGATCCAGAAAGCATAAAGTTTGTATATATACAACAAAAGATGTATATATTTATTTTTGTATGTTCCATTACATGTGTTCCTTAACAAAAAAGTGCAGCTCACTATGCCAAAGCTTATTTAGACTAACAAATCAATTTAACCAAACAGAACAAGCTGAACAATAGCCTAAAAAACACAGCATAAATCTGCTCAAGCATTATAGAAAACCTACCAAGCTCGTTTATATACTAAGGCACCAAGTCTTTATTCATAATTAATATTGGTGATTTAAGTGGACTAAAACTATTATGCAGTTTTCAAGAGATCACACAGCTCCTAACTCCTCTGATTTTTTTTTTCTGGTCTGCTTTGAGGGTTTATTAAGCACCCTTAGTTACGCACAAATATTGACTGACATAAGAGTTCCAATACATCTAGAAACCATGATTTCATAATGTACAAGATTCAAAGGTGCTTAGTGCTTACTGTTGTGACTTGGATACCAAATATGCCAGTGTTATTGTAAATGTTGTTGAATGCTGAAATCGAATGAACTTGTGGATACTGGATACTCATTCCAAACTCGGAGATCTGCACATGATAGAAGCAAGAATGTTAAGGTAACAAAATTTACAAAAGATGGGGGGGATGGGGGAAGCATGTAGTGTCTAGTTGAAGAAAGATGGTGCAAGTGGAAGAGAAATATAGAGAAAAGTGAGTTTTTCAAATATATATATCAAGTCATGACAAGCAAAAATATTGTGCTTGTCGTATACTGGACTCTTATATGTAACTGAGCATCAGTTCTCCCATTCTATATAGCTTCAATTACAAAGCCAGAAGAGACTGAATACTTTGAGACAACTTACAAAGCCATGAAATACATCCCTTTACCAGGTCCACCAGCTGAGAATGAGAATGATCCACCACCACCCAATAGCATCATCTATAGTAAAGTTAGATAATACATTTATTTCCAAAATCTATATGCTTGCATTTAGCGACAGATACCGTGTAACAATGTGAACATACCCTTCAACTTTCTAAGAGCAGATACAAAATGCATAACCAACTATTCATAGCGCAGAAGCTTCATAGGCCACTTTGAGACCATTTGAGAGTGCAGTGATGTTAGTTGGACCGGGCTCAACAAAATCAGGCAATGGAAGAGGAAGTGGAAATCGCGTTTTGTGGCAACAGAACTCAAACTTGCAAATCTGGGAGATACCTTGTTCCACGAACGGGCCTAATCTCATTGGTTCGATAACAAACCAAAAGTAACAGACATTTCAAGTGATAACATTTGAAGCAAAAAGCGGTACCTGGGTTTGGACTTTGCGGGTGAGGCCCTATCCTGGTCCAGCCCAGCACCAATATCAGAGTAAGAACATAATTGAGTGTGATATGAAATGTTTGATGTAGAATTCCAATTTAAATTCACATAGAAATGCCAACCGGGTTGGCTCACTCAACTTCATGACAATCTCATGTTTTGAATTCCAATTTAGGAGTCCCTAGGTAATTTATAATTTCATTGTCATTGTAATCTCAATTTTTGCTAAGATTTGGGTTTGTACAATTTGTAATTTCAATTTTTGCTGAGCTTTGTGATTTGTCTTGGCGAGCTAATCTTAAAATAGGTAGAGCTTCCTTTCACCTTAAACTTTATTTTCATCCAAAAAAATAATTCATATAGAAATTAAGGATCAATTAGAAGTCATTCTTACTGCACTTACCCTCACTATGTTATAATACCGGACTCTTAAGCACAAAAAGTCCTTGATAACCAGAAAATGGATTGCAATTGCCAATTGATCCCTAACCCTAAGACCCTTGCAAATTGAAATGCACGGGGAAGATAGGGTATGGCTCAAAATCCATCTGGAGCAAGCTGATCTTGTTCCAGTTGCAATTCTTCAGGTAATGCACCAAAAAAAAAAAAACTACTATTATTGGTTTGTGCAAAGATTGCTACTATTACCTTCTTGGTCATGTTAAGCATCACATAACTATTTATGTAACTGGATTAGTTACTTTGTAAGCGGAGAATGAACCAAACTATAATTAATGGGCAACATTTCTGTTTTCTGAATTTTAAGGAGGGTTTCAACTACCACCATGCTGAACCAGGATATGTTGTCTTAACGTACTGGATTCCCAGCGAACCTTGCATGCTTCCTGCAAGCCCATCAAATCAAATTGACATTGGAGGATTTGTGATGAATGGAAAAAGAGAGGTACTTAAAGAGTGTTTCTTGGTTTTCACCATAATAGGGTGATGAGTTTTTAGTAAAATTATCTTGCGTATTCAATTGTACAAAAAAAAAAAATTAAAACATGTGTCCAAAGTAATTTGAATTTTTTTTAACTGGGTAACATTAAATCCACCCAAAATAAATGAGAATGCTCAAATTAGTGAAATTAATTGGAAGGTTGAAAATTTTAGATGGTAAAATTGGTGACAAATTGTCTTGATCCTCTCATGCATTTATTTCTGATTATTTCAGGCATGCACACCTTATGACTCTTGAAAAATCAGGCCTGCTCTGTGTGCATGCTTAAGCCTATATATCCTTTGAGACCAAATTAAATAGACGAGAAGGAAATTGGAGCTGCCAAGGTAATACGAGGAGGCTCATTCCCTTCTTCTTATTGGACAAGACCATTCATTTTTCATTCACCTACACCGGATCTTGTCTCTCAATTATTTTTCTTCAATGGATGCCTCTGCATGAATTTGTGGCCATTTTATTTTGAAGAGCTCCTGTCGAATAAGGTTATCGATGGTTGCATTGCAGCTTATGAAGATTGCTATAGTGGACTCGTGGCTCATAAACTGGCCTAAAAAATCCACGAGAATATGTCCTACTTGTATTTCAATGATTCAAAGAAAAATTTCTAAGCACCTAGTGTGGATCTTATTACTTGTTAATTCTTATTATTAAAAAAATATACATAACTGAATAAAGAGATAAAACATTAATAATAGGAAAATATATGTAAACAATTTTTAAAGAAAAAACAAAGACACAATCAATATACAAAATTGATAGATTACATTGAATTTATTTTAAAAAAATCATGTAATTATGTATAGATATAAAATAAAGAAAAAAAAAATACTATTTTGATTCTCTAAATGTTTTTTTTTATTGATTGAGTCATAAAATATATTAATTCTTCTCAATTTCGCATTGCATAATGTTCAGGTATATTGTGATTGATTTAAAAATGTTAAAAGGAGTGGGTGATGATGGATGGCGAACCTTAGCTTGGCGGTGGCATAAGCATAAGGATGGATAGCAACCACACATTAATGTGTTTTCTGTTGTTGGACCATCTTTCAAACTAAATAAAAGATTAGATTGGTCCACATACTTTGTGGTCCCAGCCGTGAAGGGGAACCCGGTTCTGGCGTAAGCTTCTCTTATCTGAGACTGTGACCTTCCTGGTGTTTTCTTCTATCATTTCTCATTTTCTCGTCTCGGCCGACAACCATACCATAATTGCCTTTATTTTTTCTACATTTTTCTTTGAACTTCATCAAGTTCATGTGATTCAATGCTCGTGTGCTGTCTGTGCTGTCAATCTAGAATGCTGCTTTAACCATGCTTGTGCCCTGGCATCTAATTATAAAATAAAAATATCAGTTATAAACATGTAAAATAATTAATTATTAATTAAGTGCATTTTTATTTTTGATGAATTATTTTAAAAAATAGTTAAAATAATTAATTATTAATTAAGTGCATTTTTATTTTTGATGAATTATTTTAAAAAGTAGCTTTTTACTCAAATTAATTTTTTTTCCTCCAAATATACCTGTTTAGGTTAAAGTAATGTTGTTAAAATCGGATTTGATTGTGAACTGAAATTTTTTTAAGTTTATGTTCAATCGTTTAGTCAAATTTGATGATATTATAATTATGTATTATATATATATATATATAACTCACATTATTAATAATAAAATACATAATAAGGTTTTAGAGTCTCAACTTTTAAGTCTCATATCACTCTCAGTTAAGTAGTTAAGTAATTGAGAGATTAATAATAATAATAAAGATGATCAATTTACATAAAATCGGTTGATTTATTGGTTATGCCCGATTTTAATCGGCTTAACTCGATCTAACTATAAATTCGGTTATAACAGTAAACTATATTTGGATGAGGAATCGATTTACAATCCGACCGGCCAATCTTAACAACATTGGGTTGAAGCATAAAAATATATTGATTATGTTTTTAGGCTAAAAACATTTTCTTTTCTTTATAAGAAGCTATAATATTAATATATTTTTATTGTTGATTGTTTATTATTTCGAAAGCTTCAAGAAAGAAATAATTTTTTGTCATGAACTAAATAATTTTTTCAATTATTTTATATTTTTTTAATAATTTAATGCATACAAATAATTTTTTATATAATCCAAACAAAACTCTTTATTTTAAAATTACTTATAAAATAACATATTTAAGCATAAATTATTTGTTCAAAAATTAATTATATATATAATTAATTTTTAATAAAATATTTGTTACAACTAATCTCAACAGATAAGAGTCTTATACTAAATTTATTTAAAAACAACTTAATCTCATAATCAAATTGTAGCATGTTTGAATTAAATTTTTTTTGCTTGAAAAAAGCTTATAATCAAAATATTTAAAAAAAATTGAAAAAAAAATTATTTTTGAGTCTAAAATAATCTAAAACAAACATATTAATATCTTATCAAAACGATTTTTATCTACAGTTTAACCCATCTTTCAGTCCTCGTACCATGCTATAGACATCCTTTTGTTAATATACATATATATTAGTTAATGCAATTGAGGGATTTTTTTATATTAAAATAACAAAAAAAAATTTTGTACCTGAATCATGTTCTTATAAATTAATTATCAAAATAAGTTTTTTTTTACATTAAAAAGTTAGTTTCAATAAAATAAATTTATTAACATGTTTAGGTTTTTTTTTTTAAATCATGTTAGAAAGTGAGTTCTCACATAACTGATTTCTCAATGTCTTTTTTTTTTTTTTAAGTTGTTGTATGTTTTAAAATTTTAGTTGAATATTTTGAATTTTGGTTAATTGATTTAAAATTTAAAATTAGTGATTTAATTTACATAAATAATATAAAATTTTTGATGAGAAATATAAAATTTTGGATGAATAATTTAAAATTTATAAAAAAAATAATTAATTACGTTAAAAATTTAATTTCATAAATATTGACTTCTTAACCTATAATTAAAAAAATATTTTGAGAATTTAATTTTTTAAAAAACGACTTCTCGTCATAAAAAAAAACTTATTTTAATATATAATCTTGAAACAACACGAATTTTTTTCTTTCTTTTTCGCTATATCAATATAAAAAAGGCTGCAATTCAGTGCAATCCGGACAAAGTAGGATAGAAAGTGTAAAGTACTGTAGCGTATGAAGTCTAGGATCCCAATTGCAGTCTGACACAGTAGAACCAAATCCGTTGTCCTTTACGAACAACAGACAACTAATTCAGTTCGTCGTGTTTTTTTATTTTATTTTAAGAGAAAGACATATTAGATCAGTTTGGAAGAAAAATATTTTATTTTAATTTATAGATTAAATTAAATAAATATTATATTAAATTAATTAATAATTTATTTATAACTAATTATATATTAAATATTTTTCATTAATTCAATTTAAAAATTAAAATAAAATATTTTTTAAAAACTAAACTAAAGTATCTTTCTCCATTTTATTTGTATTGATATTAGGTTGGTCGCGTTTATAAATGAAATAATTATAAAGGGGAAGAAGGTGTAATTGTAAACGTATTTATAAGTAAATATAAAGGAGAGTGGTATGGTATAATATCAAAAGGTTAGAGTTCAAATTGGCACATAAGTATGTAGAGAAAATTTAATGGTTAAAAATATAAGAATTTTATATATCAGGGATAATTTATAAATCTTTAAATATACAGTATAATTACAAAGATAATGATATAGGAACAATACTTAAAAGAGACGAAACAAATAAAAAAATATGCAAAGTCATTAAATTATATGTTTTATTTTTTACAACATCATTAAATTATATGTTAATTTGTGCAAAACACAGCACAAATTCAAAGATAAATTTAATGATGCATAATTGTATGAGTAATTGTATATATATATATATATATATATATAGCGTTACTTACATAACATTACTCAGTCACAAAAATATAGTTATTTTTGTTCGAATTAATTATATTATTATAAATTTTCTATGAGTATTTAGACATACCTCATTCATCCAATAATGTATATTAATCAAATTTGACTCTGAGTTTTTTTAATATCAAATGAGTCAAATCAATAGTAACCTCTTTAATCAAAAGTGACATCGGATGACAGTACCGAAAGCTATTTATACATATTTTTCTAATGAGTTTCTGCTTTATCAAAAATAAAATAAGTTTTTGCGCGAATAATCTCAACGACTTGATACTTTCTTTCTTTTTCGTACAACACTTGGATACTTTGTCTCAGCTTTGATATAGTTACTTAAATAATTATGAGGTAACGTTATGTATCAAATTAGAAATTAGAAATTTATAGGTTCTAATTTTATTTATTTATTTTTTAAGTTTATGTAAGGTTATAGTAACACTTTATGACATAAAATCAAATAACTTGATATGTTAAGTATATTTTTTACTTTTTTAACATTTGTCTCTAGTAAAAGGATTTTTTTAAAAAAGTTTTTCCATTTACAATTTTTTTTATGAATATCTTTTATTTTTCCACTACCTTTTTTTAACGCTCTTTTGAGGTGATCATGATACTAATAACACTTTCCCCTTATTATTTTATAAAGATGAGATTTAGTATCATGGTATATACCCAAAATATTTTATTAACTAAGTCAACTAAGAATTTATAAATAAAAAGCATTTATTTATAAATACCATTACTCTTACTTATATAACATAAATTTGTCTTGATAAAAAAAATATAACATAAATTTGTTATTTATACTGTAAGAGTATCCATTAGTCAAGACAAAAAAATACATTTCCTTAGTTAATAATAGACTAACCCCTTCAATCTCATCAGCCTGCACAAAACTGTTGGGGTATGTTCAAGGAACGATGGGCACTGAGGTATTATTAATTAAATTGTAACTAACATCCTTAAATTTTAATTCATGTGTGATTATATGTTAAAGATGCAATACGTTTTAAAAATGTATTATATTAAATATTTGATGGAATTGTCACATGACATGCACATAACATTAAAAATCAATAATTTTGTTCGCAAATGAGATGATAATCTAAAATAATTTTTTAGAAATGATAAGAAATTAAATATGTCAATTATTCATTTAAATCTGAACTATTTTTTTAATTATAAATTTCGCGTGCATTTCAGGTAAAAGTTGCGCAATAATTCCTTAAGATAGTTAACAATTTGCTTTTAACATAAGCTGTATTTCTATCAGCTTTGCCTTTGCCTAGTTACTTAAATTAAAATGAATGCTAGATCGTTACCACTTTCCAACAAGAAGAATACATGCTCTGTTTTTTAACCACAGGACGACCGTATTTAACAGTGTTAAGAAAAGAGCCCTACGAATCTCTATTGATTATTCTAGAAGGAGCCACTAGTCCACCACCCCCAGCATCACCGGGTCCAAACCAAAAAGTATCCTTTTTTTTTTCCCCCGTGTTTCTGTGGATGGAAGCTTAGTATAGACCTTCAAAACCAGACGAAACACATTCAATCATCTGCCACCTGTTTCACTCTCCTTTTTGCTCCCTATATTTCAACTTTCAACTACCAAAGAAAGGTACCATTTTTCTATACCCCAAATACTAACGCGTTTTGGTTTGGCACCTTGTTTTGGTTTATATGAATATGTTTGTATCAATTCAATTCCAGTTTGGTGGCACTCTGTTACCTATCTTGGATTCCTATGGTCAACTCCGTTTACTATAAATACGACCCTCTTCTACTCCTCTCGTTATTATACCTTTGAATGGAATCCATTTATGCTTCTTCTTCCTTTTTGAATCACAACCACAAAGTCTTCAACGCCTCTTCCTTAAAAAACAACACCACCACAGACCCTGCTCTCACCGCTAACGCTTGCTCGGGTGACTGTTCCGGGTCGGGTCCAGAAGCTGGGACGTGTCGGGTCGTGATGGGTTCCTCTGTGAATTCCAAGCCTAAGATTGTGAGTGGCACCGCTGGCTATGTCCTCGAGGATGTTCCACATTTGTCCGATTACATACCTGATCTTCCAGTACGTCGTCGTTTCCTCTCTCTCTCTCTCTCTCTCTCTCTCACTACTATGCAATTGCTTTTCTCTAATGCCCCGTTAGGCCTTTTGTTTGTTGTTATGTTCTACCTATTTTTTTCCGAATACTTTGTCGTTAAAAATATAAATAAATAACCACTTCTTTCTTCTGCTTCTGCCGACAGATACCTGAGGCTTCTGCGGGGGAAAAATCCCAAGCATTTATCTAATCTATTTTTGGTTGTTTTTCTGTGCTTTTGGCTTACAGAAAAACCAGAAAAAACGACTTCGTTTAGTCAATTTTGCTGGATTCAGAACAGGTCTGTTGCCATTATGTGTCAGAAGATCAGAAATGAATAATTGATCCCACTATTTTTGTTGTGTGTAAATTTGTATCTTCTTTTTGGGAATTTCTTTTTTGTTTTAATCGATTTTAATGAAAAAATGTTATGCAGCTTGTAGAGGGGAAAAAAGATGATAATTTGCTTTCCCAATTTCATCTTTTGTATGAGAATTGTTTTGTTGAAGAAATCAAAATCAATGGATGATGACGACTAATGTATCATTTTATATCTTGGTGTTACTGCAGACATATCCTAATCCTTTGCAAGACAACCCTGCTTACTCAGTAGTTAAGTAAGTGTTACTTCTTCTTTTTTTTTTTGCATTGTAATTTATCTTGCTGTGTTGCTTGATTGATAAATTGAATTTTACTTGCCATTTGCCAGGCAGTATTTCGTGCATGTCGATGACAGTGTTCCTCAGAAGGTAGTTAATTTTTTTTTTTCATGTAATTTTTCGTTCTCTGAATTCAGGGATTATTATATACATTATTAGGACGCCCTTGGCTTAATTGGTTATCCCTAGATTTAAAGTAGCTTGAAAGTGTCACCTTGAACATTAATTCTTCCACTTTCCTGGTTTGGAGAGACGGTACCAAAAGCATTAGCCATTAACTGACCTCTACATTAGAGTGATGCTGCATCTCCAACGCCAGGTGTGGACACCCTCAAGTCCAAATTAATGGAATGGTAACTGCGTAGGATGCCTGTTTAAGACAGTGGTCCAAAATTTTCTGATCAAGGGGTTCTCGTAAAGTTGGTGGAATGTTAGTTGCGACTTAGACACTGTTACATTAATTTACATGTCATTTATTTCCATTTTTTCCTGACAGATTATTGTTCACAAAGATAGTGAAAGAGGGGTACATTTTCGGCGTGCTGGACCTCGTCAAAAGGTATGTTTCTATGCAATGTTGCTAAAACTGGATGGAGAGTGAACCAGCAAGACTTTCGGTTAAAGTTAACCGGTTCAACCATTTAAACCGACTGGTCGAACCAGATGACGTTATAAAAATAATTCACATACAACAATATGAAATATATAAAAGTACTTTATGAAATGTGAAAAAATATTGAGTTTTTTTTTTCGTAATAAAAATTAATGTCGTTTCAATAGGATTTTGACCAGTCCTCAGTCTGACAGTGTATTCAGTTATGAGACTGAGTCATGTCGAATAAGTGTCCAGTTCACTCCAGTTGTAACAACATTGTTTCTGTGTGTGTCTGTGCAATAATTGATATATTTGGTACCTTCCTTTGTTTATGGCCATTTAAAATTGGATATTCAGGTATATTTTGAATCAGATGAAGTTCAGGCTGCCATTGTTACATGTGGGGGTCTATGCCCTGGGCTCAACACTGTGATTAGGGAAATAGTGTGTGGCTTACACCATATGTACGGCGTGAAGAAAGTTCTGGGAATCGATGTAAGTGGATGTTTTTGGCATTTACTCACAATCTTCCTGCTTTTCTCTTTCTACTTCTTTTCTTGTTGGTGGCGGGGGGGTTGTTAAAACAAGCTTTGTGCTTCGTTTGGAAACAAAGTGAACATAGAATAAGAATGAAGGCAATGAAAAATAAAGAAGAAAAGAAACTCATCTAATAAAGGAGGAAAGAAAATGATAGAAAACGATGAAATTACAAACTCACCCATAACTTTGTATTAAGATGATATTTTTAGAAGAATAAATGTGAAATTTTAAAAAATCCATTACGGTGTAATATGACTTTTCTTCATTTCTCTCCAATGCTCGAGAGATTGGCTTCAGTGCAATGAAGGTATAATCATTCTCCTAATATTCTACTTAACTTTCTAAAACAGTTAATGTAACTTAAACCCACTAGTTTTCATTCTCAGCCTTTCTAAACTAGCTCTAAAGTCTTAAGGTTATTATGAAATTGGAAGTGATAACAGAAGAAGGGAAATGTGCTAACTTACACTTGTCTAAATGCCTTATTCTTGCATTGTAGTAATCCTACTACTTTTTACTTATTTGGTGTCAGTTAGAAGTTACTTAGTTCTGAAGTAATTTTTTTCTAGCTTATGTGGTGTCATACTTGGTTTTTTATTGGTCTCGTTAACTAACTAAAGAAAGTTTTCTGATGTGAAGGGAGGATACAGGGGTTTCTATGCTCGCAATACAATCACTTTAACTCCTAAAAATGTGAATGATATACATAAGCGTGGGGGAACTATCCTTGGTACATCACGAGGTGGACATGACACCACGAAGATAGTTGACAGTATTCAAGATCGGGGGATCAATCAGGTCTGTATTTCTTTCCATTTACCAGCACATATTTTCATGTATGTACATCAGAGTAATATCTCTCTGAATTTCAGGTTTATATAATTGGAGGAGATGGAACTCAGAGGGGTGCATCTGTGATTTTTGAGGTATCTATAATTTTAATAATGAGGCTATCAGACTTGTGGGTTTAGGAATGTAAATGAAATTTTCACCAAGGTCAATTTTGATATTAATATCTGTGAAACTAATTTCATTGAAGTAACTACTTATTAATAATTCAACCTGATTATCCATACAGGAAATTAGAAGGCGTGGTCTCAAAGTTGCAGTTGTAGGAATCCCCAAAACCATAGATAACGACATCCCGGTACATCTTTTTTCTTGCACATACTGGATTCCGACTCAAATAATTTGAATCCATTTAGTACTACCCATTAACATCACTAACTGGTAAAATGGTTTCTGCTGTCTCTCTCATGCTTAATAGGTTATTGATAAGTCCTTCGGCTTTGACACAGCTGTTGAGGAGGCTCAACGTGCTATAAATGCAGCACATGTTGAAGCTGATAGTTTTGAGAATGGTATAGGTGTTGTCAAGCTGATGGGTCGATACAGTGGTAAGTTTCCTGAATGCATATAATGCCTCCACTCATCAGCTTAATGGTTGTCATCCTGTAATTACCTTCAATGGCCTAAGGATAATGAAGAAGCGTATATTCTTATTTCTTATTAGACTTGAAAAATTATTAGATGCCAATTATTCTGCTGGTTGGGGTTAGGGTATGCGAGAATCCCTTTTGACATATATAAATCATGATTCCTGGAAGCTTAATGTGGGAGTAAAATGCAGAAGACTACCTACAAAATCTTTGTGGTTTCTAATAGTCTCTAAAATTACAAGGCCATCAGGGAGATAGTGTTGACTTCAATCAACATATAACTATTCTCATTGTAACATTTAAAAAGAAAAGAACAGCTTAATATAATGTTTGTAAGTTCTTTTATTGACGTAGTTAGCTAACCTGACATTGCTACATGTATGCTTTATTTTGGATGCATGGTGCAGGATATATTGCAATGTATGCTACACTTGCAAGTCGAGATGTGGACTGTTGCTTAATTCCAGAGTCACCCTTTTACCTTGAAGGTCCTGGTGGACTTTTGGAATTTATAGAGAAAAGACTCAAAGAAAATGGGCACATGGTTATTGTGATTGCTGAAGGGGCAGGACAGGAACTTGT
This sequence comes from Styphnolobium japonicum, assembly GCA_023212625.1. Lineage (NCBI taxonomy): Eukaryota > Viridiplantae > Streptophyta > Magnoliopsida > Fabales > Fabaceae > Styphnolobium > Styphnolobium japonicum. The sequence goes on from JALBWW010000012.1 coordinate 29,882,467, forward strand.
TTCTGAGAGTATGCAATCCATGGATAAGCAGGATGCTTCTGGAAACAAGCTTCTTCAAGATGTTGGCCTATGGATATCCCAAAGGATTAAGGTTAGATTGTTATTTGTTCTGTTTGTGGTAGATGCCTTGTGCTCTTCAGTGTGTTCTTTGACTGCATTATCCTCTTTATTTCTTTGTTGAATGCAGATTTGACTTGTTTACTTCCTTACAGACATGTCCATTTATGCTATGATTACTGGATGATCTCTTTGGCTCATCTCCTACTATCCCTACCACCACTTGTTTGCATGTTTGAATTTTCTAGAGCTTGTGGCAGAATATTTGTTGTCCGTTTTGCTGAATTTTAATATGTTCTCAGTTGTTTCCGATTTCCATTTGATGATTTCTAATTGAACTTTGGGAAAAGTTGTACTAAGAAGCATTTCCATTTGCACTTAGTTTTTGAGAATGTCATTTCATAAGTAGCTTATGGTAGACATCTGGTCACTGATGGATGTTGAATTGGTTTTCCATATGGATTTGATATGTTATAAACTTATAAGGACTTATAAGTGCTCACAAATTAAATCATCACAAAATGTTCTTTATTTTATTCTTCACCAAATCATCACAAAATGTTCTTTATTTTATTCTTCACCAATTTTTTCATAACTGATGAATGTTTATGAAGATATTTTCTTATTTAAGCATTTTGATCTTGCAGGATCATTTTGCCAAAAAGACGATGGCCTTAACTCTCAAATATATAGGTTTGTAAAGAATAAACTTCATAGAATTTTATGTGTTCACGCGCGCACACACACTGAAAGGAACAATGACTGAAAAATCAAGTATTCCCTTTTCTCTTCTGTTTTACAGATCCAACCTATATGATCCGAGCTATTCCAGGCAATGCTTCTGACAACGTGTACTGCACACTTCTTGCTCAAAGTGCCGTTCATGGAGCAATGGCAGGTTATACTGGCTTTACAAGTGGACTTGTCAATGGAAGACAAACTTATATACCCTTTTATGTGAGTTCATTGTGCATGCTTAACATTTATTGGTTCTGCGGAATAGATAGGGTTTATTTGTTAACACACAATGAATTTAAACTTTTTATAGTTTTAATGTTATTTGGCTGCAAGACTGGTAGTCTTTTTGCTTAACTGTCCGATGTTTGGTTGCATTGTTATGCAGAGAATCAATGAGAGACGGAACAACGTAGTGATAACTGATAGAATGTGGGCTAGGCTTTTATCTTCAACAAATCAGCCCAGCTTTTTGAGTGCAAAGGGTGTCAATGAAGACAAGAGGGAAGAAGAACCATTGGACCAGTTGCCGGATGGGCATGGTTCAGATGACATTTTGGTTAACAAAGAAATCAATTGCATTTATCACAATGCACTCTAGATGTTACTGCCTTTCCTTTGCCCTGCATCATGCGTTGTAAGCAGTATATATGAGAAATCCTTTTGCCCTTCCACGTCCATAAGATAGCTGTGGAAAACTCAGCCTCACGTGACCAAGATATTAGTTCATATGTTTCGTCTTGTAAGCTAATAATTTGAAGGAATTTTGCTTTATTCGCAAATGAATTTTTTATCCATGACTCGCCTAGTGGCTTAAACAGACAATTTCACATATCTGACTTGCTCACTGGAGGCTGTAGGCCAATAAAACACACCAATGTGGACAATGATGGAGTGTCTAAAGTTGGAAAACCATTGATTCTCCCGGCAAGTAGAGCGTCTCTCTACTTGACAACGGAGGACAGAGTAGAGAATAGCATTAATATTAAGTATTCATATATATTTTTTTTCTGGAATACAGGTACGAATTGTGAAATATTTTATTAGTTATTGATTTTCACAGTTAATGTTTGAAATCCACTAAAATAATCAACAACTAATAAATTTTTAACAACTAATCAAGATATTGATATTCAATAAAAAAAAATTTGGATGTGAATTTGTTTGGCATTGGATATCTGTAGAATGAAATAAAATTGTTAAGCAAGACTCATCACAGGCAATGTTAAGCATACTTCTCCACACATTTCTTATTCTCCTTGAAGGCTTCAATATTGAATTGCTGAACGTGGCATGCAATCAACTGAAGGTCATTGGCAAACTTGTGGAAGAGAGAAAAATGGTTATGATGTATTGGAGAGGGGAGAAAACAGGTGATACGTTATTACCCTTTCAAGTACCAATTTTTTCAGTACCAGCCTCTAGTTTTGGAAGTTTGAGACTTCTAGAAATTAGAGAACGTTTTACGTTTATATGACCAAATGTTACCCATGTGCACTGCACACCCCTTTTTCAAACTTGTGGAAGAGAAAAATGACTATGATGCATTGGAGAGGGGAGAAAACAGGTGATACGTTATTACCCTTTCAAGTACCAATTTTGGCAGTACCAGCCTCTAGTTTTGGAAGTTTGAGACTTCTAGAAATTAGAGAACGTTTTACGTTTATATGACCAAATGTTACCCATGTGCACTGCACACCCCTTTTTCAAACTTGTGGAAGAGAAAAATGACTATGATGCATTGGAGAGGGGAGAAAACAGGTGATACGTTATTACCCTTTCAAGTACCAATTTTGGCAGTACCAGCCTCTAGTTTTGGAAGTTTGAGACTTCTAGAAATTAGAGAACGTTTTACGTTTATATGACCAAATGTTACCCATGTGCACTGCACACCCCTTTTTCATTATGAAATTTCGAGCTCAAACGAACTTCTAAAAGTTATAACGTGGAGTACCCAAAAATATAACTATCAAACTCATGCCAAGTATCATCATCACCACTTCAACTATAGTCTGTGCAATATACTAAACTAGGATTTTACACAACTTAATTGGGTGAATGAAGTCACTAGGTTGATGACAAGATGTGAGATGTCTGATTCATCAGCTCTTGTGAAGTGAAAACAAAAAAAAAATCTCAACATTTATTAGATTCTAGTTTTTCAAAAAAATCACCAAATTTAATTTCAAATAAAAACGATGGAAGGTAAATTGGGTTGAATTGAAGAGTAGGTATTTAACACACTTTGAATGCATAAAACATTTGTACCAAAAAAATAAAATAAAAAAAAAATCTTAATTAAAATTAAGAGAAAAATATATATATAATACAAAAATTCATCCAAAGTATAAATTCACCCTGTCCAGCAGAAACCGTGTGCCTGTGTTGTGAGTTTGGTGAGAATGGGGATCCGATTCGTATTGATGGTGAACAAGCAAGGGCAGACCCGTCTTGCCCAATACTACGAGTACCTCACTCTTGAAGAAAGGAGAGCACTTGAAGGCGAAATCGTTCGCAAATGCCTCGCCCGTAATGAGCAGCAGGTTAGGTTTCCTCTCTTCTCTCTCACTCTCATTACTTCACTTTCTGTTAATTTCCCTGTAATGCTAGTACCCAATGAAATATAGTTTCGTTTTTTGTTTAGTCTGTTATTAGATCATTATTATTTCTGTGTTTGTTGCCTCTGATTCTAATTTCAGATCAACTATATCAAATTGGAGCTCTCGATTGTGACTGAAATTTGAAATCTAACAGTTTCTGTCTGGACAGCTGAATTTAACAACCATATAGAAAATTACCGGTTTTAATTTTAAGGAATTCAGAAAGATTTATATGGCACTTAAACGAGTTCAAGTTTTAACAGGAAGCTTATGTTTTCACATTTTTTGTTGGAAGGTGGGTAGTAAAAAGATTAGGGTAAACTCGTTATCATGAATCATGATGATTTTCCTAATTCTTGAAGAAATTAAAATAATAATAATAAATATAATAATTACGATTTGTTCATGAGGGTAAGTTGATAGTATGAAAACGAAGGTCTATTTTTGGATACATTGTCAAAGGAATATTGGCAAGATGGTCTGAAATTTAGGACCTGTGTCCTTATTCCTAAGTCTCTTTAAGTCCTAATTTATATTTCGGCAAACTAACTTATCAGAATACAGTTTTTGAGGTATGAACTTAGATGTAAATTGCAGAGGTGCGTTAAGAGGTCTTTCGTCTTGAGATTGGTGGCTAAATGTGAAGATGGCAAGAATTTCTATCCGATGTAGATATATGTATGCTGAACGGGCCATGAAGTCTAGATTACTGTTGATGCTTAGCTGTAGTTACCATGTGATTGCTTACAGCATGTTTAGGTTTGTGCTTAACATAGTGCTGCATGGGGAGTCTTGTCAGCTGAAGGTCATTTTATATCATTCTTAAGGCATCTGCAAAGGAGTTAAGTACATAACTAGCCTAGCGATTTCTGATTTTCGGCTTCAGGAAGTGCTGTGAGTGATGCCTTTGTAATTAGTTGCAATTGAGTCACCTGGGATACCGGAATGCCTAGGAGGATGTATCCTTGTTTTTTACAAAGCTGAATGTGTATATCTTATATTGTCTTTGGCTTTTAGCTAAGGTATATATATTTCAATTTTTTCATATTCTTGTTAAGATATTACTTACTGTATGTATATAATTGCTTTCTTTCAAATGAAATCATGAAATTGGAAGTGTACTATGGCCTATATTACATATGTTTTGATAGGCTCCATGCAGTTTATCCCAAAATATGAGTGTGTTACGAACCCAAAGATCACAGTAGATTAAACAGGGAAAAATATGTAGTATGATTTATTGAATCAAACTTGTATCAGTGTGATACAAAGCTTGAGGAAGAAGGAAATGGAAAATACAAGATAGTATAGGCAATTCGAGAGGCCTATTCTCTCCCAAGGGTCCCAGAAGTCCAATTCCCGCCTAAAAACTATTCTCCCACCTCATCACACCTATATTCCCCTCAGTAACCGAATCCCCCCTAGCTCCCTCTCATTCTCATGTTGCTGTTGCCAGCAAGGCAGCAGTTAGTTACACTTTCTCTCATGAAGAACGATCTGGTACATTGCACCCCTGAAGCCACGTGATGGGCTTCCATTTGCCTCTTTCATATACCTTAGGCCCATTGGGCTTAATGTTCGCATCAGAGTGATTGAAGTATCTTATTATTGTTGCTGTTGATAGTAATTGATTTTCATATGTAGCTGATACATTTTTGTTATGGACAGTGTTCATTTGTTGAGCATCGCAACTACAAAATTGTATATAGGCGCTATGCATCTTTGTTTTTCCTGGTTGGAGTTGATGATGACGAGGTAAATCATTTTCTATATTTCTTATTTTGAATTGTTTCATAGAAAGACAATGAATAATTTGCAACAAGCTGATCATGTAAATATACTAAATACATTAATCTCTTCGTAACATAAATAGTTGTGTAGAATAATATAGCTTTGAAATTATTGCTCATGGTCATGGCTTCGAATGTGATCTGCCTCTTAGACATGAAGGAGGATTTTGCTTGTCTAAAGAAACGGAGAGGACATTTCTGTTGTAAAATAAGTACATCTTGAAGTTATTAGTCTTGTTAAACATATGCAACTTTAACAGAATTTTACATATATCACTTTTGTGTAAAAAATATGATATCATTTGAAAATCTGCTTGAGCGTTTATTCTGTGGATAATGTTGCAGAATGAACTTGCTATTTTGGAATTTATACATCTCTTAGTTGAAACCATGGACCGTCACTTTGGAAATGTGGTAAGTCCTTCTGTGATTGGAGTCTGGAGTTTAATGTTTCTTGAATTTCCCAGTTTGTCTCCTCCACCTGCTTTCCAAATGTCTATTATTTTCTCCCTTCCATTTTTTCTGAACGTAGATTCCAGTAAAGATGTTTTCATTTCTCGTGTGCAGTGTGAGCTAGATATCATGTTCCATTTAGAAAAAGCACATTTTATGTTGGAGGAAATGGTCATGAATGGTTGTATTGTGGAGACAAGCAAATCAAATATTCTGACTCCAATTCAGCTGATGGATAAAACATCTTGAGGGAAAAAAAAGAAGTATGCCAAGTGATTTCTGTATTATTATTGGCTCTCATTGCTGTTACTCTGTGTACAATAAAGTAGAACAGTTAATCTCCGATTTTCTTTATGAATGAAAATACGAGTGTTTCTATTTGTTTTATTTTTCTCTCTCCTCCCTTGTTGTATTGATTAATGATTATGTGCTTTTCTTTTTTGAAAAAAAAAAAAAATCCTTTTTGGTACTTGGTATTAGCACAATACCCCTGATAGCGTAAGTTATAAATTTCAAATCCAAGCCATGAGAGATTCCCTGCCCCTACTTAACACGACCATAGAGCACAATACTCCTTCCCTAGAAGTTGGGTGGAATTGTTTTGCTCTGTATTATATTGCAGTTTCTCTCATTCTTGCTACAGTGCCATGCCTCCCGTGAAATCCCATGTCCATGCATTTTACCTTTTATAGTGGCACGTTAGATCAGTTGATGGCATGTCTTTGGCGACCATGCTTGCTAAGTATGAAACTGTAGAAGAAGCTGCAACTTCCTTTAAATGGGTTAATATGAAGTTGGAAGACAGACTCAAAAGCAATGTCCCCAAAATTTTATTGTCCTTTCTGCAACTGTTTCAAGCACTAGGCATGGATGGTAACACAGACACAACAAAGTAGCATTTTAAATTTGAAGTGGTGGGTTTGAAATTGAAGTATCATGTTCGGTATTTATACAACACTAAGAAAATTCCTATTTTTTATTTCCTTTTTTAAAGTCTCTGTATCAGTATTACAAGTTTCAACCTCAATTGATCAATAATTATACTGTGGCTGGATACCCACCCTTTCTAGGATCACTTACAGCTGTTAGAGTGCCATGCTTTGTATGTGAATTGATGTCTTCACCAATCTTCCTATTCATGTTAATAGGGGTTTTGAGAGTTTGAATAATAAGCTGAGTGATAGCTAATGCTGGAGTCTCCTTCAGTTGATGACCTCTCTCTTTTAGGAAATGCCTACTGTCTTCTGAAAGCTCAATGTGATCACCATCTTCAGCGGTCAAGTTCTCGTAGCAAATTACATTTGGTATTAGCTGCATAAGACAAAGATCCAAATTAGATTGTAGTTAGGAGCATCAGAATTAAAGAAAGTCTTTGAATAAAAATAAGTTAGGACCTTGTGATAGATCCTTGGTCTCAGAACTGCATCCAAAGGTTCCATTCCCAAGATGAAATGGTTAAGAAAGACCTGAATCACTGCTGAAATAATGTTCATTCCACCGCTGCCTCCAATTACCCCGACCAACTGGTCACCCTGCCAAAGGGTCACAAGAGGAAGCTTCAAATATAAGAATCCTTACTCTCCAAAAGTAAAGAAGTGTTCTTAATGGGAAAAACTATTATGTCAACCTAAACCATTGCCTATCAAATTGCAGCCATTTGTGGCAAAACTCACAATGAGCAAGCTGCAAGCAATACCTTTGTGACTATAATGGGAGTCATGGAAGACAAAGGTTTCTTATTTGGTTTAATAAAATTTGTTGGAGATGGAGGTAGTTTATCGGGGGATATATCAGTGGGTGTAGAGAAGTCATCCATCTCATTGTTGATCACAATACCAGAAGAAGTAGAAAGAACCCCAGCACCAAAATTATGGTTAACGGATGTCGTCATTGATACAGCATTTCTATCAGCATCCACAATACAGAAATGGCTTGTTCCGTGATCTCTAAGTTGACTCCACCTGCCCAGCATGGTTATAGATACCCTTATATCAACAACTTTGTGAATTTGTAACATTTCATGCAGAAAGGGAAGTTTTCATTCAAATTACTATGACAAGTGGACCACACCTGTTCATATAGTACTCTGGAGGGAAAGTAGTGTTGTCAATTATCCTGTGCTGAATATTTTCTGCAAAATCTGGGGAAAGCATGTCAGACACAGTGTCACTAATGTTTACAAAGTTGGGGTCACCCAAGTTCATTCGGGCAGCAAACATGTGTTTCAGAGCTTCTATTAGTCGATGTAGACCCAGATTTCCCTTTGCAGCATCGGGACTTCGATAACTGTCGAAGATGTTTAGAACCTGTTCATACAAATTATTATAATATTCAGACATACAACTAATAACCAAGAAAAAAGGACATAAGAAACAATTGTAGCATTCAGTGTTAATATTAAATGTAGGTCCTATGGTTTTGTTCCAATCCTCGAACCAAAACAACATACATGTCTACTTTTAAGAATGGTAAGAACTAGGATCAGATTCAGTTTTTGAACAACACGTAAAATATCATAAAGAAAAGAAGGGACAGGAATCTACACACCAGAGAAAGAGCGAGTGTTCCACTTGAAGGAGGTGGCATTCCATATATGCTGTATCCCATCACATTCACATGCATTGCATCTGTTATTTCCACCTTGTAATTGCGTAAATCCTCCATTGTTAAAATCCCACCAGCTTCTCTGACATCCTTTACTAACTTTTCACCAACGGTTCCATTGTAGAAAGCTTGAGGCCCTTGCTCTGCCACTGCCTCTAAGCTGCGGCCAAGTTCCACATTATTACACATCTCCCCTTCTTCTAAGAAATTGCCATCAGGTGCATATATCTTTTTTAACCCAGGATCATTCATTATCTTATTTGCATTTTTAGCTATGTAATTTCCAAGAGTGGGAGACACTACAAAACCATCTTTCGCAAGTTTTATAGCGGGTTGGAATAAGGTTTTCCATGACAATCGTCCATGCTTCAACCAGGCTGCATGAAGGCCAGCTAACTCACCAGGAACTCCCATTGACAAGGCACCTGAGCTCTTAGCTTGGGGATTGTTCTGATACATATTCTGTTTGTTGACATTCACATATTTACACAAAAGTAAGTTGCATTTTTGTAGATTTCTGCGAAGGAAAATGATCAAAATAATATATCATCTGGTAGCTTTCAACATGTCCAAGTAAGCTGATAGAAGTGAAAATAAAAATAAAAATTGAGGAATGAAGTCTTGATGGCAGTTTCTCCTAAAGAAAAGAATGAAGTGAGAAAGTGCTATTTTCAATTCATATTGTGCTTATTTTCTGCTGCACCAAGCATGGCCTATATCTTCAAAGCACAGGTTATTTTGGTAAAATTGCTTCAGCAATTTCAATCATGAGGTATAACAATTTTAATGGTTTAGCAGAAAGAGTTAACCTCAAACCTGTGAAGCAGCTAAAGGAGCAGTTTCTCTCATGTCAAAAGCTTGGGTTTGGGAGGTTGAAGAAGATCGGACAACCATGAAAGCCCCACCTCCTATGCCACTTGATGCTGCAGAAACAACACCAAGGCATAATGCTGTTGCCACTGCAGCATCAACAGCATGCCCACCCTGCCTAAGCATTGAAGCACCAATTTCAGAACACCGGCCATCATCAGCTGCAACAACTCCTATCTCTGATTCAATAATATCTCCCTGATTGGCTGTCATTCCCTCATTATATGTTTTTGCCACTCGTAGGACCCCAAAACTTATGTTGCCTCTGACTGCTAACCCAACAACTGGAAAAAAATTGCGCCAAGCATTAGATACAGTAGGTCAATATGATAATCAAATTGCGTTAGTGTGAAGCAGACGTTCTGGCACCGAAGTTCAATATACCACCAGTCACCCTCGAGTCTATCTTTTCTAAATTCTGCCCAACTTACTATTTATCTTTCTTATTCTCTGTGGTAGTTGTATGAAAAGTTTATCTTTTACATATAAATGCTTAGTTCACACAATCTAAATTGAGAAAAAAAAAAAAAACCAACATTTAAAACTTAGGAGACTTTTGCTCTATTTCCAGTGATTTTTGTCTCTTCAAACTCATCTTGATGGTTTGATTGGTTTCTGAACTCATTTTTTTTTATCCTACAATTAATCATCTGAAAATTCACAAATCTAAATCATTTATCCCAGATAAAATGTTTTCTTTTGACTTTCCCAGAAGGAATACACGGAATAGGGTGATTGAATATTTTGATTCTCAGTACAATCTGGTGTTAAATTGCAAGAACCTCATAGAACTACCATTATAAGGGAGACGCTTTTATGTATTCAACTCATCCAAAAAAAAAAAAAAAACAGCACCTTTATGTATTTCTGAGTTAAGAGCTTATCACTAAAAATCATTTAAGAAAAGGAAAATGAAATCAGAAAGAGAATAGGAGAGAACTGACAGGTGACAGCGAGAAGGAAGCAGAGAATCCTTTTCCATTTGTTCTTATTGGGCAACCCATCATCTCCCAATAAAGGAGAATCCATGCTCTGCTTCATGCTGGCACCAGGCAGGCTTCACTGTGCCTAGTGCTCCACAAGGAGGAGGATGATGAAGGGGCTCAGGGTCAGTGGGGAGAGAGAGAGAGAGAGAGAGAGAGAGAGAGAGAGAGAGAGAGAGAGAATAAGACTTGTACTTGGGAGCTTCGCTGTGAAGTTGTCGTTGGAAGTTGGAAGCACACCATACATAGTCCGTTTCGCTCGTGTGTTAATAACAACAACAACAAACGGACATTTCTTTTTCTTGGTACCAGAATTAACCTTAGAGTAATGCTATATTAAATTCTTCTAATTTCTATAAATTACTTAAAATAAAATCCTTTAATATTTTAGAAAATTTTATATTTTTTCTTTAAATAATTAAAAAATTTATTAAATTGATTCATTAATAGAATGTAAAATTATTTTTAACCTTATCAGCAGATTCTCTTCTCTGGGTGGCTGCATATGTTCTTTTGCTGAGATTCTGTTGCAAACAAATTTTAAACTTTTTGTACATTTCTTCTTTCTCACACCCTTTCCTTTGGACACTTTTATGCGTCTTTATGAACAGCCACAACCATATATGGCAGCATTCTAATTAAACTTTTTAAATGATTCAAATCGTTCTATATATTTTGTTGTTCCCTTCGTTCAAAATTTAGTAAAATAAAATATTCTCAATATCATTCATACAATATATAATGATGAGGAATTTGAGAGATATAAATTATAATACAAATAATATACAAATATTGTGAATAATTACTAAATAATAAAGAAATTTAAGATGCTTCAAAAGTGCTTAATTCTTAGAAGTAAAAGAAACTAAAAAATATATAGAAAAAAATACCAATTAGACATAGAGTATGGTAATAAGGTTAACTTACGAGTATATCTCGTTCTCTGTAGGATAATTTACGTCTCCGTAAGAATTCCAACGATATTCAAGTATAGTACATCATGGCTCGTTGCTCTCGAAATACAACTTAACAATCCTATTGTTCATCTCCTTACTTCTACACAAAGAAAAATATGAATATTTTCAGATACACATTTTCTCTACTCAAAAATCATTTCACACAATATACTCCACACATTCTCATATGCAATCTTACGTGTTTCACACCGTCATTTGCATTATAAAAGGCCTTATATATAGGCTGCATAAATGCCTGTTGGTAATCACATGTAGAAGACAATAACTTGACTAATTATTCACTGACGTTAGTCATTTAGCAATATTAAGATCAGCTCTTTTGGGTAAAACGTTTGGCCATTAAGAACACTTATGTCAATATTTAATTGCTAATATTACACATATATAGCCGTTTGTGGCTTTAAGAAGATCTCATATCGGTTGCTCACATGTATCAATATCGTAACAGTTTGCAAAGCTTTAAAGTATTTTATTAAGAAACATTTATTTTTTACGAAAATGTTCCTACATATTTTTCATATAATGTAGGTGTAATTATTAACTTTTTATTTAATTTAAAATTTTATCTTTTTACTTTTATTGCTAAATTTATGTAAAATCTATATCTATATATTTATTTATCTATACATAATAAAACTATCTTTAAAAACAATTACTAATATAATTAAATGCATATATAATAAAATTAACTTTAGAAACAGTTACCAATGCATAGAGTCTAATTTTTGTCTTTGTGCAGCATCATTATTCCACCTATTGGCCTAACTTTTTCTGTAGTTTTGTCATATGTATTTACCTCTGATTTTGGACACAATTCAGAAAACGCTCGTACCTAGCAGCCTGGATCTAGAAGGCAGTAGTCAACGAAAAAATATTTCATTAAATCATAGATCGGAATTCATTATTATTTTTTAAATACAATGAGATTTACCTTAGTAGTTAAAGATCTGTCCTCTCACTTAATATCTATGGAGACAAAAATTGACTTGAAAATACTTAGTATAACAAAAAAAATTCATTATTTTTTAAATATAATTTAATTTTAAAATTAATAATTAATAATTAATAATTAATAATTAATACCGATTCAAACTCCCAAAACGCCATACAAATGAGTGTGCATTGCCAGCTACTGTTTATATGAGAATCAAATTTGTTGTTTCATTTTTTTGTAAATTAATTAAAAAATGACAACTCAATTGAAAAATAATAATAATTTAAAGAGAAATTATTGTCAAAGAAAAGAATTTTTTTTATTAAGTTGTCATTATTTAATTAAAAAAATAAAATAAGACAACATATTTAAATTCATTCATGTGATCATGAATTATACTTGCTAATAACTAAAAAGTTCAAAGCTTTTAATTATTGAAAAATCATATTAGTTATTTAATCTATTCAAGGAATAAATCCATTAATCATGTATATTTCAAAGACCAAAATATAGTTTAATCAAGGAAAATAATAAAAATAAATAATGAATTTTTTTATATTAATATATAAAAAATATTAGGAAAGTATGAATTTGTTAAGTTTAAGATAAAAAATTCATCTTATTGAACAAAGCTTAAGAGTTTTTTAGCGAAATAAAAAAATCAGTCACATGGCTTCCGAATTATTATCATAATTGAAGCCAAGCCAATGGGTTTGTCACACGATATCAACGGATTTTAACGTGCACGCTTTGTTCACTCAAATTTTAATACTTTCCTTGTGCAATGAATTCTAATTTAAAACAAGACTCAATATATTAGGATTGCAAACAGTACTAAAGAAAGATAATCACTATCATGAACAGCAATATCCCATATAAAATTGGATGGGAATATACAAGAAGATTGTGTGCTACAGAGGGGTTCGTGAATGGACTAATCCGCTCTTGTCCCATGTTGTAGGAAAATATTAATTAAATCTGCAGCTATAACTAATTTTACTTATGCTATGACCTGCTTTAAATTAAACTAATGGAAAAACTGAAACTTGATAAAAAGTTTACATTTTTGTGGGAAGATGATTCTGATAGATAATCCTAACTCATGGGTGACGTAGGAGGATCTTTGTAAAAGTAAGGTGCAAAGGATTTAATTTTGAAGACTTCGAAGCTTTTATCTAGCAATGTTGCCAAACAGGGTAATTTGTCAAGTCCTGCTTTTATTATTTTTTGTACTGCATCTTGAAGGAGAAGTACATTCTTTATGAATATAAAATATTTTTCTTTGTTGCTTGTCCACTAATCCGCATATGGGACAAGTTTCAACCTGAATTGATCCAGGGAGAGTAGGTGAGTTTTTCAAAATAAATCATTAGTTTGTTTTAAAAATTAATTAAATATTTAATTATATTAATTAATAATTTATATATAATTAATTATGATTAATCAGATATTAAATATTATAATTATATATAAATTATTAATTAATTATATATAAATTATTAATTAATATAATTAAATACTTAATTAATTTTAAAAATGAACTAATTTTGAAAAATAAACTAAACTTTATGGTCATTCTTCCATTCATCAATAATTAGACTGCGCCTGGACAGCCACGCTTTCTAAGGTCACTTACTGGTGTTAAAGTGCCATGCTTTATATGTGAATAGGTGTCTTCACCAGTCTTCCTATTCATGTTAATTGGGGTTTTGAGAGTTTGGAGTTTGGACAATAAGCCGAGTCATAGCTAATTCTGTAGTCTCCTTTAGCTCTTTTAGGAAAAGCCTACTTTCTTCTGAATACTCAATGTGATCACCATCATGAGCGGTCAAGTTCTCGTAGTGGGAGTCATGGAAGACAATGTTTCTTGTTTGGTTCAATAAAACTAGTTGGAGCTGGAGGTAGTTTATCGGTGGATATATCAGTGGGTGTAGAGAAGTCATCCATCTCATTGTTGATCATAATACCAGTAGAAGTAGAACGAACCCCAGCTCCAAAATAACCGTTAATGGATGTTGTCATTGATACAGCATTTCTATCAGCATCCACAATACAGAAATGGCTTGTTCCGTGATCTCTAAGTTGACTCCACCTGCCCAGCATGGTTATAGATACCATTTATATCAACAAATTTGTGAGACTGCAACATCTCAAGCAGAAGGGAAAGTTTTCATTCAAATTACTGTGACAAGTGGACCGCACCTGTTCATTTAGTACTCGGGGGAAAGTCGTGTTGTCAAGTATCTTGTGCTGAATATTTTTTGCAAAAGATGGGGAAAGCAAGTCAGATACAGTACCACTAATGTCTACAATGTCGGGGTCACCCAAGTTCATTCGGACAGCAAACGCGTGTTTCAGAGCTTCTATTAGTCGATGTAGACCCAGATTTCCCTTAGCAGCATCAGGACTTCGATAACTGTCCAAGATGCTTAGAACCTGTTCATACCAATTATTATAACATACAGAAATACAACTAATAACCAAGAAAAAAAGGACATAAGAAACAAATTGTATCATTCTGTGTTAATATTAAATGTTGGTCCTCTGGTTTTGTATTTCCAATCCTCGAACCAAAACAACATACATGTCTACTTTTATGAATGGTAAGAACTAGGATCAGATTTTCAGTTTTAGACTCGTTGAAGACAGCATAATGTCCGAATTTATACAGAACAACACGTAAAATATCATAAAGAAAAGAAGGGGCAGGAATCTACACACCAGAGAAAGAGCGAGTGTTCCACTTGAAGGATGTGGCATTCCATATATGCTGTATCCCATCACATTCACAGGCATTGCATCTGTTATTTCCACCTTGTAATTGCGTAAATCCTCCGTTGTTAAAATCCCACCAGCTTCTCTGACATCCTTTAATAACTTTTCACCAATGGTTCCATTGTAGAAAGCTTGAGGTCCTTGCTCTGCCACTGCCTCTAAGCTGCGGCCAAGTTCCACATTATTACACATCTCCCCTTCTTCTAACAAATTGCCATTAGGTGCATATATCTTTTTAACCCAGGATCATTCATTATCTTATTTGCATTTTTAGCTATGTAATTTCCAAGAGTGGGGACACTACAAAACCATCTTTAGCAAGTTTTATAGCTGGTTGGAATAAGGTTTTCCATGACAATCGTCCATGCTTCAACCAGGCTGCATGAAGGCCAGCTAACTCACCAGGAACTCCCATTGACAAGGCACCTGAGCTCTTAGCTTGGGGATTGTTCTGATACATATTCTGTTTGTTGACATTCACATATTTTTGTGTAAGTCGCATTTTTGTAGATTTCTGTGAAGGAAAATGATCAAAATAATATATTATCTGGCAGCTTTCAACATGTCCAAGTAAGCTGATAGAAGTGGAAAAAAAAAAATAATGAGGAATGAAGTCTTAATGGCAGTTTCTCCTAAGAAAAGAATGAGGTGAGAAAGTGCTATTTTCAATTCATTTTGTTCTTATTTTCTGCTGCACCGAGCATGGCCTATATGTTCAAAGCACATGTTATTTTCAGCAATTTTGATCATGAGATATAACAATTTTAATGGTTTAGCAGAAAGAGTTAACCTCAAACCTGTGAAGCAGCTAAAGGAGCAGTTTCTCTCATGCCAAAAGCTTGGGTTTGGGAGGTTGAAGAAGATCGGACAACCATGAAAGCCCCACCTCCTATGCCACCTGATGCTGCAGAAACAACACCAAGGCATATGCAGTTGCCACTGCAGCATCAACAGCATGCCCACCCTGCCTAAGCATTGAAGCACCAATTTCAGATTCCCGGCCATCATCAGCTGCAACAATTCCTATCTCTGATTCAATAATACCTCCTTGATTGGCTGTCATTTCCGCATTATATTTTTTTGCCCATGTAGTACCACAAAACTTATCTTGCCACTTAACTGGTAGCCCAACAACTGGAAAACAATTGTGCCAAGCATTAGATACAATAGGTCAATATGATAATAAAATTGAGTTAGTCTGAAGCAGACGTTCTGGCAAAGAATTTCAATATACCAGTCTCCCTCAGGTCTGTATCTTCTCTAGATTCTGCCCAACTTACTATTTACTGATAATGAAAAAAAATTCACACTATCATTGAATCATGTACTGATACATCATTAAAAAAAAAGCTTGAATTTTTAGGTAGCTATTATCATAGTTAAATTCTTTTAATATTATGCAATAAATGATTATATGATAGTGTAAAAAACTTTTACATACTAACCATGAATCAAAATTAAATCCTTAACATAAAAATACAAATCTAAAATTAAAATAGCATACTAATGTTTCAAAAGTCAACATTAGTAATTGTAGACATAATAAAATAATACTTGTCAATGAGCGTTGGTTCACCTGGTTGGGCCTTCTGCTCATACTAGCCATGACTTGAGTTCAAATCGAGGGTACGCCTATTGGTAGGCGATCTGTAATCTCACTATAAATCCTCAATGAGGTTGATGGTTTGCCCTAAACTTGAACTGGGACGGGTCTTCCCCTCACCTAAACTTTTTTGTACCAAATAATAATGATAATAATAATAATGATGATGATAATAATAATAATAATACCATTTATCTAATTATCGTGATCATGGTAATTAGAATCGTGTGAATCTCGATATGATTCATACGATTCGATGCGAAACAAGCTCCTGACGATACAGATAGCAGAGGAATCACCAGAATCGCGATTCTAATTTGTATCATGCGATTCTACAGAAACCAGGTTGCACATGAAAACGGGTTAGGTCTTGCACAACCCAGTTTGAAAAAAAACCTGTTTTTTGTTTTTTTTTTGCAATTTTTTTTACAAACCTAGGGAAAAGTGCCAAAAGTTTCCCCCTTCTTAAAAGTGAGAAATAGACCCGTTATTGGTCCCCACATGTGCTTTTGTTCCCATTTTCATATTTGCTTGGCTTTGGGTGGTCTACTACTTCTGCTTCACGTTCGTCATTGGGATTTGGCTGGGTTTGGGTGGTCTTCACTCTCCATTGTTTCAGATTCAAAATATTGATTTTTTGGTCTTTTGAATATATATGACTTGAATCTTTATTTACTTTGAAGCTTAAATTTCATTATTTGACTTTAAAAGGCTAATATTGATGTTATGTTTAATAATTTGACTTTTTATGTTATGTTTAATAAATCACGATATGTTTTGATTCACGATTCGGAAAATAGGTTTTTTGATTCGCGATTGGATTCCTGATTTGACAATTATGATCGTGATATCCGAGCGCATCGATAATTTGGTATAAAACTTCAGAAAAAATAAAAGTAAATAATTGAAGGAGTATCTAGTGATGTTCGATGACAGCAATGAAGGGCTCTGGTTTAGTGGAGAGAGATAGAGAGTGAATAAAACTTGTCGTTGGGTGCCTTGGTGGACTTGTTGTCGGAACTTTGAAGCACAACATTCTCATGGCACATAATGAGCTAAGCCTTTATATAATAATAGAGAAATGGTAAATCCTTCTAAAAAAATCAGCACTTTTGTTACTTAATGAGAAAAGAAATGACTAAAAAGATGTGTATTTAATACTTTTGAAAGTTCAAAATTTTCCTTTTCAATCTTTAAGAAATGTTAAATTCTCCTAAAATATCAAACCTCCTAAAAATGCATATGCATTTAATATTTTGAGAGTTCCAAAATTAACCTTTCAGTCTTGATAAATGCTAAATTCTCCTAAAATATCAGTCTAATAATCTCTTATTTACTTAATGAGAAAAAAAAAAGAAAAGATTTAATCATCCCCTTAATTTATTTACCTCTGATTTAGGACTCAATTCAAAAACACTCATACCTAACAGCTTGGACCTAATAGGCAGTAGCCAGTGTAAATGGATTTCATAATGTTATATATGTTAAATGGATTTAATTATTGAATATTTAGAAGTAACTATTTAATTCTTTAATAATTTACACCTAATAGGCAGTAGCCCGTGTAAATGGATTTCATAATGTTATATATGTTAAATGGATTTAATTATTGAATATTTAGAAGTAACTATTTAATTCTTTAATAATTTACATAATTTACACCTGCACCGGCCGAAGGTTTGAAAGACTATGAAACTATTCAGAAACCTTTTAAGTTAAAGCAAGCACATAAATAATTCAACCTTTAATCTTCCTTTCAGGTGTGACGAAAGCAAGTTTAAAACTTAAAAAATACCTCGAACAGAAACATACATGGAATGGTGTGGAAGCTCATGAGTTGGGCAATCATGACAAAGGGCGCTATCAGGCCCACTGACATTTTAAAAACTGCCAACAGGGGCATTCCTGCAACACAATTTCCACAGTTAAAATGCAAGCAACCAAGTTAAAGCAACTGAGGAATTGATCCTCAAAATCTCATCTCAACTATAAATAAATACAGGAATCGACAAATAATATTCGCCAAATAATTCATGTGTATCAGCAAAATATCACAAAGTTAGAACTAAAGTTCATGATGTAAAGCCACCTAAATTTTCTAAATCCCATTCCAACTACAAAAATAATTTCTGAAAATTGTAATTGCAAATCTACCTCATACAAGATACCATAAAGCCCTATAGGACATACTATATAGGACACCAATGCATAACTTTTAAGTTATGAAAGCACAATAATCAACCCTGCAAGTCAATTTAAGAAACAATTGCAGAAAATAGCATATTACAAATTCCAAATCCCCCCCCCCCCCCCGGCCCCCTTCCACTTCTTCCAGAAACAAAAAATTAAGAAAGACGTCTTTTGTTACAACCTATCTGCCACTTGCAAATCGTGATGAAAAAGGAGAGGAAACGAATTAAGGGCTCTATCTTACTTCTCCTGTGCAACATATTCTAGTATGCATCAATTTATCATGCCAACCATAGGTAATTTACTTGATTCAGATATATTTATGTATAAATAATAACATTAGTTGGTCTGTGAGAGAGACCTGTTAGCTTTATAATAGACCATAAGCCAAACTGAATCATATCCAATACCCATACCAGAAATTCCATACTCAATATTTATTTAAAAATTCTCCTAACTGGAAAAAACATTGTTACACAGGAGCGGTAATAAAAGCATTTTTATGACATAAAACAGACTGAAAAATCACAACCATCCACCTTAGAAATATATAATAATTTCATGTTATGTGCTATTACAAGTAGTTGGATTTGCTTAACACAACTACTATCGACGAACAGAAGGTAGGCTATTCATGCCGTCACAAACATGATTTGGGAGTTTGGGAATTGGGACAATCTAATAATTCTTCAGACACAGATGCATAAACCCGGTGATAACGCTTCCTCTAACACTTGCTAAAGTAATATGTTCATCTCTAACTGGGATATTAGACCAATGAAAGTGAATCCTTCCACTACCTCCACCCTCGCCACTATTAGGAATACCATGTCCAATTATAACTAACATTTATTACTGACCCACCAAGCAAGCTTGCATTTTGAGACCCCCACAGAGACGGTCCCAGCAATGATCACACTGGAATTGAGCTCGCAGGAGGTACCCGGTTCCTTTGATGCAAGGGTGTGCAAATGATTTATTTATTCACCATCCATTTAATTTATTTATGTTTAAATTTAATCTAATACATTCAATAATAATAATAATAAATTAAATAAATTTGATGAATTGAATTAGATTAATTAATAGATGGTTAATGGGTTGTGTTTAATATTCATTAGATATTCAGCTACTAACTTATTCATGACTAATTTAAAATCTAACCAACTCATAATTTATCTAAAACCCTAACCATTCATTTTTTTAGAGAGACAGAGAAATATTTTTCTTGGAGAGAGAAACTTACTTTTATAGAAAGAGAAAAAATTAAATTTTTAGAAAGAGAAACTTATTTTTTTTACATAGAAAAAATTAACTTCTTTTCTAGAGATAGAAAATCATTTTTTTTAAGGAGAGAAAATCTACTTTTCTCTAAAGAGAGAAAATTAATTTTTCTTTAGAGAGAAACTTACTATTTTTAAAAAGAGAAAAAAATTTGGAGAGAAAAGATTAATTTTTTTAGAGAAAAAAACTTACTTTTTTTACATAGTGAGAAATTAACTTTTTTATAGAGAAAGAAATTCAATTTTTCTATAAAGAGAAACTTATTTTTTTTCTTAAAAGAGAAATTAATTTTTTTTAGATATTGAAAATTAATTTTTTTTAGAGAGAACAAGTTTCTTTCTTAGAAAGAAAAAATTATTTATTTTTAAAAAGAAAAAGAAAGAATTTTTTTAGAGAAAATTTTTAAAAACTAATAATAATTTTAAATAAATGGTTATATGGTGAACTCATGCTGTGAATCTAAAGCAACAGATAAAGTAAAGTATGGTATGAAAATGGCGAATATGGTTAGGATGAATGAATGGGAACTGTGAAGAGTGTGAGCCATTAAAACTCATCATATCCCATGAATGAACGAATGGTGATTTTGTCAATCGATCGGTAAGAACTGTGTAGGGTTTCGGCGATAAATAGGAAGCTGAAAGATGACTACGAGTACGAGGGGAAAAGAACGGTTTTTGGTCTGAAATTGCATACAGAGATAGGGATTTGAGAGAGGAATTGCTGAATTGAAACGAGGATTGAGAAAACTTGACGCGGAAGAAGAAGGCCCAATTCAGTTGAAGGATTTTCTAAGTAGAAAGAAAGAAATGGTATGAAAGGTAGTAAGAGGCTACGAGCTGAGAAGCAACAGAGAACACATGGCACGTGTGCTTCTCTTTTCTATGGTCTTTCACTCGGTAACTGTTGTATTGTCCACTTGTCTGTTTGTTTGACTTGTTTATAGAGTTTTGGTGGATCGTTTAGAATTCAAATTCCTGTATTTAGAAAGATAGTATTTAGAGAGACATAGAGAAAAGGTAGTCAATAAGAGTTGTTATGGAATTATGATTATGGTATTATGATAAGTTTCATATTTATGATAAGTTGTCAATTATTTATTAATTGTTGATTTTATAATAAATATTAGAAAGTTTATTAAATATAAATAACAACTAATTAATACTAGACAACTCACCCTAAGTATTATTATTTTAAAAAAAAAAAGATGAGTATCAAAATAATTCTTTAATTTTATAATTTCAAAAATTAAAGACTCATTATTGTGTTTATCTTTTTTTAATTGTACATACAATTCAATTGGTTCAATTGTAAGTAATCCAAATCCCTTGTAATAGGATTATTTTATTAGGAAAGAGAAAATAAATAAATATATTTTAATAATTAAAATATAAAATTCTTATTCTCTTTCACTTTCTTATAAGATGGTCATGTTATTATAAAAAATGATCCAATTCCAATTTAATTAACAATAAATCCAACCCCTTAATTTATGCAAGATGTATATGTCTATATGGTTTTTCTTTTCTCTCTTAACAATTTAAAGTTAAATATTTACAATAATTTTTTATATTAATTTGTAATAATTAAGTCATTTATATATATTAGCTTAATTACACTTATAACAAATCAAACCGTTGAAAATTTTAATTATGTTGCCATTTTAGTTTCTACTTTCTATTTATTTTCTCTATACGAAGTATGAAACTAATTCTTAAAATATTCAACTAATGACTAATTTAATAATTTTATAAATTAAAATTTTATTTTTTGCAATATATTTTTATTATATTATTTATTAAAGATATGGTTTAACCAATGGCCCAATGCTTCGGTCCAATTTTAATAATTATGATTTTTCCTTTTCCATTTGTCTTTTAACTATTCAAATATAGTATAATCCAAGTTAATAGCTATACATGAATTGCTATTAGAAAATAATATATTAAGCCGTGCCGCAAGTTATCAACTTGTTAATTCAAAGTTCATCCCATTCCCAATTTTGGTGATAATTGACCATGAAAATCTCTCCCGTCATATCTTATTGATTTACGTAAGATTTTAATATGAAATTAATGGTCAATAAATATTTCATAACTAATTTTAAATATTAAATTCATAAAGATCAGCTTCCTTAAATCAAATGAAATACTTTATTATGGAAGGTAATGAGTACACAAGCATTGGTAATACCAAATTTATTCTTGAATTACAAGTAAAAAGAAAACGAATAACAATTAACAAAAAAAAAAAAAACGAATAACAATGCTACTGGGGCCCTCCACCTTCGTCTTCCCTTTTCTTCATCTTCATGGTTTACCATCTGAGCTTTGATGGGAAATACTGCAAACCCAAAAAGAAAAACAGTAAGTACTCACTAACTTATTACCAACTTAGATATATATATTAAAAAAAAAAAACAGAGAAGGATTAAACAATCTAAATATATATCATAGAAGTTTCACTGCGCCCCCCACCTTCTCAATAAGCGACAGATAGTATGGCTTAACTTTTTCAACATCAATTCGAACATTGCTCTTGCTGTAGAGATCATACTTGCTGTGTATTGTATTGTACAACGTGTAATAAACATAATCAGTTCGGTTGATGCAGCATGTCAATGTGAAGACATGAAACAAATGGATGTGCTGAAAACTAAAGCAAAGTTATTTTGCTTACTGAAATATTTCAAGCCACTTCAGATTCTCAACATCCTCTTCACTATACAGGTGTTCGTACGCTCCTGTCTGGTATAAAGCTGCAAGATTATATATAAATTTGAAGTCATGTTATGTTTGCTGGACAGGAGCATATACTAATTAATTTAGAGCAGAACTTGGAAAAAAATCCGTACGATGAAAAGAGTGATATCGGATAATGAACAATGCCACCGAAGGTAAGGTGGCGCAATTTCCCTTAGCAACCTGCAGATTTCAGTGCATTGCACCATGTATTAGATCTTGAATAACATGCTGTTGCTGTTACAAATTATAAATGTCATGAAATCTGTGGGATGACCTCCATGTATATATGGACTCACCAAATACATGTATTCATCATGTCCCCATGACATGATTACGTTCTCTAGTCCACATCCTTCAGCATAAATCCCATTTTTAGTGTTATAAGCAGGATTGTTATTATCTGGGTTGTCTTTGAAGTACTGCAACAGGATGAAATATTTGTGAGCTGAATATCTATGATCACAAATATGTGCCATTTGTAAGGTTTCTTGTATTGAGGAAATTAATTAATACCTTGTAGTGAGTATTTGCTTCATGAAAAGCGCAGCCAAGAGGAAATGAATCTCCTGCAACATGGCCATTTTTTATTTTATCAGAAAAACACTAAAACAAATGAAATAAAATTAGAATATATTATTGAAGTCTTTTTGTTTCAAAAAGCTGGCAATGATATCATTGTGAAAATTATCGTGATTCTATCTAAATTAGTGAATCATTTACATGATATCATTTTATGAGTTCCAGATTTTAGATTTGTACAAAGTCATATGGCACACGAAATCAATCATGATAGTATGTTTGGATGTTATTTTATTTTTCTTTATCAAAATATGAACAACCATGCATGTTAACGTCCTTTATATTTGTATTGACTTAATTATTTATAAAATATTTTTTGGTTCACTAAAATATCAGGCTTCATATATTGGTTAATATCCTTTTGTAAATGTCAAGCTTCACAGCTTATTAAAAAATGGAGAGTATGTGTAGTTTCTCAAAGTCTATAATTTACTCAAAGTTGTCATATAGATGAGGTTTAATGAACAATTCTCACCAACAACAGCCCATTGAGGAAGCCCACCAAAGTTTGGAAGGAGAAGAACCTTTCCAAGATCTGCAACCAACCAAGACAATTGTCAATCGCTTTCAGTTGAAATTCTTCTTCATTGAACATTGTAAAGGCATTCCAAGAGGACAGGTGTGAGCCATATAAGTTAAATCAGCCTATATATGTAGTATCTAGTGCATGTTCCATACCATGAATGAGAGCGGTCAAATGCAACCAATCTTCATCAGGGTAGTCCTTCCTAACAGCTTCAGCTGACTGCAAGGCATGCTGAATTTGAGATTCTTCCAAATCAGGATCACTGGCATCCAAAATTTCATCGAGCAGCTCGCAACATTCCCATATGCCCATTTCGACTTTATTCAGTTTCCCATACTCCGCCCTCATCTTCTTGGCCTATAATAACCATTTAAATTAGTTATATCAGAAATTACCACAAAAAAAATTAGTTAGACCAGATATTACAAATTTACAATTACGTGAGTAAGTCATTCTAATTTTTTAAATATTTAAAAATTTAATTGTATAATATTTGAGTATGACATATAAATAATAAATAAAAAACCCTTGAAAATTTGGATATTTCAGATGTCAAAATTTGTACATATATCATACCGAAATATAATATAATATAAGCATAGCATTTTGACATTGTTTGATGGAATCGAGCTTGCTTACAAATTGATATGTTTGGTTCATGTGTTGTAGTCGGTACAATTCCTCCACTGACTTTTGCCTTTCGCTTTCTGCATAATAATCTCTGTTGTTTTTTGGGGAGAAAAAAAATGTCCCATCTGGCTATGTCAGTTTGCGTTGTATTATATAAGGGCAGCTCATTCATGAAAATTAAAGAACGTACTGAATCTAAAAAAAGAAATCTGAAATGACAATGGAATGGAATGGAGACCTGAAAGAATGGCCATATGAATTGATTTCAGGGGCTATAAATCCAACTTGTGACAGTGGTTTTGGCAATGGAAACCCACCATCCAAGACCAGCTCATTGGTAATTTGCTGAGAATACTCATTGTTCTCCTCAGCTTGTGGCACTGCTAGCTCTGGTTGCTCAATGAGGATAGTCATTTTTCTG
Organism: Styphnolobium japonicum; assembly: GCA_023212625.1. Classification (NCBI taxonomy): domain Eukaryota; kingdom Viridiplantae; phylum Streptophyta; class Magnoliopsida; order Fabales; family Fabaceae; genus Styphnolobium; species Styphnolobium japonicum. The sequence continues at coordinate 29,907,222 of JALBWW010000012.1, forward strand.
TATATACTATATATATGGGCAGCAACAGAAGCCAAAAAGCAAAGAAAGGAAACCCTTATGAAATGGCTGTGACTGGACAGATTGTGGAAGGGGGTATATATAGTTCTTCAATCGGGAACTAAACACTTGCCATGGAATATTTAGAACCTTGAAGTCTGCAAAACTAAAAAATGAATGTTATTTGAAAAATTTAGTATCCAACCTTCAATGCCATTTTCTATTGTAATATATTTTTATTTTTTACAAAACTTAAATAAAGTTTTTTTGTAATGTTATTCTTTAATTAAAATATAACATATGTATTATTTTTTATACAATAACATTAAAAATAAAGATGATATGACATTAAAATATAAAAAAATATAAATGTTATATTTTAATAAAAAAAACAGTATTATAAATACATGTAAAACTTTATTTATTTATTTTTTTTGGTAATAAGTTTTTTTTTGTGTCACGTGTTTCATTTGAATCTTATTTTTTGTCTTTTTTTCGGTAAATAATTGAATCTTATTAAAGTCCAAGAAAAATCCATCCACAGCCAGCATCACATGGCGTGGTGATAAGAGCAATGGTATATCTGCAAACTCAGCATCATACGTTGATCCACGTCGGAAGAACCATCATTGTGGGGTTTCGTTTTGGAAAAGAACTTAGATTTGATTTAAATTTTATTATATAATATTTTAAATTTAATTCAATGAGATGTATTGTTATACTATATCATGAGTTATATTTTTAGTGAATTAATATAGTACTCATAGAGATAAAGTGCGTAAGAATTTCTCTTTTGGTTTTGACATTGGAGACAATCTTGGGCTGCTGCATTGATAGTGTTACCCCACCTATACCTGGTCATGTTTGAATTAGATTAATTTTTTATGAGAATATTTTTTTGCTGCATATTTTTATTATAAACTTTTTAAAACACAACACATAGTTAAAGACATTCTTATATATACTCATCTAAAATAATACTGTTGTATTATATTATTTAACTATGTCACGTTAATTATAAGATTATTATTTTCTCTAACTTTAACTGATACATTTAACTCTTTAATGTTAATCATAATTATTTAATATTTAATTTTAAAAAATAATAATTTTTATAAATGACATATTAAATAATATAATATAACAATATATTCTTATATCAATTGCATATAAAAAATTTACACATGGTTTGTAGTCTGTTTGTATTATATTTTGACAAATTCAAATGTGCTTTTACACGTTTTCTGAGATACTTTTATTTAAAACAAATATCTTTTTGCTTCTATCATATGCCTGTTTGAATTGGATGAAAATCCAAAACAAACAAGTAACCTTTTGCTGCTAAACTTGCCAACCGAATGCTGTACCGGGAAGCGAAATTAAAATATCCTTTTTTAGGGAGCGTTTGCTGTCACTTTTATTTAACTAATTTATGTTTAATTTCTCTACAATATTCTTCTTTCTCTTTCCTAATCAAATTAATTATTTATTGCCATTCTTAATATTTTCATTATTTCTTCTTTTTTTTATGCTCATTATCTCTTCTTTTAATATAATGTTAACGTAATTTCAAGTTTTTAGTAAAGTATCATAATTAAAAAAATACCACTAACTTTATGAGTTAAGTTATCAAGAGTCATTCTCTTGAATTCAAAATCAAGAGTATCAAGAGTTTTAATTTTTCATAAATTGTTATGTGAAAAACTAAACTTAATACGTTTTATGCAAAAGAAAAAAAAGCAGAAGATAAAAAGCTATTAACAAAGAAAATAAATTGCAGAGGTACGAGTAATGGGATAATTACGAGTATACAAACACTAAAAGATATTTTTGACAAGTCAACTAATAAAAAACCAAGAATGAAGAAGATGGGTATTTAAGAGAAATTAAATTAAAAAAATTTAAATTTTATTTATTATAATTGAAAGAAAATTGCAAAAATTTAGTGTACATAAATTGTGTAAACTAACTTAATAAAAGATCAACACATGATCATTTTCAATATAAAATAATTTTCTAACCAAATATTCATATATAATTTTTATTTATTTAATATAAGATAATAATGTGTTAATCTTTTATTAACTTAATCTATAATACTTGTGTAAGATAAATTTAGACAAGAATCTCTCTTGTAAATGGCGGAACTTAGTTGGGGGCATGCGCAGGATGTAATAGCTGCCCTTTCAAAGAAAATTAAACTCCTACTCGCTACTTAATTAGTTTTTCTTTTAAGATAAATTTTTACTTTGTTTTCAGCTCAAGAAATAGAATAATTCTATAAAAAAATTATAAATGAATTAAAATAAAAATACATTTTATATCGTCGATAGATTTACGTAGTGTTGAAACTTTTGACCTCGTAAATTTGAATCAAGTTTCGTGACTGTCTTTATCACGAGATGTACGTTGCCAGCTAGGAATGACGTGAGATGTTGTGTACGTTGAATGAAGGAGATAAGATAAGGAGGGGCTGACGGAAGCAATATCTGGCCATTTTTCCTTATCACTTATCAAACGAGATTAGCCCGATAATCATTTTTTTTTATACCGATATTTAAAGTAAATTATTTATTATTTATTATTTATATTTAATAAATTTTTTAATATTTATTATATAATTAATAATTAATAAATAATTAATAACTCAACTTAAATAACAAATTCATTCAAATATCATAACATCTCTTCTCGTCAAAAAGCTAACTTCAACGCGTTTTTAATTTTCTCCCCGAAACATTTATCTTTGTTTAAATAGTGATTAGTGTTACAAAATTACAGATACATGCACTATGGTCCAACTGTCCAATCAAATCTACCCAACCTACCCAAGTCTTTCCTTTCGTTTGAATTGTATCTTTTTTCTTATAAATTGGCAATGTTTGGTTTGTGCCAGAAGCCAGCTTGCTTCTTGTTACACCCTTGTAGATTACACTTCCTTCATACTTATAAATAAATAAATAAAAATTCCAAACGAACTAAAAATGTATTTTAATTGATTTATTCAACAAAAATATTTTAAACATAAATCATTAAAATGAATTTACTTTACATTTTATTGTCCAGACTGTAGAGTTTAAATTTATAAAGAGATTATCAAAAAATAAATTCCTTATTATCATACTGAAAAAAAAAAACTGCCATATTGGACAGAAGTCCTAAATAAAGCAATAAATTGGCAGAATTTCAAAAACTAATTTATTGCTAACAAAAAAAAGTCTTTCCATAAAGTTCAGCAATTTTGTTTGTTTGTATTTTTCTTTTTTAACCTTTTAAGACCGGAAGATATATACATGTATTTTTTTTTTGGTTTTAGATTTTGTACTTTACCTAATTAACAACTTAACTTTTTAGACAAAAATAAGTCTTGAGATGGAATTATTATCGACTTGGGTTATTATGAATTCAGGTTCACGGTAAACTTTATAAGTAGCAACATATTTATTAATTTTAGATAATTTAAAATTATAAATATATATATATATATAATAAAATTCAATCTATGAATATGCTGTCACGAGTTTACTATAAATCTAAGTTTGTTGTAACAAACAGATTCATCTCCATTTTTTATCTCAATATCTAGCAATATTCTAAAGACCAAAATAATTTTTTTTTAATTTATAGATTTATATAGACCCTATGCAGATTGCCAATGAAGGTTCTAAAGACCAAAATATTTTTTCCGAATTTATAAATTTATATTGACCATCTGCAAATTGCCAAAAAATGTTAGTTTAACTGGTACGATGAAATTGTGTCGACTTAAAAATTTTGAATTTGAGTATTGTGTATGATTTTTAATTAGTATAGATCATCATCGTTTTGAAATGAAATAACTTTCTCTCTCTTAAGTTTTTTTAAATAAAAAATAAATTACCATTTGCAAGTCGTGACTCGACTTCTATTGACATTTCTACTGAGGAAAAAAATTACATTTCAACTATAAGACAAGTAATTTTATTTATTAAAAAAATTATACTATATTTCTTTCTATCGATAAATTTTTTTTTCTAGAACAGAAGGTGCTAATAATTAGGGATTGTACCCGCAACAACCTCAGCCTAAGTCCCCAATCATCTCTGTTTACTTGAGTTACGCTAATGTAGTTAAATTGGAGATTACTTATTTATTTACTAGCATTGCTGCATTGGTTCAACATTCCACTGTCTCCTCAGCGTTGCTGTCATCACTTCTGGCTATTTCCTCATCTCTCTTATGATATCTCTTGTCTCCAATAAATCAAAAACATGCATCTTCATCTCTATTTAGCTTTCTTGTGGATTTAAACAATTTTGATATGTTCTTTGTCATATCTATTTTCTATTACGGCAGATGTTGAGATTTTTATGCGTTTATTTGTGTGGATTTTTTTTTGGTTTGAATAAAATGTTTTTCTCTAAAGAAACAAAATATCCACTCCAACACAAATATTGATAGGAGCGTTAAAATTTTTCCATATCTAGCAAATATGACTGCTAAATTCACTTCGTCAACTAACTATCCTACATAAAGTATAATCCTTTCAGAAAGTGAGAATGATTTACAAACACTTGTTTACCATCCAATGGTAAAGGGATTTGACTCCTAAAAAGAATAAATTATATTTTAAATAGTGAAGTATACATAATGAATTTCGATCTTCAAAAGTAAGAGTTGTATTTTAGAGACTAAATTATAAAATGATAATCGTTGATATAAACATGTCTAATAAATCATGCATATGTGAGATTCTAAATCTTTGATTTTTTTTCATTAACTATTATTATTCTGAGGATCCAAATAAATCCAAATGTTTGTATTGTACATAAAAGTTATAAGAATCCAAATCACTAACTTTCCCCTTCTGAATTTTGACTACTAGAATAATTACTAACTCGTTCTTCTACCATTTTAAAAATGGGATATAATGCTCATCCTGGAGCTTTACTCCGTCAGATCAGAATTGAGCTTTAAAATTGAAAATATTTTTTCATGTGAGTTTACAACAAATTGAACTCAATTCTGGGTTGGGTTAGTAAGTTTTAAGAACTAAAGGCTGTTTACTGATGATCAATATTCGGATATAGGTCTTAAAAACAAACAAACAACAACCAATAAATAATTGATTAAAGTAGTAAGTGACTTCAAATTTAAGGAGTAAGTTAAAAGTTCAATCCCTGCCGAAAGGATTTAATCTTATTCCCAAAAAGTATGAGGATTACCTCTAATAAAAAACAAACAAACAAGACTACAATGTCGGGTGTCTTTCTATGCTTTCAAATTTTGCCCTTCTTTGAGGGTTTGGGAGAGATGACGGGAGAAGACCAATTACTTCTTTCTGCAGAGATTATGCAAATACCTCTGTCACCCATAAATAAGCTGGTACTATTCCTATTATTATATTATGGTTTCTTCGGATACAACTCCTCTGTTGTTTTATCATAGCTGCATGTATGGTAAAAATTTTTTTGGCTATATTATTAATTGTTGAATGATTTGTTAGTGAATTTCAATGCAAAATCTATTGATCAATGATGCACAGAAAGTATTACAGAGAGTATCATAAAAAAAAAACCCTCCTAAATTAAGGATTATTTGAACCTCGTAAGAAATATGAATCAAAGGTGCATAAACGCATTACAATATATTATTCATTTACAATTTAAAAGCATGACAACAATAACGCTTTGATATCAAATAATTTTATAGATCGCTCGGCAGAATAATTATAAAAATAAAAAAATTCCCTGTAGGGGCCTTGACCTTGATCCCTTATCTCCTACATCTACATCTTCAAGGTTCACCATCTAAGCTTTGCTGGGAAATACTGCAAAGCCGAAAAGAAAGAAAATAAGCACCCCACATAAAAAAAGAACAGAGAGAAATCAAATTGACCAAATAATCAAGATCATCCGAATTCGACCCTTCACCTTCTCAATGAGCGATAGATAGTATGGCTTAACTTTGTCTATGTCAACTCGAACTTTGCTCTTGCTGTAGAGATCATATTTGCTGTACAAAATTATATTATTGGTTATGTAATCAGTAGTAAAAGATGTGTATCATTGAACAGATAAATTGAAATTAAAACAGAAGCGTACTTAAATATTTTGAGCCACTTCAAATTCTCAACATCTTCTTCATTCATCAAATGGGTATATGCTCCTTCCTTATGTAAAGCTGCAAGGTTATACGGTGAAGTCATTATATTTGCTGGACAGAGAATGACTATAAGTTTACATAGCAGTATAGAACTTGATGAAAATGCTTACGGTAGAAAGAGTGATATCTGATAATAAACAATGCTGCTGGAGGCAGAGTGTTGCCGTTTTCCTTAGCAACCTGCAGATTCAAGTATAGCATTTATCATATCTTAAATAAGATGCTATAGAATAGAGGGGAAAAACCAAAAAATTTAAAACATCTATGTGATGAACTATATGTAGACTCACCAGATACATATAGTCATCATGTCCCCATGACATCACTACGTTGTCTAGTCCACATCCTTCAGTGTAGATACCATTTTTAGTGTTATAAGCAGGATTTTTGTAATCCGAGTTGTCCTCGAAATACTGCAGCAGGAATGAAAATTATGTCAGTTGATAATTTGAGATGAAAAATCAGTGCCATTTATAGGTTTCTTAGACGAAACTAATTACCTTGTGGTGAACATTTGATTCATCAAAAGCACAGCCGAGGGGAAACGTATCTCCTGCAAATATGTGTCATTGACCATTCAGTTGAAATGTGGAATTCAAAATTAAATACCAGAACTAAGTGGAAGGAAAAAATTATTATTATGCAGATGAGGTTTAAGGAACAGTTCTCACCAACAACAGCCCATTGAGGAAGCTCACCAAAGCTAGGAAGGAGAAGAATCTTTCCAAGATCTGAAATCAGCCAAGAATTATTGTCATTCACTATTGGTTGAAAATCTTCTCTCTGTTAATATACAAGCGCTAATCCTATATATCCATATGGACTGGGACCCAACCATCCAACAATCCAAGAGGCAGGGGTTGCCACACTAGATCAAATGTGGTGGATGATTATGCATTTTATATTGGACTTTTAGTCTAGCTTATATTGAAGGAATATTCAAAGAATTTCCAAGTGTATATACCATGGATAAGAGCGGTCAAATGCAACCAATCTTCATCGGGATAGTCCTTTCTGATGGCTTCAGCTGACTGCAACAAATGTTCAATTTGAGGTTCGTCCAAATCAGGATCACTGTCATCCACCACTTCATTGAGCAGCTCACAACATTCCCATATGCCCATTTCTACTTTGTCCAATTTCCCATACTCCTCCCTCATTCTCTTCACCTATATTAGCATTTAGCAAGTCAAATTTTGTTCCGCGTTACATTATTTTCCAATGAAACCCCTTAAGAGACACGCATTTTGATGAAAATTATGTTTGCTTACAAAGTCATATGTCTGGTTAATGTGTTGCAGCCTATAGAATTCCTCCACGCTTTTTTGCCTTTCACTTTCTGCATCATAATTTCTGCCAAAAAATCCCACTGAACCATGTCAATTTTTTTAATTGTTCAAGAAAAGGTATGAAGTGTAAACTATAAATATAAAGTACCATTTCGGGTTGGAAAGGAGTACAAACTGCCCATCTGTGAAATAGAATTCAACTTAAAAAACAAAAAGGAAATTGACTTGAAACCTGAAGGAGTGGCCAAATGAATTGATATCTGGGGCCATAAATCCGTACTGGGACTCATGTTTAGGCAATGGAAATCCACCATCCAACACAAGCTCATTGGTTTCTTCAGAATGCACATTTTTCCCTTCAAATTGTGACCCTGCAAGAATGTAACATTCCCTTAGTTACAATGGGACTTTGGGTTACTTGCAAAATAGAAACAAAAGAATGAGGGGGAAGAAAATGAATAAAAAATAATCAATCATACCATGACCAGGTTGCTCAACGAGGATGGTCATTTTCTCCTCCACAGAAGCAACACCAGAAAATAAAACAATGAAACAAACAATCTAGCAGAAGCAGAAAAGAAAAGAAAGGAAAGTAACTGATTTATGAAATGGCTGTGGCAGCAAAAGGTTGACAAGGGGTATATATAGTCCAATAGAAAAAGTCCTTGCCGGGGAATTTGGAAGCTTGGAGTCCTCAACTGAAAAAATTAAAAAAAAAAAAAAAATCAGATCTTGGTCATAATAGCTAAAACCCTACTATCCTATCCTCTTGTTTTTTACTCCCAAAGAAACGTTCCAAAAAGCCTCAAAATGGTTACTATCATTGATCATTCACGTTTGGGTTCTTTGGAATGAAAGCTACTTCCCTACGCGCCTACTACACGTCTGTATGCCACACTCCAATCGTTTAGAATCTTACACCTATTTAAAGCTTAAGAAAGAAGACAAAAAAACTGCACTTCTAATTTGAGTTTAAATTCATAATATATTACGAATTTAATTTTAATTTATTATTAATATAAAAAATTTATATTATTATTTAATTATGTGTCGTTATATTATTAAAAGAATATGACTAATATAACAACAACTTAAAAAATTTAACTCTTTAATAATATATTAAAATATTATTAAATAACAATATTAAATTTTTTTACATATCAAAATTAAATCTATTTATTATTATCATCTTATACAAAAGAGAGTCATATTTTAAGTTTTAGTTCTTTGTATTGAAAAATATGAAATAAACAAATACTTTCATCTTGATACATAAAAAAAGATAATTGATATATAAATTAGTGAAGGGCAATACGCCTTAAAGATCATTTGTGCAAAAACTTAGCTTATATTTATGTAAAAATAATTTTTCAATATTTTAATTATAATTATTTTAAATAAAAATAAATTAATTTAAACACACATTTTAAAACAAACGTTAATCCGAATATATTCTTTCCATACAATAAAAAAAATAATCATTTGTTGATATGTATAGACAAGCACAGATGTGTTCTTATACAGATTTTGTAGTGAATTTAGTGGTGTAGAAAAATGGTATTATCTTTTTGTTCCTCTAATTTTGTTTATTATTGTAACTAAGTAGTGTCCAAATTAGTTTACACACATTTTTATTTATTTTTCTCTATATAATGATACGTATTTAATATTATGAAATATATGAATTTTTAAATTTGATTGTATGCTAATCCTTATCATGTTTACGGTTTTATCTATTTGTAATTTGTAATGATCCGGATTAACGTTAAAAACGTGTCGATTTAACAATTTGGAAAGGGTTGTAAACAAAATTTGTGATTCTTCTATGTAAAAATAATTATAAATAATTATTAATAAATAATAGATGACCATGAGTCAGCTTTACGTGGAATCACATCATGAAACTGAATTTGGTCAGCAAAAAGTAGACCCCACTGACGAGGCATCTAGTCATAACCGCGTAATATTCTAACATTCCTTTTCTTTTTTTTTTGGCTGTCATTTTGATTTTATACGAAATGGGGAGTTGTTACAAGACTTTGGATTGATAATTATTTATTGTTTGTTAATTTTATAATAAATATTTAAAAAGTTATTAAATATAAATAATAACTAATAAATATTAAATAATTTATTTTATATATTAGTATAAAAAAATACTGAAATAATCCTTTAAGAAATGAAAAGTTCTATCAATAGGTTTTTCTATTTATTAATATTAAGCCTCTTTTGGTACATATTAATATCAAGCCTTTACTATCATTCATATTGAAACAAATACCAATCCATAAATATAATACTTTATCTGCTCTACATAATTACATAAATTTCTTAAAATTTAAAAGCTTAAATTCATTTAAAGATCATAATTTTTTCTTAAAGTTTAATAACTGGAAATAAATTTTATGAGTATAGAGTAAATATAATACTTTCCTTTAATATTATAAATGGTGTTATCTTGTCTTTGTGGACTCTGCCAAAAGATATTGATTTGTGGGCTTAAGATAAAGTCAAATTCTACAAAGAAAGAGGATGAATTTTTTTTTTTAATCTTTCATTTTAAATTGGATTTAATTTAAATTTAGGTTCGTTTGTTATAGATTAAAAAAAATTGATTTTGACTTTTAATAATTTAAATATTATTTTTTAAAATTTTTTAAGAAAAGTAGAAGCTATTTTGTATTTGTTTACAACCATAAAAATTATTTTTTTAAATAAGAGTAGCTTCTCTCTTCTATCAAGAGAGATTTTTTTCAAAAGCTAATGAAATAACTTTTCATTTTAACCATAAAAATAATTTTTTAAACAAATAATTTTTTTAATAAGATTAAACAAACACAATCAACATCTTTAAAAATAATTTTTTATTTAAAAAAAGTGATTTTTTCATCAAATAATCTATAGCAAATGGAGTCTTATTATTAGTATAAAAAAAATTATACTGTTATCTAATCATATACTGATATATTATTAAAAATATTATATTTTTAAAATAATTATTATAATAGTCTCCTAAAACATAAACTCTTTCAAATTTTGGGTCAAAAATGAATATTCATATAAGCAAGTTGACTTGTAACTTGTCAGGTGCTGGCTGGCTTCATAGCGTGTGAAAAATCGTGCCGGCAAGAGATTTGGTGAGGGCACCATATTCATAATCTTATTTGTCCTCTTTTAATTTGGTACAAGCTCAAATATTTAACGAGTTCATCACTTCATCAAACAACTTAACTGATTTGAATACTCTATAATATAGTGCAGAATTAATAATTATTAATAACAATTTTTATTATTTAAATATATAAATAAAAGTAATATTATATTTTCTTAATAATTTTTTTTAATACTTTAATTGTTTAAAATATAAATAAAATAAAATAAAAAATTAAAACATTTACATGTAAAAAAATTTAATGTTTTCTTCTTTAAATAATTAAAAATATTATTAAATTAAGGCAAATTTTTTAGTGTATATCAAAGGTATCGACATATCTTTTGGATCGACCTCCTTCTAAAATCATAAATCATTTCCTACTCTCACCAACTACTTCTTTACTATTCTCACTGACTACTTGTGATTTTACACGCGGCAGATTTGGAAAAAGTAATGCCACACTAGAAGTATGTACTAGAGCTATAATTTATCTCATTTATTGGTGGGTAGCCTTGTTTTTGGGTAAGTCCCATTCTATGGCCATTTTCTTACTATTTGGGCCTCCACATTTTCTGGCCTCAACCTCTGGTTATAATGGATCTACTATGCTGATACTCTTCCATTGGGCTGTGTCTAACAAACTTTCGTCCATTCCCATTGCCCAGCACCAGGTGATTTGATTATTGCAAGGCTAATAAATTTCTTAATTGACGGAGTATACCTTTTCTTATTGGTTTCATTTTATTCATTTATTCAAAAATTAGTGTTAAGTAAATGAGTTTAATTTGGATCCATCGTTTAGTGTAAAAAAAATTATACTATAATTTAATCATGTATTAACACATTATTTAAAAAGTTTCACATGTACACTATAGTTTTTCAAGTTGAACTCACATATGACATCCCTGCTGCTTACGACACTTCTTTGTTTTTTGCTAAGAGGCTTACATTCCATTGTCGGGCCTTTGTACAGAGAACTGTGGGCTTGATAATATCACCATGTCTTTGGGCCATTGACAAATCTACTAGATAAATATAAAATGTATTTCTCGACCAGGCTACCCCTTTTTTTTCACATACTTTTGGTGAATTATTTGATTTTCCCTTGATTCTGAAATTTCGACGGTGGCAATGAGTAACAACTCGGCCCTTTGCACCACCTGCTCTTTTTATCATAAGGTTCCATTCCCTTTTATGGTGAGTTCCAAAAACACAACAAACAAACAAAAATGAAACGCTTTATTTGAGAAGGTTAATTCTTCAAATATTTATCATTAGTTGTAGTTTGAGACATATTAAGATAAAATGCAAATTAGGACTGATTTTCTTTATATTTTGAGCAGCAATTAATGCATAGATCATAAGCCAACACCTACATGATAAAAAAGGATGACAAAAATCAGTAGCCGAAATGTTTCAAAATTTTGGGGGGCAAATGATAAATCTAGATGGATAAGTAAATTAGAATTAAAAAAAATTACTAACACTTAGAAGAGAAGATAGAGTGAATTTAAGACATTTAACAATAAAAACATATTTTTTTTCCTTCTTAATTTGATAAGCCTTCAAAGTTTAGTATGCAACAAAGGAAGGGAAATTTCAAAAATGAAAAGAAAAAAATTTATCATTTGACAACAATAAATAATGTGCCTGGAAGTTATAAATTTAGTGTTACTTACCTATAATATAAAAGAAACTACTAATATTAAAGTAAGAGATTATTTCCTAAGGTTCTAACTTTAATATTATTTATAAGCTAGCCTGGTGCAAGCATATAAAATAAGCATGAGATTAGATAAAAGACTATTTTGTTCTAATAATAACTATCTTAAAAGAATTTATGTCTAACATGTTATCACCAAAATAAAATAGTAGTATAAATTTAGACCAATAGTAATATAATTTATAATACATACTCCATATATATGTTTTGAGAAAAAAAAAAAAAGAGAGAGAGAGGGCAGCTGCCACGTATACCCTAAAGTAGTTCTGCCACTGATCGCCGGCCAACTGCAATAAGGGCAAGGATGGTCAAGCTTCCTAAACTAAAACTAGTATTTTACCCATTTTCTATATTCTTATGTTACAATACTTTTTTTCTTTCTAATTTCGTTGAGCTTTGCGTTGTACAAATTTACAATATGGGGTAACTCATTCCCTTTCCTTATTAGGCCAGCTTCCAAAACGATTTGAATCTGTGACCATCAATTTCAAATATCTAATTTCAACCATGCGGAAAGAGTTTGTGTACTTTTCTTTAAATTCTTTGGTAATTTTCTTAAAATGCATGTAAGTATATACTTGAATATGAATGTGAAAGTATTCACAATTTGGTGCCAACCATACCAGAATCAACATAGTCCCCCAACTTTTTCCTACAAATTCGGCTTGTTAAGATTTTCCAACCAGGCCCTATAGCTAGGCCGGCGACGAAACCATGAATGTGGGCTTGGAATGGTAATTATTAAGAACCAGCATATCCTCTCTCCCTCTCTCTCTCTATGATCTGTATTGAACCTAGAGAATTTGCCAATTACGAGCTACCCTATCGGTGTGGTCCAGCCCACAACCCATTACCCTACTAGAGAAACCACATCAACTTTTTGAAATTTGGCTTTCCATAAATAACTCTATTATTATTATTACCACCCCATTGTTATTATTATGCCTTTTCTCACAGCAATACCTACCCTGGCCCAGCTGGCCAGCCCACTCACCTATATTACAGAATCAAATACTTGGTCTATGACCTAGCAGAAGCCGAGAAAGTGCAAAAGCTTGTGTTTTGGCCAAGCAAAAAAGCTCCATTGCTCTTTCTTCCTGAGCTAATGGATAAGTCTCTAATCCCCTTTTAAAATTACAGGTTCAATCTTAAAATACAAGGAAAACCTTAAAAGATTAAAACACAATGCATACCCATTATGCTCCACATGGATTTGTTTAGTGTTAAAGCAATAATGTAGAACCATTATATTATTACCTGCTCGATCAAGTTGCATAATAACCCTCATCTATAAGCTTCATCTCTTCCCTAGCTTTTGAGCCGCATTTTGGGTCCCAACTTTACCTCATTCCTAACCCAAAAGTACATACATGCCCTTTTTTCAGTCCTATCTCAAACCTTTCCCTACAACTTATTCTGTAAAATTCCCCACATCAATATAGCATTAATCATTTAAGCTTTTACAACAAAAAATATATATCATTAATCAGTTCTTTTCAGATTTAACATTTTGAATTAGTTTAATTTTTCAAGAATTTTTTTCATAAATCTGCCTGCCCGCACGAGAATTAGGAGGTTATAAAGGGAAATAATGCATAATTTTGGACAAAAAAATATGTGGCTGTGAAGTTCATAATTAGTATACTTAAATTAGAATGTGGTTCAATATCAAATTTGGAATCATCAAAGTTTACCAAGCTTGGGTTTGCTAGGAACAATTTGGACAAAGGGACATATCACATCGACGTTGCTTTCGCGTAGTTGATACTCAACATTCGTTTACTGGCTAGCAAAATCAAAGCAATTAAGGATTAAACCATATGTCCCTCTCATGGACATAAAATATCACTTGTATAGGGAGATGTCTAGGTGACAATTGTTAGATTTCAACGATGACAGAGCCTTTCAGTGTCAGTTCCACGGGTTATGTCATGTTAGAAAAATAATCGAAGTATGTCTCTATAAGTGTGTGGAGCGTTCCACCAAAAAAAAAAAAAACTAAGATGTGCGTGTGCCATCTTGCTTAATGTCTGAACTGATGTATTAATAAATTAGTACTAGTTCTTTAGTTGTTTATGTTATACACACAATATATATATATATATATATATATATATATAAATTTAATTTTAATATATTATTAATGTAAAAAAAATTATATTGTCATCTAATCATATATTGATACATCATTAAAATAATTAAATTTTTTAAATAGTTATTGTGATAGTAAAACTATTTTAATGATTTGATAATACATGATTATATGATAATATAAAAAATTTCTGCACTGATAATAGATCAAAATTAAACTCTAATTTAATTATGAATTGTTAAATTATTAAAAAATAATAATTTTTACAAATATTATTAAAAAAGTTTAACTCTTTTAAATTTTAATTATGTATCAATACATTATTATATAATAGTGTAAAAAAATTATATTAACAATAAATCAAATTTAATATATATATATAAATCAAGTTAATTGCCCTTTTTCATGAAATAATATTTTTTTGTCAACTACTCTAATTAATCATTTGAGTCGAGTGACATCCTACAATATTTTAACGAATTAAGCCCTCTGGGCTTACTATGAAATTAATCTACGATTGATATCTTATAACACAAAAGTTTTTATTATTTTTTAACTAGAATGACTCCTACAAAATTTTAAATTTACATTTTATAATAAGATAAATTTACTTATACTAGTTCAACTAACCTCGTTGGATGAATAATCCATGAAATCACATTTGAATATGATACGAGTTGGAGGTTAAAAGAAGTCTGTATCGCATTGACATAGTCAAATGTATATAGATATTAATTAATTAGTAAGATATATAATATAAATGTTATGGTCTTATGCTGTTAAAATTTTAAATATAGCGGTCTACTTGAAACACTTAACACTTGGAAAACACAGAAAGGGGATCTTTGAAAGGAAGATTTCTTTGAACAATGCTAGATACCCGAAATCTTTATCAAAATTTTACTGAAGGAGTACCTATAATTTTAGAATTTAATTTTGATTTATTATTAATATAAAATTTTGTATGATTATTAAATTGTGTATTATTATATTATTAAAAAAATTTATTATAATAACAATAATATAAAAATTTAAATACTTTTAATTATTTAATAATATATAATTAGATGATAATATAAATTTTTTTACAATAATAATAAATTAAAATTAAATTAATAATTTTACACGACAAACTTAATTTGCTTAGTTAACATGGCACTGTCGGTATAATTATTTTGTCAAGAGTTTTGTAATTCTTCATATTATATGTTCTAGATATTTTAGAAATATTTGAATCACAATAATTTAAAGAGTAATGATACTTATACATACACTTTATCTCACATAGTTCACTTTATTTAAGTTTTTTAATGTTAAAAATGGAGAGAAGATGAGAGAAAGGAGACAGAGGGAGAGAGAAAATATAGATAAAATGAGATAAGTGAAATATATGAGATAAATATTATGGGTAAGTATTATTTCTTTAATTTAAAAGATGAGTTTAAATTCAGTGTAATGGCTACCTACAAAGATGACTCAAGTAATAAGTGAGTTTGAGCTTAATAGTTTAGGAGTTCAACCTTATATGAAAGTAATTGTAGAGATAGATAACTTTAATATATTTCACGAGATTAGTCTAACACTTACATTATGCAATGGCTACAACTCACTTAGTAGTTTAGGAGTTCAACCTTATATGAAAGTAATTGTAGAGATAGATAACTTTAATATATTTCACGAGATTAGTCTAACACTTACATTATGCAATGGCTACAACAATGTGCATAGGAAAAAATGAATTTAAGTGGTCTCACAGTTTAGAACTGAATAATTTTATATCTTCTTAATAATTCTCTTAATTATTTAAAAAGCCATATTTAAATACTTTTTGAGTTTTTAAGATATTAAATGTTTTACTTTTTCATTTAATAATTTCTATATTAAATAATTGGGAAAATATTAAGAGGATATACCATTATTCAATTTATACAACATATTCTTTCTTTCTTTCACGTAATTTATGCATCCATACGGTAACTTAAATTTTAAAATCACTACACTCATAGATATATCTAATATTACAAAAGTGATTGTGAATTTTGGTATGTATGAAATGTTATTTATATAAAATTTTCTTTCTTTCTTTCTTATGCATCCATACAGTAACTTTAAATTATCTAAATCCTTAAAAAAAAACTTTTGATTCATTTCAATGATACCAAAAAGTTGATCTTTTCTTTTTTATATTCATATATTTTGGAGAGTTCTGCTACTTACACATATTTTTACATTATTTTTATACTGTTAAATTTACTTATAAAAGTCACATTATTATTTTTAATATATTTATATAGTCTCTTCATAGTCTGTCCAAACCTCCACAAAGGACTAAAGAGTACAAGGCTACAAGCACAGGAACCCACTCGTGTTTTAGTAATAGAAGAAAAGTGGATAAGAATGGATCTTGCAAGATAACAAAATAGTATATAGTGCTCCTTTTACTTGTCTTTCTCCCTCAAAGCTCCAGACCCCACGCCAATCCTGCGTTTTCGATAAAATCACGTGAAACTAACGTGATTTCTTAAAGGGACAATGACAAATCCTAAACATGTCCATGTTCGGAGAGTAATCCATCCTTTGAGATTCCATATCCATTATTTTTAGTTTGTTTTGTTTTCTTCTTCTTCTTCCTCTTCTTTCCCCAGAAGTTAAGATATGACTATTAAAGCATAACATTCTGAAATTTTAGCTTACTAGATGAAAGATAGATAGAATTCGAAATAATAGAGTTCAGACTCAATATTTTCTGAAGCGTCAGAGGATCTCAGATGCATTGATTGTATTGCAGCTAACAAGTTGCTTAGCATATGAATTTGTCTCCATGTATTTCCTTTCTTATCAAACTTTGGCTCTTAAGGGTTGTCTTTGAGGTTGTTCCGTTTATTGATATTACAGAGCGCACAGAGAAGGAGAGAAAGAATATTTCTGATTACTGAATTGAAGAATGAATTACAATTACAAAGAATGTTCCTACTTCCTTATATACAGGGCAAAGGAGGGAAAAGGAAAGAGAAGTTAGTTACAAACTCAGTAACAAATTAACTAACAGTAATAATTAGCTATTAACTAATGACTAACTTAACATAACTATCGGTAATACCCCCCACAAGCTGGACTGTGGAGGTCACAAAGTCCAATTTGGACACTAATGAATTGAATGAAGGAGACAACAGAAATTTAGTCATTACATCTACTAGTTGAGCTGAAGAAATAACCGGTAAAAGATGGACAAGGCCACTTTGAATCTTTTCACAAACTATATGGCAATCAATTTCAATGTATTTAGTTCGCTCATGGAATGTGGGATTATGAGCTAGATAAATGGCTGATTTATTGTCACAATAAATAAATGCGGGCTGATCAAATGTAACATGTAAATCCTTGAACAAATAGTGTAGCCACTGGAGTTCACAAGCTAGACTTGCAAGGGCTCAATATTCGGCTTATGAACTAGATCTAGAGACTGTGGATTGTTTCTTGGACTTCCAAGAAATTAAAGAAGAGCCAAGGAACACACAATAGCTAAAGACTGCTTTCTTAGATGCTAAACAACTTGCCCAATCCGAGTCTGCAAATCTAGATAGTTTAATGGTAGAAGAAGTAGGATAGAACAATCCTTTAGCTGGTGAACTCTTAAGCTATCTGAGAATTTTGGTGGCAGCCTGGTAATGAACCTCTTTAGGATGAGAAACAAATTGGCTTAATTCTTGGGTAGCAAAGGCAATATCTAGCCTCATGGTGGTCATGGTAGGGAGCAGAATCGAGATTATACAACTTCAAGGAGGAATCATAAGGAGTAAAGGAGGGCTTGATAGCAAGATGGCCACTGTCTTCAAGTAGTTCTAAGGTGTACTTGCATTGATTGATCAAGATACCACTTTTGGACCTAGCAACCTCAAGACCAAGGAAAAATCTGAGGCGTCCAAGATCTTTAATTCTGAATTGGTGGTTTAGAAAGGATTTAACATGCTGGATTTTTGCATAGTCATTTCCTGATAGAACCATATCATTCACATAGACTAAAAGTGCAGTGAATTGGGTGCCATTGAGCTTAGTAAACAACAAGTAATCAGTAGATGAATGATGATATCCAAGTTAAACTAGGGCTACAAAAAGTTTGAAATACCATTGCCTACTGGCCTGCTTGAGTCCATAGAGAGATTTATGTAATTTGCACACCTTTGTGGAACCTAAAACTCAATTCAGCACTTTTAGACTATGGGGTAATGTCATGTAGACTTCTTCATTGAGATCTCCATGCAAAAAAGCATTGTTAACATCAAGTTGCTCAAGAAACCACCCTTTAATGGCTGCTAAAGAAAGCAAAGTCCTTACAGTGATCAATTTAGCTACAGGGGAAAATGTATCAAAATAATCAACCCCCTCCATTTGAGTATACCCTTGGCTACTAATCGGGCTTTATGCCTTTCAAAAGATCCATCTGCATGGTATATCACCTTATAGACCCATTTGCATCCTATAGGAGTCTTTCCTTGTGGTAAATCAACAATAGACCAAGTATTGGTGGTTGCAAGAGCATCCAATTCAGCTTTCATAGCTGCCTTCCAACAATCAAATTTACAAGCTTGGCTATAGGTTTTGGGCTCGGGTATGGCAGTGACAGCAAGACAAAATTGTTTATATGAAGGAGTACAATGCTTATATGTCAAAACTGAAGATAAAGGGTAAGAGGAATTACCTGAGAATGATTTGGGCAATGAAAAAGTAAAGAAACCGCAGTGATAATCTTTAAGATAGCTGGGCCTATTTCTAGTTCTAGTTGAGTTGCCTAATTGGGATATGAGGTGTAAGGGAGTTATGGATTCTATTGGAGTTATTATTGATTGCAACCAGTGTTTTAAAAATCGGTCCAACCGGATCGGTTCAACCGATTGGACCGTGGACCAGAAGCTCCACCGGTTCTGGTTCAACCAAAGAACCGCCCGAGTGGTTAAACCACAAAAATCATTAAAAAAAAACCGGTTGAACCGGTTAAACCGTTAAAAACTGGAAATAAAGAACCGGTTGGACCGTTCATCAACTTTTAAATTGAATTTTTATTAAAAAAGAAAGAAGAAAATGGTTCTTTTTTTAAAAAAAAAAACTTAGGATTTAACTCTTTTAGGAGTTTGGTTGGGGGTTTCCACAGTTCTAATCCTTCTTTTTCACAAAATAAGTGGCGACACTACAAAGTGATTTATGATTTTTGTGATCAATTATATATATATATATAGTATACCAGTTCAATCGATCAAACCGATCAAACCTTGAACCACTCTTCTCTCCGATTATCCGGTTCAACCGATTTTTAAAACATTGGTTGTAACAAAAGAAGAAGGTGTGGAAAGAGGAATGTTATTGGCAGGAGTAAGTTCATAATTGTCAAAAGAAACATGAGGTGTGATATTATAATTAGATGATGTGTGGGAAGCAGAAAAAGGAAAAACAGATTCATAGAATATGACATTTCTAAATATGAAAAACTCATGAGTGTAAATGTCATATAGGAGGTAGCCTTTAGTGCCCTCTTTATATCCAAGGAAAACTGATTTTCTAACTCTAGGCTGAAATTTAGTTCGATGACTTTGAATGGTGGATGCATATGCAAGATAACCAAAAGCTTTTAAATGTAATAGAGTGGGAGGTTGTTGGTAAAGGAGTTCATATGGTGATTTGTTATGCAAGAGATGTGTAGGAATTCTATTGATGATGTGCGCAGATTGTTGAATAGAAAAATGCCAAAAGTTAGTAGGAAGTTAGGCTTGGAATGAGAGAGCCCGAGCACATTGAGTATGTGTTGGTGTTTCCTCTCAACAATGTCGTTTTGTTGAGGGGATTCAACACAAGATCTTTGGTGAAGAATACCTTTAGCAAGATAGAAATCATGCATGAGGAATCCTTTACCATTATCACTTTTAAAGCATTTAAGTTTCATGCTAAATTGAGTTTCAATGAAAAATATGAAATTGGTGATGTGTTGCCTAATTTCACTCTTAAGTTTCATGAGAATAATCCAGGTGAATCGGCTATAGTCATCAACAAGAGTTAAAAAGTACTGGTGACCAAAAATTGAAGGTGTGGCATAGGACCCCATATGTTAGCATGTAGTAAATCAAATACTTTCGTTGAATGAGTAGTGCTAGTAGGGTATGGAAGTTTTCTTTGATTGAAAAAATGGAAAATATCACAAGGCGAAGTAGTATTACTGTATGAGACAAAGGGGAATTGCAAAGAAATACATTTGTGCATGGAATCTGAAATATACCCTAATCTAGTGTGCCAAACAAAGCTAGAATCAAGTTTCTCATGATCTAATTTTTGAGTATCAAAATTACAAAATGAACCAGAAATTTAGGGTTGCCCCGATGATGTAGATTCTAACACATACAGTCCTCCAATCTTCTTAGTTGTACCAATCATCATCTGGTTGGAATTCTGCAAAATGGAGCAATAATTAGTGTGAAATGTAAAATGGCAGTCTAAGGAATTAAGAAGTCTAGACACATAGAGTAGGTAGACGCTAAAATTGGGAATGTAGTAAACATTATGGAGGGTGATGGAGGTGGATAGATGAACTGTGCTTGCTATAGTGGCACTGGTTTTACTACCATTAGGAAATAACACAAAAATAGGCAGAATGTGATGGACGGAGATGAAATTTTGTAGGGAATGTGTGATATGGTCTGTTGCTCCTGAGTTTATGACCCAATGAGCAGAATGCTTACCAATTATGGGAAAGGATGTGGAATTAAATGTTGCTGAATGAGAGATAACAGAGTTGACAGTAGTGTGAGACACAACAATATTGGTTGATGGTGTAGCTTGCAATGTTAGTTGTTGGAAGAGCTGTAAAATCTATTGGTATTGCTCCAGAATGACATTTAAGGAAGGAGTGGCAGGCTTGGCAGCAACAGGCACTTGATCTTGAACAGGATTGGTTGGAACTGCATCAGTGGTTGTAAGATTCACAGCCTTTGATCCTCTATTCTAGTATTCAGGTGGATAACCATGCTTGAGATAACATGTTTCCACAGTATGGTTATTCCTACCACAGTGAGTGCATAGTCGTGTAGAACCTTGATTTTGGTCTTTGCCTCTATTGGAATATCCTTTACCTCTGCCTCGGGAATTAGATGAACCATTGAAGGAACCTTTATTGTATTCCTGGTTGCCTTCCTGAACTTGCATAATCAAAGATAGTTGATCGACAGTATTGTCAGTGATAGTGGGATTGGTTAACTGCCTTTGTTGAATAACCAAAGAAAAGGCCTTGTCCAATTGAGGTAGGGGTGAATAAGCTTGATTTGAGATCGAACATGAGCATAGTGCTCATTCAAGCCTTTCAAGAATTTGATCACTTTATCATGTTCTTTATACTTCTTCAAATCAGATATAGCACCACAAGTGCAAGGAATCGCACAAGTGCAATCCCTAATAGGCTGAAAATTCTCAATTTCTTCCCACATGGTGATCAATTGAGTGAAATAGGTAGACACATCAAGGTTACCTTGCTGGAAACAAGACAATTCTTCTTGAATATCTGAAATTATGAAAATATCACCTTGGGAAAAACCAATTCTCAAGATTCTTCCAAACAGCTGAAGCACTATGATACCATATGATAGAGTTTACAATGCCTTCTGATATATATCTCTAAAGCCATGAAAGAACCATATTATTGTACCTAATCCAAGGCTCATGATGAAGATTGGCTACGGGAGGAGGATTAAGGCTTCCATCAACAAATTTCATCTTATTTTTTGAAATAAATGCAATTTTCATTGCTCTAGCCCAGGTTTGGTAATTCTTGCTATCAAGCAAGGGTGTAACAAGAATAATAGATGGATTTTCATTAGGATGCATATAGTAAGGGTTTGAGGGATTTGTGGCAAAATCGAAATATGGCAGATTCGCAATTGAAGAAGATGAAGCAGGAACAAATGATGAAGAAGAAGGTAACGAAAGATCAAGAAAGAATCAAAAGCTGGAAAATGAAATCTGATACCATATTGATATTATAGAGCACACAGAGAAGGAGAGAAAGAATATTTCTTATTACTGAATTGAAGAATGAATTACAATTATAAAGAGTGTTCCTAATTCCTTATATACAGGGCAAAGAAGGGAAAAAGAAAGAGGAATTAGTTACAAATTGAGTAACAAACTAATTAATAGTAATAATTAGCTATTAACTAATGACTAACTTAACATAACTACCGGTAATACCGTTCCTAGTAGCCGAAACTGAAAATAGAATTGATAAAAAATTTAAATTTTCTAGGTCCTGGTATATATGTAAACTATATAGTGAAAGTTCCCATGCATACACAGGC
This sequence comes from Styphnolobium japonicum, assembly GCA_023212625.1. NCBI lineage: Eukaryota > Viridiplantae > Streptophyta > Magnoliopsida > Fabales > Fabaceae > Styphnolobium > Styphnolobium japonicum. Next base: position 29,929,954 of record JALBWW010000012.1, read on the forward strand.
ATAAATAGTTACGGTAATCGAAATCAGAAATAAGGCTGAAGAAATTCACTAGTTTGACATATTTAAATCAAATTTCAGGTGCCCTATATCCATCCAATATACATATGAAATGCAGCCACCAGAAAAGAAAGTCTCGATTACAATCATGCAGTATCCTAGTCCCTACTACACTACACTAATTGGTTGTGCTTTTTAGGAGTGGTTAAATATTGCGTATGTTGTAATATTAATATGGATAAGATTTCCAATGTTCGTATACGATAAATATCCAGTTTTGTACGTACGTAAGTCAGTGTGATACTTTTTATCTGATATTAATGTTATGTTTAAGGTTTTTTTATGGTATATATTTATAAAAAGTGTATATCAAATTATCAGTATAGTTAGTCCAATAAATACAAACACTATTTCGGATATATAATCAAGTTAACAAACTCTATAAAATATAATAACATGCTTGAAATTTTAAAACTCCTCAGTCTCATCAATGAAAAGCTTTACAAGAGGGTGAGTGTGTGCGTGTCTTTTTACAAAGGGATGCCTTCTAATGGGAATAGGAATGTTTTATTCAAGAAAAAACAAGTATATGAAAACGAAAAAGATGATATTGAGATACAAACAGTATTCGAAAATATTTTACTGTAAAAAATAAAGAAAGAAATGCAAGTAAGTTTTCTCAACCTTATTTTAAAAGAAGATTTGTTTACCTTTTGAAAACGACCTTATAAGACATTTGCGATGTTTTAGAACCAAGAACCCGGAATTTGTAAGTACTTCTTTCAATCCTTTATTTCCTTAATTAACCTGTCGGGTCGACGTCGTAGCAAGGCAACATCAGAAAAACTCTTCCTATAATTGAGCTTAATAAATTTTTAAATAATTTTGTGGTTAATAATAAATTCTTTCACAGACACTTGAAATTGAAGCATTGGGCAAAAAAAATAAGAATAATAATCTATGGAGACTTTGCCACTTTGGGCCGGCACATATCGCATCCTCGTACCACAAAAACTTTGGTTACATTTATATATATATATACATAGGCACCAAGTCAACACATGCGCCACCAAAATTCATATATTTAGTATAACCCTTGTTTTGTGTAGTGCCGGTTCCTTCTGAATTTACTTCTGTACTTCATTTTCTTATGGTTCAATCACTTTCAGGTGGGCAGGTCACTAGATCTTCCAAATCCCACTAATGTTGACAGCCCCACAGGCCACAACTCAGAAGTTACTTTCACGTTAGTGCACCATAATGTCACCCCAAGGTCTCCCACCAAGCTCACCAATAATAAATGAAATAAGAAATTAAAACCACCCCCGTTTTCTTTAAAACTTTTTTTCTTTTTTCAATAGTAAATTTTACATTTATTATACATAAACTTTATCAATTAAATTCATTTAATATTAATTATTAATTACTAGGTACACTTAGTAAGGTGTTAATTGTCTAGATAGTTGAAATTATTTTAAATAAGATCTAGTTGTTGTCTAATAGTATATTTATTTATTTTTATTGTATAATAATAAGAGTATTTTTAAATTAATTTTTGTGTCAACTAAAATTACATCTTTATCTGAATCTTAAAGATCTAATAACATAAATAAAACATGTAAAGTATTTATATCCTTTAGAACAAATTAATAAATAATATATTTATCATTTAATTTCTTATTTCATAAAATTTATTAGTGATTTTAACCGTTTCACTTTTTATTTTCAAAATATCTCACCATAAAAATTTATATAATTTAAGAAGGAAAAACTAACATAACTTATCATCTTAATTACATGCGAAATGGTTATCATCTTATTTCTCTTACTACATACATGGCCTTATTCTTCTCCAAAAGTAAAGAAAGATGTTTATGACTTTAGCGGTAAACGGAATCATTTCCAAAGCAGAGCTACTCGTTTTCAATCATTTTAAACACTTCACTATAGACTTTCAAGTTTGGTAAGTCCATTCCTCCATGAATCAAGGGGACGCCAGCCACTAATTAGGTTAAAATTATGATTTGGAGGTTGGAAAATGTTCTTTTTGTCTTATTGAATTCTTCCAAATGATGATAATCAAACCTAAAGCCATACTTAATAGCTTAATTTATATTTCAAATTAAACTGATTCTTGATATAGTACCAAAGTCTTAACAATCAATGTGTGATCATAGTTGTTAAAATCGCGTTTCAAGGCGTAAAAGCGTACGCTTTTACGCTTTTAAGACATAAAAACTTGTTAGATGTTAGGTAAAATCGAAAATTGATAAAAGCGTTTAAAAAAGCGTTTTTGAGGGGTAAAAGCGTTAAAAGCGCGTTTTGAGCCTAAGTTTTTACGCTTTTAGGATTTATGAGTAATTGGACTAGATTTTTCCGGGTTATGGGCATTAAATCAGGTTTGGACAATGGCAAGTTGGTAACCCGGTTTGGCATCTGTTTAGGGCAGGTAGCAAGACTATTTTTTATCATTCAAAATTTTCACTTCTCATCTCTGAGTTTACTGCGGTGGTACACGACCGAAGACCTATGAGTAATTGGATTAGACTTTTTTGAGTTATGACTTAAGTATGACATTAAACTGCATAAGTTATGAAATTTATTAATGTAGTACTTAAAATTAAGTAAAAATTTTATATACTAATATTTATATATACATATCTTATATAATTTGTAACATTTACGTTTTTACGTTTCGCTTTTACGTTTCGCTTTTACCAGACCCTTCAGTGTTTTTAGGTAAAATTTCGTTTTTGACAACCTTGGCTGTGATCATTATTAATTCTCTCTGCCCTATTTTTGAAGTAAATTAAATCAAATATTAACATCTTCATCTCAAGCTAAAAATCATTTAGCATAGTAAGGGTATGGGTGATGAAAATCTTTCTCAAAACTCCTACCTAACATGTTAAACTATATAATTGACTGGTTACTAGAAAAATTCTGCAATATCAGATACCTCTGCCCTCGGGAAAGCCCGGCCAGAACCACAAGTTTATAATGGGCAAAAAATAACTTCGATTGTGGTGTATAACACAACATATGTTGTATAATAAAATGAGCAATATATTTACACACGCACAACATTATTTAAGTTCATAATGGGTCACAAATTCACAATTGGAAAAGTGAATTGATCATTTTTTGTATAGAACTTAAATGCAAGATGCCAATTAAGCTGTGGTCAATTATGAGCTGAGAATCTGATATATTAATCTATAAATAAATAAATATGTGAAGCATGATTCAGTTGATTGCATTGGACTTTGATTTTCTCATTCTGCGTTGAAGGGTGTACACGTTGCCTAGCTATTCATATGTTTATCTCCGAAATCACATGCCTTGATTCTGCCTGTTTATTCCTTCCATGCTGGGCAAGTAAACAGTACCCAAATGGTAAAGTAGAGATTCATAGGGTTTGGTACCCATTGAAAATTGAAGATAAGATAACCAATAATGACCCTTTCGCTTTAAAAATAGCGTTGGCAAAACGCCGGTTCGACGAAAGGAGAAAATTAAAGCTTTGGTTAAAAGTGACATTGGTCAATGTGCTTATAGGTATGCATTGTAAACATCTCAAACAAACAGGTACTAAACCGACCATGTGAGCCAGACCTAAAACCACAATTAAAAATGGGACACGGTCACTCCCTACTATCTAGACTTATAATTCAAGTCATGTAAGTTTCATCATATAATATTTTTCCAATGTTGATATTTCCGTAATTTACTTGGAGTTTAATTTTGATATATTTTTTGTAATTTTTTAATATTATTATTAAATTATATATTAATACATTAATAAAATAATTTAATTTTTTAATTAATTATTATAATAATCAAATTTATTTTATAATGTAACAAAATATAATTAAATAATAGTATAAAAAAAATTATATTCACAATAAATTAAAATTAAATTCATTTACTTATATGCAAGTATTATTTTAGCGATAATTTATAATAGAATTACAAATATTTTATCAATGAGATATCCTTGAATTCAAACCAAAGTCATGGAATTATTATAAGCGAAAGATCGATCTGGTGAGCTAACTCTATTGATAAATTTTTTTATATTATCATCTAATGACGTATTCATTAAAAGAGTTTAATTTCTTAAGTAGTTGTCAATGGTAGTCAAATTCTTAATAATTTATCAATACGTAATTAGATGATAATATAAAAAAATTTATACTAAAAGTGAATTAAAATTAAATTCTATACTAAAATACCAAATATTCAGAATGGACGCATCAAATCTTCAATTATAGTAGGGATATGTTGTTAGAAAATAATAGCCCATGCCGATAACTATGTAACTTGGTTACTTTTTTCTTGGTCACTAAGAGTTATGGTGTTTAAAGTAAGTAGCTTGATTTCCTACATTTTATTTCTCAATTTTTCACATAAATTTGAATAGAGATCTCTTACCTTAAAAAAAAAAAGAGATAAAAAATAATAGTTCATCAGTGGTCGAGAGCTATGGAATTCACCATATGGTTGGTAATTTGGTATCATTTTGTCCATTTCACAGTAAAATTTTGGTCGTGTTATGTTTTTATTTTATTTTCCAGATTTTATTTTGGTTGGAGAATGGACATGAGAGGACGAAGTTTTGAATAATGATTACCTGCGAGCTTCTTATTCACGTTTGAACATTATTATGAGTAATGATCTTAATTGCTGACCACTAGATATTAGTGGCCAGAAATTTATCCACTAATTACGGTGAACTAGTGTCGTGCTTTTCTATTCAATCAGGCCAGATATTTCTTTCCATTAAAAGGACAGCTTATGTATTTGTGTATGATAATAATATTATTTTGATTGATTGTTAATACTAAAGATTTTATATTATTATTTAATTATTTATTATCATATTATTAAAAAAATTAAAAATAATAATAATTATTTGTAAATTTAATTTTTTAATAATATACTATGAATAGATAATAGTATAAATATTTTATAATAATAATAAATTAAAATTAAAATCATACTATTTTCTTTTAAAATTACATATAATTAATAATTTTATTTATTAATTATATTTCATTCTTTTAAAAATTATATTTACAGTTACCCAAAAAATAATATATATTTACTTGGATGAGTAAAAGTTTAGATAAATCATATCGTATTATTTATTTAAAAAATGTTTTTATTATTATGAGATGTTCCTTTATTTTTGTAAGAAGATAAAATTAAACTATTATATTCACTGCAATATCACACTAAGTTAAAAAGATTTTTAACCAATTACTTATTTACCAGTATATCAAATATCTTTATTCAATCATTTACTTCAATTATATTGTATATTAATTGTTTCTTTAAGATTTGAGAAAAATTATATCTATATGATGTGATAAAAAAATATTAAAATGCTATACTAATTTAAAAATAAAATTTATATATAACGAGATGATTATACTAATTATATATAATAAGATGTCTACATTATATTTATTGACTTATTGTAATTAATAATTTTGTTGAGAGTCATATATTAGATAGTGATATAATCTGAATAATTGTTATAAGTATGGAGTAACTTTTACTCTATAAGCTAGTTTTTGAAGTTGAGTTAGGCTCAAACCCAAATTCTAATATGGTATCAAAATCTATCCGAGATCTGTTAGGCTACTTGCAAATGTCTAACCCCGCACACTTCACAATCTAAATGTCAAATCCTAAGCGTGAAGAGGATGTGTTGAGAGTCTCACATTAAATAGTGGTATGGACTTAATAGTGGTTATAAGTTAAGGTAATTCTTTCTTCATGAACTAGCTTTTAGCCTTTGTTTGTTTAGAGAGAAATGGAGAAGAGAGAATTAGAGAAAAGATAAATAAAAGAGAAATTAGAAAACTTTTTTATTTTGTTAGAGGAAAAATAGAGAAGAAAAAAATAATGGGTCCTATAACTTTTTCATTTCTCTTATAAAGTAAGAAGAAATAGAGAAAAAATAAATAGGTAAAGGTAGAAATTTGACTAATATATCATTATTTTATTATTTTATAAATAAATAAAGAAAAATATGTATTTACAACAAAATTTAATTTTTTTTTCTATTTCTCTCTTAATTTTTTTAATCAAAATAACTTAAAAATCTACTAATTTTTTAATTTATTTTTTCTTTTTACTTTATTTTTTTATAATCTAAACAAAGTTTTAAGGTTAAGTTATGCTCAAATTCAAATTTTTAAAAATTTAATGATTTAATGTTATCATTTAATAAATTAGTGTAATTATTTAATATAACTGTTTATCAAAATTTATTTTTAAATTAATGTAGTTATATAATAATTTTTTAATAAAAATATTTAGTGTAATGATAAAGAAACAATATTTTATAGGGACACGAGTTCCGATCTTTTTGGATGACTTGTGCCACATAAATTAGTACAAATCTAAGGAATAAAAAAATATAAGATTAATTTGAGCTGATTAAAATAGAAAGAGTTTAATTATTTTAAATATTTTATTTTAGGTTTAATTTTTAAAATAATATATATATAAAAAAAATTATAATTATGAAAAGTCTCTGTTTCAGGTATTTCACATTATTACGTGAAATTAATCTCTTATTTTTTCAAAATGAGAAGATACCTAATTTAAAAAAAAAGTAAGAAATGCCATGCCGACAGAACCTATGATAAATTATTTCTTAATTTGCCACGGTGGGATAAATGAACCTAATATCTAAAGGTGGTCAAAAAACGAGTTTTTTTTTTTTTTAAACATAAAAAATGCGGTATGACACAAACAGAAATCACGCGAATCTCGAGAGCGATAAAGAAGATAAGTGAGAGATGGCAAGAGATGAGGCCTGAGGGCCAGATGTAGAGAAAAGGACAGGGTATACGTGTATGGTCAAAGAGGGACGCGTGGATAGGGGGATGGATCCGTACACGTACAGCAGTCCCAATTAAAGTGTGCAAGATTTTTTATGGTACCTTTTGTCTGAGAGTGAAGGGCCACCCATGTCCTTCCCAAAGGCCATCTGTCCCTCCCTTCATTCCACTGCTCACGTGACTTCCCCTTCCACCATCGCCACCACCAACTCCACCGTACGTGGAGCATCTCTGTCGTGGACCTACGGTGCCCTTCTGCCCATGTCACTTCTAAAATCTTTACCTCAGTTATCTCACCCACTATCAAATTCCTCCTCCTAAGGTCGAAATCTCAGGCTCAAACAATAAGTGTTTTTTTTTTTTTTGTATATATATATAAAAGTGTTCTAAACATACTCTCTTTTCAACCAAGTTATCGTACTGTTAAGTGTTAAGAAAGCGCCCTCGTTAGTCTTGACGATAATTTAAAAATAATAATTTTTTTAAATTCTTCGCATCCATGTAAGGACGCTAAAAAAAATTAATCTCAATTACTATAAAAGTTAATTTTAAAAAATAAACTATGTAAGTGATCAAATTAAAAGTACTTCAAATGCTTAAATATTACAGGTGTGAATAGTAGAATTTGTTGATAACATTTTAACTATATTTACTCATTTATAAAAATTATTAAAACAATATAAATTAAGCGAGACTATATTATTACTACTTCAATTAATTTTACACCATGTCGAATAATAAAAATTTAAAATATACCCATATTATATTACATTAGACTAAACAATTAAACAAATAGTTTAACTTATTGTGCCTTCTTTCGTATCTATCGTTTGTTTAACTTTTGTTTTTTAGGATGGGCATCTAGTTATTTAATGAAATAAACATATTTAGTTTTACATGTAGAATAAGTGAATCTCATTCATAATGTATCCAGAGAACATATTTTACAGATCTTGTTTGTCCAAAAACTTTTTACTATAAAATAATAATAATACAAATTACCCAAACAAATAGTTGCGCGCAAGCATTAGGATAGAGTTATCCAGAATACACTGGAACGAATGGGGTGAAAAGAGAAAGGACAAACATGTGGAGTAATCGTAGAGGAGCCAATAAAGAAAAGGAGGATCAACGGTGGTGCAAGAAGGCCATGTGTAGCGTGGGCAGGGTAGGGGGCAGAAAGTGTGTCAGGGAGTGAAGGCACTACTCGTGTTTATGCCTGCTGCTTAAAGTTTGGCAGAGCCCTTCGATGCTTTGCCTCACCCACACTCACTACTCTCAACTCTCTACTCACTCTCACTACTCCTTGCTTTTCACATGGCTATGGCCAAAGCAAACTGTCGAATTGATTTATATTGATTCTCCCACTCTACTTTCAAATTCTCAATACTTGTGGGTTATCCTCCACGTTTGCACCAGCTAAACCCATTCTGCTGCTTCTGGGTGTGACATCAATGATTATTCAACCAAAAGAGATTGACACAGGAATAAAGGCATATGAACACAGTAGATGGAGCGACCAAAGTGCAACGGATAAAGAACCTACTAGAAAGTTTTATATATATATATTATCAATGTACTTTCTTTCATTTAATTTGGATTTTCTCTAAAAATAAAAGTTTGACGAGTATTAAGAGAAGAAAATTTTTAAAAATTAAATTTATACAGTTCATGGATTTCCTATAAATTAAGTTTCTAAAGAATAACATACGAATCAACTTATCGTATAAAATTTGGAATAGTAATGTGGTTGCTCTTTATTTAGTTAAATGGGTAGTTCCTCTTTTAAAAAAAGTTGGTCTAGATCTAGGTTCTCGTACACAGGGTTTAACTCAATTCTTTTACAAAAGGATTTATGATATTGATATGTTGCATGAACTTTATTCTCCAAAATCTCAGACACTGACTACTCACTATAGATTCTTAGACAACATTATTGGAATGTTAGAATTCTGAGCAAATGTAATAGTCTTCCATGTAGAGTTTTAATCCTATAACATTGTTCCTAATACGAGTCATGGACGAAGTATTGGAACATGAAAGGCTAATTAATCTCCAGTTGATTGATAGAGTACCAGTTAATGTGCTTCACGGAACAAGAATGGTATTGTATTATGACAACATGATTTGTATGGAGGAATTTGGAGGAGGGAGGAAATGCCTAAATTTTTATTTTAAATTTACATATTCTTCATTTGATAAATTTTTTAAATAATAAGAATAAAATAAAATATTATTGTATAACATCCTAATTATATTTTTTATAAATATTTTATAGTTATCTTAATTTAAAAATTAAAAATTTATCCTTTCTTTCTTAAATTTTTCCTATTCAAACATATCCTAAGGAGGAGGCAATGCCACAATTGGAAAACTCTTTTTTTTTTTTAATGACTTTCCGCGCGTGCTTGTTAAATTGAAATCTCCAACCCAGAAAATGGCATGTACGTAATTAACATAGAATTTATGCAGTGGAATCAATATAATGCAGTAGCAGTTCTGATACATATCTGGCTATCCGCCAAAATATCATTTTCATCGCATTTGGATGCTATACCAAAAATAGTTGGCTCTATAGATAGTGAAGTGCTTTGTGAGTATGACATCTTGCAATCCATAGAAGGATATGTTATGTGGTCCAAGGATACTACTAAATTGGAATTAAAATTAAATTATTGTCTCAACATTTTATAAAATCCACACCATTACTTAAATATAAGAGTAATGATACGTGTACATTAATTTTTTTACACTATTTTTATATTTGGTTAATAATAAGTAAATTTTGGGTTAATATAATATATTATATAGTTAATAAATTTTGATAATTAATTACTCATGAACTTAGTTAATGATGAATAAATTATTAATTAATAAAGTATATCGTTTGATTAATAAATTATCAAGTGACTAGTTACCAAATCTATCAACCAAACGATATATTTCATTAATTAATAATTTATTCATCATTAACAAAATGTAAAAATTATATAAAAAATTAATGTGTAAAAAATATTTTCTTAAATATAAAGTCGATTAAGTAACTAGTTCAAGTAGTTAAAAGAAGTAAAGATTCAATTCCAAGGATTTGGAGCTGGGATTTTGGCATTGGCCCTTGAATCTCGTCAGGCTTATGGCGTTCAGATGTTCCTACATTTCAATCTTTCCTGTTTTTTAAAATAAAATAAAAAATGAGGGATTTTTTTTAACTTGAAAACTAGATATATATTTTTAGAAGTTGAATTTCAAAATAATTTGAGAAAATAAGCTCTCCCGTTAATATCAATTTGTCTATTCACTAGAAAATATTGTCTAATATATCTCATGAATCAGTCTAATTATGGGGGATGTTGTGAGATTTCACTTTTATGAATTAAAACAATCAACTACTCGTTGTGGAGAGATAGTGTAAGATCCTTCAAAACTTCTTCCTTTTTTTCCCTCTAGGTTTTTCTCAATTACCTAGCAATGGCAATCATGGTTTCTATTATGTTTCTTAAATGTTAACCAACGTATCCTCCCCCATAAGTTTCCAATGATACCGGCTTTGTCTCAGTCGAAAATGCAAGAATAGGTTCCGACATGCCTGCATGCCAGCAGTCTTTCTCGTCTAACTGTCAAACACTTCATGGTAAGTAGGGTGACGAAGTTGCAGGGCACGTTGCCACGTCAGAGGCTAGGCCTGCAGCTCCTCAGTAGTTCGAATTCGAATATTGCTCATGAGAAAGGAAAAATCATGCATTCCAAGCTTCGTTTTGCAGCTATCTATATCTGGTTCCAAAACTGGTTCCCAAGTTAAATCAGAGGTAATGAGTAATGACTACACCAAATTAACAGAAGGAATATACCCAAGAAGTGAACAGGAATGATTCGGTGCTAGGATACTAAAGAGAGCTAGGTGCATAAGATGTCATTTATATAAAAAATTGCTCCACACCAATTCATATTCGAGAGGTTTCATTGGCTAGTATTTCAAGCTCCAAGCAAAAACTAAATCTCAAGCAGCTGCCTAGATCAAACCAAAATGTGGGGCAAACAAAAACAATGATCAAAACCGGCTCGACTGAGTCTCTGGCTTCATCTGTGGAAAGCAATCTCAATCATAGAACTGCAGAAGAAACTGTGACAGAACAATTTTTAGTTCGGAGAAAAAACACATTATAGAGCATGAACGAATATATTGATGTTAAGAGAAATAGAAGTTTTATGAAGGTTTAGGGTTTGAGTGGTTAGCCTGTTTTATTTTCTTGTGTGTACTGCATCTTTTTGGACTTCTAACAAAGATTCTTTTGCCTTGAGGAAGAAAAAACCAATTTGATGTTTGAGAATATTGTCTAAAGTGAAAAATGTTATAAATAATAATTTTTTTCAGTATTTTTTTAGTATTTGAATTTTAAAAATACACAAAAATAGTATTGTTTATCTAAACTCAAGAATATTATTTACCAATAAAAGGCAAATATATTTGATATGTATAGCTTTAGGAATCTTTCGATCATATTATACAGCCCCGACTGCTTTTTAGCAAACACATTTTATATAAGGTTTAGTGTTTAGGGTAGAAGATGTAAAATAATTTTTGAAGAATTAATATTTTAAAAAAATTGATTGAAAATGTTTTAGATAATAATTTCCAGTTTCATTATTGAAATAATAAATTAAATTGTATTAATTTTAATTATATTTTCACTTTTAAAATAAACCTTTTCAAGATTTTATTTACAAAAAGACCTATATATTCTGGTTTTTTAATTTTCTATCTTTCTAATTTTTCTTCATATTTTTACTAATTTAGATTTTGATTTATGTAGTTTTTTTTGTAGGAATATTTTTTCTTTTCCTTTTTCGCAAATCCTTCTTAAGTTTAAAATAAATATTTATTTTGATTTTGTAAAAATAAGAATATTATTAATTTAATTTTTTAATATTTTTAATATTTTTAATAATTAATTTAATGTTAAAAATAATATTAAATAATTAATTTAATGTCAAAAAAATATTAAAAAATTAACTTAGTTTAAAAATTAATATCAAATAATTATTTTAATATATTTATATATAAAGAATCTAATTATTGACACTAATATTTTAAAAGATTAAAATAAATATTTATTAATAAAGTGTTGCCTTCGTCTTAAAAATAAAATAATGAGAAAGAAAAGGAAAAAAGAACGGTGGGTAAGTAGAGAGGATAAGAACGGTGTGGTGAGGGGTTAAAATGACTGGTGACTTGAAAGTCTAGTAATGGATTAGATAGCCATCAAGTCCGAGGTGATATTGACGTGAGATTAAACTAACATGAACCAACGCTACAAATTTACTTTCCTGCTCAATTTATCAAAGATCACACTATATAAATATTTATTTTTATTTTATTAATGTGTGTATATCAGTAATTTTTTATAAGAAGGTTTTATAACTTTTATTAGCGTTAAGTAGAAATAAAAAATAAAGATGTGAAAATTAAATTCTCACTATCTAATTATAAAAGACATTAGTTGAATTACGTTTAACAATAAATACTTAAATTTATATGATATTTAAATTTTAATGTAAATTTATATAAAATCAAATAATATTATAATTTATTTAATAAAAATTTATATAGCATTTCTTAATATATTACACACTCATATTGTTATAAGTTTCGCCTAATTACACAATTGAACGGGAAATTTTTTAACTTTTGATGGCTGAAGTAGAATGCAAATGCATAAACTAAAACAATATCTTTATAACTATTTAAAAATAATAAATCATTCACTTAATTGATCTGTGTATTTCTATTTCCCTCTACTTATCGGTTAAATATCCGATACAAAAATTAAAAACATTAATTTTGTTTTTACCAAAAACGTTTATTTTATTGGATGACTAGTTATAAATTACTACAATATTTATAAATTAAGATACAATATGAATTTTTTACTATACCATGAATAACTTAAATAACATCGAACGTAATTTTTACCATAATTTATATAATATCATAAGTTCCAATATGGCAATATTCACTGTATAAAGTATTCAATATCATGTGAGCAATGGTCTCATCTCACCATCGATTCTGATTTCAAGTTCATCTACCCCCACCCATGACCCAACGGATTTTTTTGCCTTCTCTCTCATCTGTGACTCGTGAGTTATTTTTTTCTTAAGAGTTTAGACCTCATGAGAAGCGCCTCATGCAATGACACGCTCCACGTCTCTAGGTATACTCAGTATACTGGTATAACCTAAGCTGTCGTTTCGCAAAATCCACCATTACGTTAGGCTTGTCGTTTTTAATGCTACTAGTTTAATACTTACAATCTTTGTGCAATTCTCCATCTATTGCTGTATATTCATCTATTCAGTGACTTTCAGGATGAGTAGCGATTTTAGCGTAAATATTTATGTGTTCATAAAAAAATTACTTTATACCTTCTTTTAATCACAAATAGGTATTATTGGTTTAATATTTTACAAATTAAAAAAGTTCTCATTCCAAAATAAAATTTGTACTAGTATATTCACATGTATTTTTTTTCTTTTTATATAACTTCGTTATATCAACTATTATAATTAAGTGAAATAAAAAATAGAGATATGAAGAACCAAATTCTACCACTTAACCATAGCCTTGTAATAAAGATTATAGGAGACATTAGTTGAGTTATTCAGCCGGTATATTATTTATATTTTAAAAATTATGATAATTTAAATGATAAGTAAGTTTTAACTCAGAACCTCTACAATATCAAAATTTTGAGTTCGCAAAAATACAATGGTAGAAAAGAACAATCTCAATATCTTAAACATAATTAGTTTTATATTGGTACTAAAAAAAAAAGAAACATGTTCTTTAAGAAAATTCCATTGCCCTAAAATTATTCTTTTATATTCTCTTTTTTTCAATTTATTGCAAAACAAACTCTTTGTATGATTGAATCAATACTTTAATTTTTTAATCAAAATAACATTTAATTATTTAATCTAAAACATGTTCTTTAAGAGTGTGAGTTAAATTTTATAACCTTAAATATTATAAAAATAATACATGCTAGTACAATCTCTTTGTATGATTGAATCAATACTTTACTTTTTTAAATCAAAATAACATTTAATTATTTAATCTAAAGCATGATCTTTAACAGTGTGAGTTAAATTTCATAACCTTAAATATTATAAATATAATACACGTTAATACAATCTTAAGTCTCATCATATCATGCGTTACTTTTCAAGTCTTCAAGCGACGATAGAAAATTCAATAGCATTAAACTTCTATGACTTCATGGGCAAATAAAACAACACCTTGCCCATTGGTTTTACTTCACAAAAAAAATAAAAAATAGAACAATTCTGTTCACTCCACACTATGGGCTTCCCAAATTTTCCCCACTTTCGGATTTCTTTTTATAAAAAAAGTGGATAAAAACTATGATCAGTTATTATTTCTTAGTATTTTTAATAATATTCCACATTGTCCTTTTATTTTATTTGTTTTAAAGAAGAGATTATCTGTTCTATGCCTATCTTTCAATGTGGCGTATCACACGCTCCACCGCTTTCCGAAGACCAGGGGCGTCTCAAGAAATAAAAAGTCCAACGGGATACAGCACACTCATTATGTCTACACGACTACCAATCATCACATTCCACGTGGATCAAGAATTCCACATCTGTTCACCAACGTGGCAAACTACGACACAACCTGTCACATTAGAACTTCAAACAAGCACCGTGACGGAGAAAATCCCCACTCCACTACTTTAACCGCAGTGGAAAATGCAGTTCATTGATTTTTTAACCTAACCACGGTCGAGTAAAACCAAACCACAGTTGAACCGGAGTTCAGTGGCAGTTTATAAACGAGGCTAACCATGCTGGATTTTCTGTAAACATCCACACACAACCAAAAACCAGAAACCTCAAAATGATGCTCGGGGAGCACCATCGCGCAAATCCAACGGTCCACGTGCCACCGTGGCCGGTCCTCGACGATCCAACGGCGGAGATGTACTCACCTTACCTAGTGACCAACGTCTCTGTCGCTTCCACCGACGCCAATGCCGGCGGCGAGTACTCGCCGTACTACCTGCAGGAAGCTCTGACGGCGCTGCAGCGTTATCTGCCGTCTAACGAAGCCGACGTGGACTCGGACTCGGAGTTACTGGGTCGCGAATCGGATGCACCGGTGGATGCGTTCTCGTGCGACCATTTCCGCATGTTCGAGTTTAAGGTGCGGAGGTGCGCACGTGGAAGGTCACATGACTGGACGGAGTGCCCTTACGCTCATCCCGGCGAGAAAGCTCGCCGGAGGGATCCGAGGAAGTTTCACTATTCCGGCACCGCGTGCCCTGATTTTCGAAAGGGGAATTGCAAGAAGGGTGATGCGTGTGAATTCGCGCATGGGGTTTTTGAGTGCTGGCTTCATCCAGCGCGTTATCGCACGCAGCCTTGCAAGGATGGCACCAGTTGCCGGAGAAGGGTTTGTTTCTTTGCTCACACGCCGGAGCAGCTCCGATTGATGCCTCAGCAGAGTCCCCGGAGTGCCAACTCGGCGGATTCTTATGACGGGTCTCCTCTGAGACATGCGATTGAGTCTTCTTGTGCCAAGACTTTGCCTTTCATGTCTTCTCCGTCGTCGGTTTCCCCGCCGGTGAGCCCTCCGGTGGAGTCTCCTCCTTTGTCGCCGATGACACAGTCTATGAGCCGGTCATTGGGTTCGAGCTCTATCCATGAGATGGTGGCATCTCTGCGCAATTTGCAGCTGGGTAAAGTGAAATCGTTGCCTTCTACAAGGAACGTTTCGATGGGGTCTCCTGGTTTTGGATCTCCTAGGGGATCCGTGCTCCGACCCGGGTTCTGTAGCCTTCCTTCTACACCAACCCAGGCTCCGGGTCGTGCTGGTGTTACCTATTTTGATCTTTGGGATCAGAGTTGTGAGGAGGAGCCTGTGATGGAGAGGGTGGAGTCTGGAAGGGACATAAGGGCGAAGATGTTCGAGAAATTGAGCAAAGAAAACTCTCTGGATAGGTCGGGGCCGGGTTCGGGCCAATCGGGTGGAGCACCGGATGTTGGGTGGGTTTCGGAGCTGGTCAAGTGAAGAGAAGGTAAGTGAGCTATGGGTTGGCCTGTTTTTGGTGACGATTATATCTGATTTGTTGGGTGGTCATTTCTGATGCCATTTTGGGTTCTTTTGTTCCATTGCTCTCTCATTTCCCAATCTCAGTGTGTATAGAATGTGTGGAAGTGGGGGATAGGAATGGGAAAAGATTTATTTTGGAAGCAGCGAGTTGAAGATTCTGTGTAAATATTTTATTCTCAAGGTATGGGTGAAGAGTAGAATCTCTTTTTTGGGGGAGTTTTCTTTGAAAATCAAGACTACCATGCATTGATTTGGGAGATAAGACTATCCAAAGCTTTTGTATAGTCAGCAGATTATGAATTATTACCATGTGTTAACTACCGTGTTTATTTTTACTCTTGCCACTTGCTAATCTAATTGATGTACAAATGTCTAATATGTAGGATCCAAGCTCCTGTCTCTTGTTATGCAAAGTATTTATGTACGGTATATTTTTATCAATTGTTAATTTGCTCCGGTCCTATTTTAAGCTTTGTTCACTCTACTTGCCCATTCTCCCAAAGTTTGTTTTTTTAATTTTTCGTTTTGTTAATTATAAATGATTTCCTGTAATTGTTCCTCCTCCCCCCCCCCCCCCTTCTTTTTGTGACTTTTATCTTTTCGCACTAAAAGCTTGTATTTGTTACTTAGTTATAATCTTATGGTGTTTTCAATGGATTGGTGAGATTTTATTTTGACAAGTTCGCTGCATCGTGTAGGAATTTCCGAAATTAAAAGCCTGAGAATGTTTGTCTATGAACCGTTGTAAAAATAAATCTGGCCTGCATGAAGATGCAGCGCGTTTGTGGAGAGTGAAAGTAATCAAAAACAATCCTGCTTTGGTTCCCAATTTCCTGCACAAATCTTTTCATATTTGGAATGAGATAAAAATATTATGGGAATCAGGGTGCAAGTCATGAGGCAAAATCCAGATGTCCTGAATCCTCCTTTTAAACGGCTAAGGGTGCATTTGACAATAATAGCAGAAATGACTGGACCTCACACTTAGTTCAGTTCCTCATGCTCGTGTAACCCATTTTGACACCAAAAATGATATGACGACTTGTTCGGCGTTTTGTTTGAAGTTGTCTACTTGCAAAGGGTTCCATCGCTGCTGATGTAACTGATGGATCCCCACCTACCTAGGGATTACTTGTTCTGTAATATGTGTTGGCCCTTTATCCTGGCTGTAAAGACTATAGATT
The DNA here is from genome assembly GCA_023212625.1 of Styphnolobium japonicum. Taxonomy (NCBI): domain Eukaryota; kingdom Viridiplantae; phylum Streptophyta; class Magnoliopsida; order Fabales; family Fabaceae; genus Styphnolobium; species Styphnolobium japonicum. The sequence goes on from JALBWW010000012.1 coordinate 29,947,125, forward strand.
AAAAGACTTCACTTCGTAGTGTAGTTAGGCAGCTTCTGTAATTATAGGCTTCAGCTCAAGTTTTATGCTCTTAATTCAACAAACGAATTACTTGCACCCAGGCTCAGTTTGACTCACAAGAAGGATGCCTCATCTCTCGGAGTTCGTCATCCTCGAGGAATAAAGGAGTTCAAATTAATGTAAATATATATCATCATGATCTTCTCCTTGAATTGGATAACCATGTTCTATTATACCACGTGGATTATATCTTATTTTCCTAGCTATAGATAATGCCGAGATTTATGGAGTCTAGAGTTGAACAAGTCTTAACTATTTGGATTATATGTTGCGAGTTGAAGTGACACGATAGTATTAAATTAGATTAAATATTTATTTTAATTTTTTAAATATAATAATATTAATGTAGTTTTTTATTTTTATAATTATGAGATATTAAATTAATTTTTTTAAAAGAATATTTTATGTTATTAAAAAATTAATTTGATATTAAAAGTTAATATTAGTAGATTAATTTAATCTCATTAATTATTAAAAAAGTAAATAGATGTTATTTTTAAAAAATTAAAATAAATGTTTATTATTAAATTATTAATTACATTCGCAGGTCAGGGTAATTTTACATGAATACCCAGTCTGAAAAGTAAGCCGATCACTTATCGTGATCATAGTTCTGTCATCTTGAAATGGACCGGGGGCGCATATATGTTAAATCCGAAATTGCCATCAGATGTTTCGGATTGGTGTTTGTGTTGGCAGTCTGCGTAAGGTGGCACACGTGCAGGGCAGAGCAAATTGCCATCCCTCAATTGTGACATCAACGGCTAATAAAGGTGGAGGAAAAGATGAAAGGAATGTGTTTGGACCAATCGGAAAAAGTTATACTAGAAGTTATAGTAGGATTAGGTGTTACTGCCTTACGTAGGAATATATGTAAGTATTGTCACTCTAAACATAAAGCACAGCTTGCCCTGCCCTGCAGGCCTGGTATGCCATTTCCCATTTGGGACATCATGCTATTCTTTTGTACGAGCAATTTTTTTATGTACTCTCGAGAACTATATTTAATGGTTCATTTTTTTTAATATTTTATATTCATTTTCGCTCTATATAACTTGGTTTCAAATTTCAATACTTAATAATATGTAAGAGTTTCTCTATTTTATAAAGATGTATAAAATGTCTAGTAGTACGTACTTATTATCACATTCAGTTATAACTAAATAATAAAGGAAAATTTGTTAAGGTTATTACATATTTTTTTATTTTTTTAAAAAAAAGCATTATTATTTTTAATTTATGTATTGTTATACCGGTCTCTTTTGTAGTTATTTTTTATTTAAAAATAAATAATTAACACACGTTATTATATAGAATGATATTTTTTTCTCTTATTATTAAAATAATTGAGAAAATAATACTTACTTTTTTTAAGGTTAATGTTTATAACACGATTTTTTGTTTGTTTAAGATATAACTTTTTATTTTGCTTGATAATGAGTCATCAATTTTTTCACTTTTAAGTTCTTATTATTTTATAGGTTTCATAATTTTTATAATAATATATTAATTAAATTTATTAAAAATAAAAAAATAAAAAAATAAAGATAATTAAATATCTATAGATTTTTTCTTTAAATCTTTTTTTTCACTTCTCACATTTTTATTAATTTTTAACATTATTATTTTTTACTTATTAAGTGTTAATAAATCTCTAATTTTTACTCATTTTATAAAAAAAATAAGTTTTTTAAAATTAAAATAAAGAAAATTTTGTCTAAGAATAACAATGTACAAAGTGGCACACTCAAACAAGATACCCTTTTTGTGGGTCGCCCGACAAAAGTGGAAAGTGTATGTATTGTATAAGCTAATAGTGGCACACCTAACACTCAACATATAAATACATTTGTTTAACTACATAATTTTATGTTATTTATTTGTTTGAATTTTTCTTTAAATCTTTGAATGCGATGAAAGTATTCAATATTATGTTTATATAATGTAAAATTTGATTTAAAAGAAGAAAGAAAAGAAGATTTTTTTTTGTTAAGGGTAAACGTGATATTTCATAAAATTTTTAAACATCATTAACTTCTCTTTGACTTAAAGAATGTTGGTGTCACGTTTCAAACAAGAGAAGTATTGTGTGTAATAAGTTAACATCAAGAGAGGTGATTGTAATTTTTCAAATAATAAATATTCAAGAAATGCCTAAGATTAAATAAATTTATTTATGCAATAAATTTGCAGATTATTACATTAAATAAAAGGCATTTTAAGTACATTTTGAAATTGTTAACATTAATCTATTTCTTTTTTTTTTTTGGTACAACATTAATTTATTTCTTTATGTTCTTTAAACTTGGGTTTTTTAATTTTTTAGATCAAATTCACTTTATTCTCTTAATTTATTAGTCTTCTTGCACCTTTCACTTTAATTTATATAATTGAGCAAATTGTATCCAAATTTAATAGTATCTATTGTAATCTTTCTATTTTATTAAAATTAAATTTTATTTAAAATAATTAACTTAAATTACGAAAATACTCTTATCCTATCTTCTACCTCCTTTGAACATTTATCTCAAGTCTAGAGTCATTGTAATCACCAACCAATATTTTTCTGTTATATATTTTGCAAGCGATTCTTGCATTCCACCGAAAAAATAATAATAACAGTCTTGCACTATCCATCTATTGATCCAGAGAGAATTAGAGAAATTATATAGAGAGATGCCAAAAGGCATTTTCAAATCAGATGCCAAACGGCAAAGAATGGTTATTGTTTCTTATTCCTTGACTTCATTTTATTGTTCTCTTTGGCTTTTGGTAAACAATAATAGTATTTGGTTTTAGTTGCATCGAAATTTGTTTAGCTTCTACATTGCTGGATATTTACCTCTTCAGTGAAGAACTTATGTCAGATGGAAATCTGTGTTCCTTTCCGTCACAATTTCAATTTGTGTAGTTGTCCATTCTCAAAGGTTGAGGTGTTACCTCAACTCTCCTTGTTCGGTCTTAATTTTGGGTTGGGAAGATGGGGATGATGGGTGTCGTATTGAGAGTGCAAGACTATTGCTAATGAAGGAGAAAAAATATACTATGGAGAAAGAATTGAGAGATTGATCGGTAATAGCAAGGACTCTGTACTTGAAAAAGACGTTCAAAATGTGAGAAGAGAAAGAAAGTAAGATAAGGGTATTTTTGGTAATTCATGTTAATTATTTTTAAATAAAACAAAATTTTGATAAAAATGAGAAGACTGCAATAAATAAAATTAAATTAAGGTGCAATATGTACAATCAGTGATATTAAAATCGGACCAGACAGGCCGGTGGACCGATAAATCGGCCAAGTGACCGATCCGGAAAACTAGTTGGATCGGATATGTCTCAGAACCGGTCCGACCCGGTCTGACTCGGCCGGTTTTGAATGAAAATCGGTGACCCGGTTAGTTGAACCGGAACCGGCCAGGTCACTAAATTAAAAAAAAAACTTTTAAACTTTGAAAAATCATAACTTTTGACGCGTTTGTCCGATTTAGACTAATTATATATCCATTTTATATAATTTTTCGAGATCTACACCATGGTAGTCATATTTTTTTCAAAATAAATATATTTTAGTTATTTATAATGATAAATATCATCATATGTAATGTGTATTTATATATATATATATATGTATTTAAATATTTATTTAATTTTATGCGGTTAAAATGGCCATTTGGTTGAACCGGTTCAAGACTGACCGAGTCGACTACCGGTCCGATTTTTATAACTATGTGTACAATTATATAAATCAGATGAGAAGTACCATTAAACTAGCAATAGATTCGCTAAAACAGGCATAACAGCCCGTTACTTTATAGTAGCTTATATTCTCACCGGAGATAAGGGACAAACATTTGATTTCTCTCTTCTTAACTAGGCATGTCTAGCAGACCTTTGACAAAATTTGCAGGTAAGTATATAAAGAACCAAAGTAGCTGAAAAGGGGAGTGTGATTTTGAAGACTAGACTAAAAAGGAAAGTTTGCTCTTAAGGTTCAGTAATTGGCTTAGAACTATGGCCTATCTTTATTTTTGTCATGTAGCATAATTCCCATGGTCTTCTTAGTCTAAGAGGTGATTCAGAATCCAATCCAGATTGGGGGTACCTGGACGAGTTCTTTACTTAGGAAGGGCGATCTCAGCCATTCTAATGCTATACTGAACAAGGGCCCAATTGCGAGTGACATTCCTGCCATAGTGTCAAAGGGGTTTGCATAAGCCGTAGACTTCTACATCGCTAGCTAGCTAGTAGTTGCTTTTGGGTTCCAATATTCTCCTGTTTTTTTTTTTTGTTACACAAGTATGTTTCGCAGAAAAAGTGTTTCTACTTAACAATTCTGTAACGATTTTTGAATAGACTTTACTTTTATAAATCTCTCAATAGACTCTAAAAATAAATTCATTTGGACAGAAAAAGTTATAATAAAACTACGTTTTATGTAATGACTTGTATGGAACTTTATCAGAGATTTGTTTGTGCATGTATAATTTTCTTTCTTGTAAGGATATGTGAGACAAATAAATTTGAGACAGATCCTACAATGAGTAACTGTTAAATACCACATTTTTAATGTTATGGATGAATATATGATATGTTCAACTGCTATTGTGGTATAATTCATGGCCATAAGATTTTTTTTTATCAAAATTCATCGCATTAAAATATGTTTTAATGAATTTAAGTATTATTTGAAAGTGTGAAAATTTAGAATTTTACGTGTAAATTTTGTGTTTGATTTTTAATAAAAATTACAAAGATTACATACCTTTCGTAAAAGTGTTACAATTTTTTTCCGAAAAAGATTAAACGTAATTAATAAATATTGTAACTAAGATACTAATGGACTATTTTTTTTAATATTATTATGGTAATAAGCCGCTCCACCAAAAATGCAAACATGCACTTAGTGTACGGAGGTCGCTATCAAGGGGCTAGAGTTTCCAAAGGTAAAGCTTTATAGCATCCCCTGAGTTGAGGTAAGACTGTTGGTTCTGTGCCAACAGGTTTTGGCTTTTAAAATATATTTATATCAAATGAATTATTAAGCAACAGACAAGATCAACGAGCTTGTGCCAATTTGGAGATAAGATGCTGATGGAATTGACTAATAAAATACCATACATCGCAAACACACTTTTATTTATATGCATGTCTAAGTTCATCACAGATTATCTCTTAAAAAAGAGAATATTGATGCCCTTGGCATTATCCCAAAAGACAGAATCCCACCAAGAAGATATAACCACTTTCTTGTGCTTTGGTTGGATTGGATTGATGCTTTGATATCGCTCTCTGAGATTTACTGTAGGAAACATCATTTCTTTCTTTTCGTTTGAAATATAAGAAAATAAAAAGTCGTTTGATTAATGAAGCTATCTACCACATTACCACCCCATATTTCCTTCTTCTTTTTTTTTTACTATTTAAGGATGTGAATGAATTCATTATGGAAATTGTTCCTATGCGAGAATACCATCATGCTATATGGAACTTATCAAATTGCAAATGCTTTGTGAATTATTCATTTGACTTTTTGTAATCTATATATTGTTTTTCTTGTGGATTCTCTTTTCTGGGTTTTTTCAGAATTTATAATCCTTGATTTTCGCTTAAGATAAGAAGAGTATAAGAATAAACAATGTCATAACAATGTTAGAATTTATAATCCTTGATTTTGTTTATCTTTACCAAAGAAAGATTTGGCTTTCCCCCCTTCCATTTTGGATGGAATTCCAGATTCGGTTTCTAAATATCCAAAAATTGTTTGGAAGGTGTTCTCTTCTATTCTCACTTTCACAGTTTCACTATACCAAAAAGATTGTCAAAATTCCATACACATTTTCTTTTCTTTTCGATTACAACTCTGTTTTGGCCCTGAACTTGTTGTTCTCCAATATTGGGTCTAGTTTGAGAGAAACTGACAGGACATTTATGTGTTGGGCTACAACTGTTGGGCCAGTGGAGGCCTTTGTAATGGTTCGTTCTCGCCGACAACAACTCTGGTGCCACTTTAAGTGGTAGGCATGCCTAGAGCTGAGTAACAGGCCATTCGATCCGGTCTGTTGTGGGTTTTTTTTTTATATTTAAGAGCATATTGAGAATATTTTTAATCTGAGCTTGACCTAAGGGTTAGTGGGATAACCTTATTTATTTTATTCTTAATAATTTAAATTTAAAAAATATGTATATAAGTGTAATATAAGGCCATTGTTGAGTTTTTTAGACTATTTTTTAAAGATTTTTAAAGTTTTTGTTGGTATAAGATGGGGCAAAATGGTCGATTTTTGAAATTTTTAATTGAATATAGAGATTAAATAAATTAAATACTTATATTGAACTAGTAATTGAGAGAATTTTTGTGAAAGAAAATTACTTTTTTTTGTTAAAAAAATTAAAAATGGGTCACGAGTTAGCCCAGTCCAACTCGCGGGTTAAACGGACTAGACCTTACTGATCCGGGATAATAGCAAATTGGGTATTAAACTGGCCTTAACCCTTTAAAAAAGTAAGACACTTATATTGAATTACAAATTGAGAGAATTTTTGTGGAAGAAAGTTATTTTTTTTTTGTTGAAAAAAATTAAAAATGAGTCACGAGTTAGCTCGGTCCAACCCGCAGGTTAAATGAACTGGAATTACTGATCCAGGATAATAGTAAATTGGATATTAAATTGGTCTTAACCCTTTAAAAAAGTAAGTTAAACGGGTCAACGCGCGTGCCTCAACCCATTTACCCAACTCTAAGCATGCAAAAGCACTTTGACGGAGTGGGAGTAGCCCCTCCTAAGAATAAGGCTTTCTCCCTGGCTTCGATAACGTTATATCAATAATGTTTATAAATGTCCACAGCCACTACTAATATACTGGGTTTGAAACAAAAACAGAGAGAAAATACGGTGATCAAATTGACATGATTGGAAGTTCAAGAACTATGATAAAACTTAGAATTTAATTTCAATCCACTATTAATTTTAAGTTTTTTTATACTGTCATCCAATCATGTGCTGACATATTATTACCAGAGTTAGACTTTTTAGATGATTGTTGTAATAGTCAAACTCTTGTGATAGTCAAATAGTATAAATTTTTTTTACACTAATGGTAGATCAAAATTAAACTCAAAACTTAAGGCAAAAAACTTGTTGAGACTTTTTATAAATTTTAAAAATATTCGTAAGTGCACAAATTATATGTTAGTATATTCTAGCAAATATAATATCGATCTCACAAAGACTTAGAGTTAAGTTATTGACAAATTTTCTTAATCTACTTAAACAAAATTAATTAAGATGCAAAAGTGAAATTAAAACATTAATAAATTTAATTAACCAAAAATGCAAATTAACTAAGGTTCAAAATTCACTTGGATTATTTTTAAGATCAACTATATCAAATATATTATTGCTAGACATTTTATCTTGTGAACATTTAATTGCAAAATATGTATTCATGAAAAATTTATCAATTAAACTCTAATAAAAATTATGAATTGTATGCTTTATTTTTCTAATTAACTATAATTTTTCAAATCATCAATTATATCCAGTATCTCTACATATAAATCACAATTGATATCCAATTATAGCTAGTACTTAAATAACAAAAATAAATTTAAAACATGAGAAAAACTTGATTGAATTCATCTAAAAATATATTCATACTATCTGATAGGAAATAGAACAATAAACATTTAGAATAAATAAAGTGAGTAATAAAAATCTAACATAGTTCATGCGAAAGTAATCAAGGTTTCATCATATCCCTTTAATACAAAAGTTTAACTGCACATATTATCCCTAGTTCATTCTCTCCTCTTGTACAGCTTTTATGTAGCCTCTTATGTCGCTTCTTTGCTATTGCTAGTATACCTCCTACTTATACTAATTTTATTGGACCCAAATCATTAGCATGCGTTTCTTCTAAAGTTTTTTATTTGTGTCAAATCTCATTTAGCGTGTAATTCTTGGGCAATAAAAAAAGTAAATCCCTCCCTCTTTGAGTCTTTTTAATTAATGTAAGTTAAGAGAGGAAATTTATCAAGAATAAGAAAGTGATTCAAAGTAAGAATCTTTGTCGATATCTTTATAAAATCTTATCAAAATTAGGTAATTATCACAAGGAATTAATAATTAGTCGCTTTTAATAAATAATCAATAATATCATAAAATTAGAAAAATAGATGTGAGATTATATTATAGGTAATCTGTAACACAATCTTCAGTTAACTAAGAAGGAAAACTGTGGCATATGATGAGTAGATAGATATTACCTCGCATTCTATTCAATCTATTGGACTTTTTCTTCGATATATTTTCGAGCAGTGCTTGTAGTTAATACTTGATTGGTCAAGAGGTTACACTTAGCTTAAAGTGGACAAATGATTTAGTATTGAACAAACACGTGTTTTGATAGAGCAACTAGCATATATATATATATATATATATATATACATGGCAGTATATACGGTGATAGATGCAGCATTATGTTTATGTGCATCTTAGTCCCTAATCCCATGGGGCATTGGCTGGTTTTAAATCAAAGGCTGCATCTTGACAGCAACACTTTGCAATTGTGAACCGCAACACGACCATAATCACAACCAAATCACAATCGTGATTTAGAACCTTGATCAGTACTAAGTACTAAATACCCTCATTGACTGGTTCTCTCTATAGTCTTTACCTTGTTTCTTAAGAATAGTTAGCCAGCTCAGTAGGTTGGAAATACTGAGCATACTGGTTAGAAGTTAGGACAGAACAGGTAAAAGATAACCAAAAAGGAAACAAAGAAAAGAGACAAAGTTAGTCAGCCAGACGAAGTCAAGCTTTCAAAAGTTCCAATCCATGTTCATGTTTTTTAAACCATATATTTTGTGCTCACTTTGATATCTTCTTTTACCCATACACCCCTCTCTCACTTCCTCTCGATATATCTATTTGTGATTGATCTTCCCTGGTGGTATTCAGTTCAGTGGTCGAGTAGGCCATGGGAAGGGCTCCATGTTGTGACAAAGCTAACGTGAAAAAAGGGCCATGGTCTCCTGAAGAAGATGCCATCCTCAGAAACTACCTCGAGAAACATGGCATGGGTGGTAATTGGATAGCTCTCCCCCAAAAAGCAGGTCTCTTTCTTCATCACTCCATATGATATCTCCTTTATTTTATTTTTTTGGGAAAGTCGTCTTTTTCAATTGTCACCCATTTAGAGGTTTATGTGTTTTTCAAACAAACCTCTGTATCCTATTCTGTTTAATATTTGTGTGTCCTTTTAGGCCTTAAGCGTTGTGGGAAGAGCTGTCGGCTGAGATGGCTAAACTATCTCAGGCCTCATATCAAGCTTGGAGGTTTCACTGAGGAGGAAGACAAAATTATCTGCACGCTTTATGGTTCCATCGGAAGCAGGCAAAGTCCATTCCTTTCAGTGTACATCAATATCATGAAGAGTACTGAATGAATGAATATTGTTTGTCCTAGTTAATTCATTATGCATTATCACTTTGTGAATATGCTCTTGTTTTGCCATCAGGTGGTCCCTTATAGCAGCTCAACTGCCCGGGAGAACGGACAATGATGTGAAAAACCACTGGAACACAAAGTTAAAGAAAAAGTTTTTGTCAGGAAACACCAATGCCACGGGCAACAATGGCACTGTCAGCAAGACTGGTTATCCTGATCAGTTCTCAACTTTTACTACTCATCCTCAAGTTGAAGCCTTTGTCTTTGATCACAAGAACTCAGCTTGTTTTGACTCCCATGTTTTGGATTTGGAGCAAACACCAATTCCAGTTCCTTTTTCAATGCCTCTAGAATCAGAAGTTTCAGATCTTGGCAGCAGCCTGAGTAACAGTTGTAGTATACCACCTGCTAAGGAAGTTTCAATTCTTTCAAATTCAGCTTCCTTGGCAGAGGAGAACAATCATACCCAATGGTTTGGGTATGACCTTGAAGGTGAAGATGATGCAATTTTGCTTGAATTTGTGTTTGATGATCTCCTGAATCATGGATTTGCTTCTCAAGACAAAAGCAGCCAAGTTGCCCCATCATCTGGATGACCGCAAGGCTCTCTCTACCCATCAAAAACTAAAAAAAAAAAGAAGAAGAAAGAAAACAACAACTGCTGCAGAAAAGAAAAGAAAAATAAAGGGAAAAGGGGAGATTGATTTAGTTATTCATTAGTACTAGTAGTATTAATTAAATACCTTTAAGTGGGGTTTGAATTTGATTTAACTAGTAGGGTGTATGTGGAATTATGTGAGCTTCCTGTAATTGAATTTCAAACTTAATGAAAGTAGGATCATAGGAAGTACATCTTAGTCGAGTTCTACTGTCTTTTTACATGTTAGAGGAATCTCACTGATGGTATGCTTTTATGGTATATAGTTTGTTTAATAATAGTGTGGGCCTCAAACTCAAAATGCTTATGAATATGAACGTGATCGCACGCAGTCAGCAAATTTTGTTGGCTTCTCAGTGGTCAGTGGTCACGAAAGTTGCGTTGGCTCTTAAGCAATTTCCAATCCGAGAAAAAGGGGGTTCCCTTCTGACAATAACAACTCCATACATGACTTCCTGTGTCTCTTTCTTTCTTTCAGAACTTGTCTCTGTTCCTCACTCGACAGCCATTTGTTTCAGGCACCATTATCACAATATAATAAGGTGAAAAAGAAGCCTGATTTCTTTCACCTAAGCTTGGGTTTACTGCAAAAGTTTGTTTTGCTTGAAGTATATATACTTGTACGTATCATTTCCTGGACATGAGCAATAAGTTCATGTGCAGTTGCATCCTCCACCACCTAAATCTCTGAAAATGAACACAACTTATAATGAATGCATTACCGAAAGAAGATATTTGTAAAAGAGTACTTTGATTGGAGTAAGTAGTAAACCCTTTTAACATTATATCTTAAAGTTAATTCATATCACCTATAATGCATAAAGCTACGTGTATGGCTGCACGCCATGTTAATTCCGCGATAGGCTACTGGCAAACAAAAGCACAGGATCTTGCAGCTCATTTTTAACTCGGAAAGGTCCAAACAGAACCATCAAAGTATCAAACAGTTTGGAGACTTATTTTCTGATTCTCCAGTAATATTATATGTTAAAGTAATGCAACATGTCTACATGGGGGAAAATAAAACAGAAGTGTGCAACACGCTGAAAATTTTCCAAGAGTCAGTATGTGAATGATCGGACCTCTGCATCTTCTTTTACTAAAGACCTGTCGCCATTTTGATGATTGTTAATCATCGCCCCCGGTTTCTATATGTTAGAAGTTACCCTTGACTTCAAGGTCAATTAAAATTGATATAAGACGTCCAACAGCCTTACATCAAGTTCATGAACTATCTAATTTGGGTATCAAATCTCATTAGTTCGCTTTGCCTTCACTACTTTAACCTACCTTTCTCCTCCTCACAATAGATCTTAAACATCCTTTATAACAAAAATATTGAATTAAGATAAGAGTTTAAATTTAATTTATTGTTATCTAATCATGTGTTAACACATTATTAAAAGAATTATACTTTTAAGGTAGTCTTGTGATAATCAAACTCATTTAATAATTTGTTAACACATGATTATAGATGATAGTGTAAAATTGTTTTACACTAACAATAGATCAAAATTAAATTCTTAAGATAAAGAGTCAATTTTAACAAAAAATATTTATTGAACAGTGCATATTTTAATAAATGTTAATAAGAAATATTTAAAATACCTTTCAAAATATTTAATATCTAAAAAGTTGTGTTAAAAATCTTCTTAGGAAAAAGTTTCATATCTAAATAAATATAAAAATATCTTAAGGAAAATTTAGATGTGTGATGGAAAAATGAGGAACAAATCTATAACGAAGAATTAATATAAAAAATATTTTTGTACTTTTTGATATTATAAAAAGTGTAAGCCCCATGTCTTATAACTTCAAGCAATTGTTTAGGGATTAGATGTATGCCAATTGAATCAGGATAAATTAAGTTTGTACACTTCTCTTTTTACTTAAATTCCTTACTTTCACTTGCATATCTATTTTACTCGTTCTTTTTAATCGTTTGCTAGATTGACTTGTTAAATTGCTTTAGCTAAAATTAAAGTTTTTGTCATTATTTATATGGAATCAATTCATCTTCTCTCGCTTTTGCAGGTCCTTTTACAACTATTTCTTTTAAAGAAATTATGTTTTGTTTGTTGAGATAATTCTTATGACTTTTCAAATATTGTGTCATTCTTTAAAAAAAACATTATTATAAACGAGGTGACGTTATAAGTAAATTAGATTTAGACTATCTGATGAGGAAAAGTGATATACGAACTTTGCTTTGTAAGGAAAAGGTTTGTTCTGTAGTCTTCTGCTTCTAGACACCATGTATCTAATTTCAAACACAAGGTTTAGTGTTTGCAGAGGCAGCGCGATTTTTCTAACAAAAGAATAGTGGAAATATCATGGAATAGTCAATTTGATTGATAATTCAGATGCACGAGGCCAAACTGATAATCTTGTAGGGTCAGGGATTAGAATTTGAAAGCAGAATATAAACAAATTCAGTGTTATAATTGATAAGGTTTAATAGAAGAAACATGATGAAAATTAGTGTTGTCATCCAATTGAGTATTTATATCCTGTTATGCAGATTTCTTACAAGTTGAACAGTGACAAAAAAAGAGGAGCCAAATCTGGAAACCATGTCCAATGTAGCCTCTTAAGTCAAGGCCTGAACAAAGTCTGGATTTGTTTGTCCATCATTTTCGTGAGTTCTCAGCATAGTTTGATGTGGACAACCCTGAAACTCATTAGTAAAAGATTCAATGTGGGATATTCCTAGTAAACAAAAACATATTGGCTAAAAAGGTGTGTTCTATCAGAAATCAGAATGATAACATGGATTCGTTTGAAATAAGCTAATTAAATGATACAGAATCAGATCTGCCCATTTTAACATGATGTGGGCAGAAGCAATAAGGGTCTCCTACCTTACCAAAAAAAATTCTTTTATTGCTTAGAGTTTCAACTATAGGCTTTCATTTTTATTTCTTTTAGTTCGTATTTGATATACATTTCAATATACTGTAATGTTTAATTGATATATTTAGTTTTTTGTGTAAGGGAGCAACTCTTTTTCGGTTGAGTAATGCAAGTTGCACAATTATAACTATAAGAAAAGTACATGATATTCTCACATTTTTTACACTATTTATTTACATCACTGTTTATTGTAGAGGGATTAGTCTCTTCACAATACTCAGACATGGTAGGTTCTTTCCACCAAAAAAAAAAAAAGACATGGTAGGTTCTTTATATAGGAATTGAATTAATTCCCGTAGAATAATTGGATCAATGTCTATATATGCAGAAATTGAGTCGATGTAAATATTGCACACAAGAAAGTATGAAAGCATAATTTTTCATTAAAGGACTGCGATTTTTTTCTTTGCTATTTATGCGAGACAACATTTTAAATGAATGGCAAAAATATACAATTTAATAATGACACTGTAAAATTTAGTATAATAAACGCACATGTTAAGAAATAAATAACATTTTTCTTTGTATAATAAATATAAAAAATTCTATTAATTTTAGAAATAAGAAATAATTTTAAAATGATATATTAATCATCCAACTTGAAATTTTATATTGAATCGTGCATTAAATTTTTAAAATCGTATTTAGTTTGCTTAAAAATAGGTTTTAGTAATATATATATATATATATATATATAAATTTTCTTAACATGTGCTAGAAGGACACACTTTTTTGAAAAAAAATAGGACTCACATTAACAAGACCCTAGTATAATATCCATATGTTTATTGAATAACACTACACAGGACAAGTCTTTGAATTTGCAATTAACATGCAATTTTTAAGATGGTCAGAGTTCATAATATGTTGACAAGATGAATAAGACAAAAGCCAAAGAAATATGTCATTTCATCACCAAATAACTGAATAAGGCAAAGGAGTGCTCCTTGTATTAATCGTGTATCTTTCATCTCATGCTTTCATAAAAATTTACAATTGAACTAAATACATCCCAATGGCTCAATGTATACTCACACAGTTACACTATCTTGCGAAAGGATAGGTGATAGATTGACTATCCAAGGAATATGTTTCAGATGAACTATAAAATTCACTATAGGTCTGTCTTGGGACCACAAATGTTTCACTATGACTAGGCAACTCCATTTTAGAACACTGTTTTAGCTCTGCTAACACAACACTCATTGTAGGTCTCTGAATGGAGGTTGATGCAGTGCATGCCATTGCTATTCCTAAAGCTTTCCACGCAGAACTTGCATCAAATTTGCCTTGCAGCCTTGGATCTAAAATTCTGCTCAAATCCCCTCTTTCAAGCTCAGGTCTGACCCACTCAAGTATGTGCATTAATTGGTTTCCTTTTAATACTGCTGGTCGACCTGTGAATAACTCCAATAGAACAATTCCAAAGCTATAGATGTCACTTTTCTCAGTCAAGTTCCGTAATTTGTAGTACCTGAATAAATGGACAATGTAGTTGGTGTTACTTAGCAAATCCATGATAAGGGAAAAATCTATTTGTGTGTGGTTCTCTTGTACTAATTATATGACTAGGTGTTATTTGTTATTACACTGATTTTTCTGAGCAATTAACTTTAATGTGATACTGACTGTTCTTAGCACCCAAATAAAAATGAAGCCAGAGGATGAGGACTTACTCTGGGTCAAGGTACCCTGTGGTGCCCATGACTGCAGATTCTGCATTTCTGTCATCATTCTGAATCACTGCAGATTCTGCAGTTCGGTTATCGATCTTAAACACCTTGGAGAGGCCAAAATCTGCTATCTTAGCTTCCAAGTGCTCACTTAAAAGAATGTTGGCTGACTTCACATCTCTGTGTATTATAGGTGGCTTGCATCCATGGTGTAGGTAATCCAAACCTTCAAGTCAAAACAAATCATTCATCAAACATCACTACAAATTGCAGAAGAATATGGTTGCGCAGATCCACTTATGCACATACAAGGCAACAAGCTATTAGTCATAGCAACATAGTCATAGATGAAATATATAAAACATGCACTTAGACTGGTTTAAACAATCCAGAAATGAATTGAACAGCGTGGACTCAATTGGAGAGTTTTTATCCAAAATAAAAGGAAGAAAAACTGAGTCAGAGAGAAGCTAAAAAGTACCAAATATGGCACAATAAGTAAAATGAGCAAAATGTTTCTTCCTTTGGTTGAATACCAAATCGTGTTTGAAAGCAGGACGTCATTTTTAATCCTATCTGATGATCTAGACACCATAATAGCATTTGGTACCAATGAGAAAATAAGTAAAACCTCAAAACATAAGAGAATTTGAATACGGAATCTTGAAGAATACAACACAAGAAGGACACTACTGGCTTCCTCAAAAGTGAAATATACTGACCCTGTGCGGCATCAATTGCTATCTGAAGTCTCGTTTCCCAACTCAAGCAATGTGAATTTCTATCTGCAACCATGATATATCACATTGCAAGATGCTCTCTTTCGTCAAATATTAAGTGATGCCATAAAGATTACAGCAAAGAAATAAGTTACTACTACAGCAGTGTATGGGTCTACCTGAGAGATAATCTTTCAGGTTGCCATTGGCCATGTGCTCATATATGAGTGCCATCTTGTTATCATCATCACAGTAACCAATGAAGGATACCAAATTTTTGTGATGAACTGTCATCAAGAGCTCAGCCTGCAAGCCATGATTATTTTCTGTTGATGGTTCTGATGTTGAATAGCATTTCCATTGGATCTATGTTGTGTAATCCAGTGACAGAACATAGTACTAATTACCTCAGTCTGAAATTCCTTTGGCCCCTGAGATGATGATGGAGAAAGCATCTTGACTGCAACTTGGTTGCCATCTTTCATCTGACCGCAGTACACAATTCCAAATCCTCCCTTCCCAATGACCATTTCAAAGTTGTTGGTGATGTTCAAGACCTCGGAATATGTATATTGCCAGTTCTTTGATGCTACAGTGTTTCCTCCTTTGTTGGGCTTATTCATCTCCTCATCTTAGTTCATAAAGAAATAAAATATGAGATTAAATCAACAGAGCCGAACGTTTTGGTGGTGTATCCATTCATCACCCTCTATGCACAATTGATTTTGCTTAAAAGTTGATTTACGGTTGGATTTTTTAAAGTGATAATTTATGTTTACTTTTTCATTCTTCTATTTTGGTCGTTTTTGTATTTTCTTTTGTTCAAATTTTTCAAGATATTTTCTTTATAAAATTTGTTGGTTTATTGTAATGGTTTTTATTATTTTAACTAAGTCACTATTCATGTAATGCAGTGACTAATAACCAAAATGCATAAAAAATGAGGTGATTTCATAAATAAATATTTTTTAAAATTAAAATATAATTTTGTCTTTAATATCTGTGACAGCAGGTGACAATGGTCTGTGGATGATACACCAACATTATGTTGGAGGATGTTAAAAGCCTCCCCTTCCTTTCGCTGCTTATACTTCAGAAGATTAAGTTTTTTTTTTCTTTTTCTTTAAGCCAAAACACTTCATCTGGTTATTTTCCCCGGGATCTCTCGAAAGGCTAATCCAAGTGTGGTTGGTTAAATTGTAACATGTGAACTTTCTTTCCGGTTTAGCTGGCCAGTATTTTCCTTCCCTTCAATTTTATGCCTATTCTCCAGCTTTTGAGAATCAGATGGAAGGAGTTATATACTTGTATAGCATTAAAGCAAGAATTACCTGATTGTTCATTTCGTCTTCTAAGTTTCCAAATGAGAATGAAAACAACCAATAGAGCTAAAACTGATGATACTGGTGCGACTATGGGAACAACAATATTCTTTTTGTCACACTTATCTGAGTCACAAAGATTTTGGCCATCCACCCTGACAATGGGGAAGACAAGACAGTCAGGTCATATTTACATGTTAAGATGTTCGATGACAACTCTATTCATCTTCAGATGCTTCATACTTATACCTTGACTTTCTCTTCCATGATTCCTGTTAGTTTCAAGATAAATAAAACTAGGTAGACTTGCAATACGCATCTCTAGGTCTATAATAGCAAGGCGTACCTCAGTGTAAGTAATCCAGCCCTTGATCTTTCTAGAAGAGTGGTAGCAACAGAACCTGATAGATGGTTGCCCTTCAAATCCCTACAAATAATTTGATTTTTCTTGTAACAGATATTACCATAATATATAAGGGCTACACCACCAACATTTAAAGACTTACAAATATTTAAGGGATCTCAGTTCTTCCAAAAACCGAGGCACTGATCCAGTTAAGCTATTGTCTGATAAATCCCTGGGTCAAAATAATGTAGTTTCGGGGATATTAAATATATGATGAGAAAAAAAAATCTTATTTAGCATGGCAAAAATTCTTACTTGTCGGAGGCATAATGATAACATACTCAGAATTTTCTGAATGTGTACTTACAAAGATTCCAGCGACGAGAGATTGGATATGGCAGGAGCTATCGTTCCACTCAAACAGCTTGAGCTCAGATTCCTATCAAAATAAAATGTTCTCTTTTAAAACTTGAATATCATGATATTAAGTTATAGTCAAAAGCAATGCGAGAATGAAAAGAAGGAAAAGGATATGCAGAGAGTACTCACAGTGATATAATTCGTGGAGGAAGCGAAGTGCTATAGTTGCATTTTAAGCCCTCCCAAGAGTAGTTCTTTGGCTCACATGGATCACCCATCCAATCTCTTTGAACTCCATATGTTCCTTTGATGTCCATGATAGCATCAACTGTGTTTAAATATAATTGAACTCACTTAAAGGCATAATCAAACCAGAAAACATTTGCAAGCAATACCATTATTTGGTAAGGTTGCACCAAAGTGTGTTATTATTCAAGAGTCGATGAGCCAGGCAGTATTAACATTACTTTTGCACTAAACTTTAAGCAAAGAAAACATATCATACCATCTTGTTCAAATGTTGGAAGTGCATCCACCTGTCTTACTACATAAATCTCAACTGCATTAAGAATGGGGGGAAGGGTTGAATCTTCTGTTTTGTGTATGGAAATTCGATGTTCATTTGCCACCAAGGATTTCGAATTAGATAGAGTGGTTGCATATAAGTAGCGCGGTACTAAGGGTTCAAATAATGGAGATCCATTCCAGGATATATTGAATTTCCTTAGTTGGGTTTTCTGAAGCTTCTCCAGTTCAGCAAAGTACAAGTAGACATAAAATTTCGAATTTGGATTATTTGGGGTCCAGGAAAATTCCAAAGTATCACTATCACTTCTCGGTCTAGCAGCAGTCCTGATGACTTCCAATGGTGCTCTATAGCCATCGCCATTGACATTTATTGCTGAAGAAGTGCTGATAGAATCCCAGGAAGAGAAACTGTAGGGGGACCAAATTCTATCATAACTATCATCTTCATATCTACCACTTCCATTGAGAGATGCAATGTCCCATCGTTTGAAAAGTAACAGTGAAGCAGATTCCCCAAACTCAGAATTATAAATAGAATTATTAAGTGGTCTAAGTTCCAATGCTGAGATAAAAGGAGTTCCTGCTCCCTTGTTCACCAGACAAACATTTGTCACCTCTGATTGTGTCATACTAATTATTTCCATTGTGACTTCCTCCGAAGCATTTTTAAATTTCACTGAGGACCAAAAATTGGCACCAAGATAGAGATCAAATTCTGGTAGCTTTTTTTCTCCATCGTAGTTTCCATACAAGAAGTAAGCCCTTATCAAATGTAAAACTCGGCTTCTTCCAGCTGTTAAGGTGTAACAGTTCCTCTTTCCCCGAGGAAAACTTCTAAGATCTGAGAGTGGTAATGGCAGATTGGGATTATTTGGGTATGCATATTCAGAGGAGATGTTTTTGTTAACCCCTGTTTGTATGTAAGCTCCATCTGTGTTGTACTTTATTTTAGTGGAATCATCTGTGTACTCAAAATTCTCTGGACCACCACAATCAATGCTTATGAAACCTGAACAGAAAGACAAAGTATACTGAGAAAAACAAGTTTTCAGATTTACACCTCAAAATGGGATAAAATTTGCAAAATCCACAAGTTTGTGGTTGGTCATTGTCTTGATAACCCATTAAATCATGAATTTAATGGCCTGTAAAAATGAGATATGGGGGGCTTAAAACCATGAAGCTTCCACAGTTATATACAGTATTCCAAGATGATAAACAAGAACAAGGATTATTAAGTACCCTTTAAGGGAAGCTAAAGGCTACCTTGGGGAAAATATTACATGTCAAGAATTAATAATGCTAAGTTGCAGAAAAAATAACATCAAGATTCATTCTTACACTGCTTATGGCAAATGCTAACCTGTTTGTTGCTGTCCATGGACTAAAATTGAAAAAGCAACATAAAGCATCAACAACTGGATGAATCCAATCGAAATTGTCATCTTTGAACCAACAAGACGAGCCTTACGCTGGCGAATCAAGAAATTATAGGTTTATGTTATATTATCAACTCCTATAGTGTTCCAAATTGGCTATGCATTTTGGAGACTTTTCAAAGGTAGGGAGTCCTACGGCTGTAAAACGGGCCGCCACACGCATGCGTCGGGCTAAAATTATTAAAATTATTAACATTTAAAAAAGTTACATATTGTAAATTATTTACATTTAATCAGGTAAAATTATTTACATTTAAACAGATTGTAAATTAGTCAGTCCAACTCGTCTCGCATCAACTCACTTATTTAAGTGGGCTTACTTGTAAAAAAATTTTATTTTTAGTTATAAACTTTGGAATAAATTTAAATTTAATAAAAAAATTAAATCAAATAAATCAAATATTACATTACATAGACATAGTATTTAATACTTTAATCTCATTTAAAGGGTTAAGGGAGAATTCAGACAAATAAATAACATAAACTTATAAAGTTTGATGAATGTGTTTATATGTAGGTTATGTCAGTACTAGCCTGTACAGTACGTATGTTTTGTACATTTACTTGAAAAAATAATATTTAATTAACTTTTAACTTTTTAAAATGATTATTTTTTTCGTACAAATAAATTAAAACTTCAAAAAGAAAAAAAAAAAGTTATGCAGGCAGCTCACTGGTTGGCCCGTTTAACTCGCAAGTTAAACAAGTTAATTTAAAATTACTCGTGTTTTTACGGGTTATTAATTTTGAAACCCAACTCGCATAATTTATGAGTATAAATGGGCTTATTCGACGAGTTTAACCCATTGTAACGGTCTTAGTAGAGACCATTTAGTTTTTTTCCTTTTTTTTGCTAGAAAGAAAATTAGTAATCATGTTTGTGACAGGTACAAGCCCTCAAGATGAGTGACTCTAAGAGTCAAACTTTAAATTTAACAATTGAAATTGAATTCACTTACTACTCTTAACATATTACTTTTAGGGGGAAAAGTTATATGGGCGGTAATCCACTTACACCAAGTGAAAAAATTATATCGTTAGAATGTGAATTTAATCAATCAAATTGTTGAATTAAAAGTTCTCATAAGACAGTTCAATCCCATAAAATTTCTTACAATTAAAAAATTATTTGATACTTCATTGCATTACTTTATTTTAACGTATAATATGATTTTAAAGTATAAGTAAATTGTTTACAGTTAGATTAGACAACTATATATGTTTGATTTATTTAAAATTTGGTATGCATAATCATTAAGATAATAGCATATGATTCAACGGTTGGATTTGTTAAATTCACATTCTACAAAAAATTATTAAGTGATATAAGTCTGTCAAAACTTACATTTGGTGTAAGTGTATCACCACCCTATATATATATATATAGTGGTACAAGTGGTAGATATTTGGGGCCCTTAAGCATATGGTTAGAGGTTTGATTCTTGACCTATGTGTATGGAAAATCATATGTTGGGAGAGATCAACTCCTTAAATGGATCTCAGTACCTCGAAGGATTAGTTCTCACAGTTACGCACAGGGGATACCTTGGGAAACCAATATATATATATTGTAGGGGTGTTTATTGGTTTGGGTTGACTCGATCAACCTGACAAACCAACCCAAACCAATTAAAAAAAATTGGTTCGGGTTGGGTCATCGGATCTAATTAGGTTCAATTCGATCAAAACCAATCATGATTGATTTGATTACAGATTTTGTATTTTACAACTCGATGACTAGAAGAGTAATAGAATTTTACACATTATCTTATTACCATTTGATTTTTCATTCATTTAAAAATCTAAAATATAATGATAGATCTTTAATTTCCATTTTTAAGTCTCAATCATTCAATTATCTTTATTTTGTTTTAGTTGCATATTAGGATAGTGATGTTTTAATTATTAACTTACTCATTTGTGTTATAAAACTCTACAGCTTAAAGTTTTCTCTGTGAAGCAATATATATATATATATATATATATATATATATATATATGAGGATTACTCTGGTACTTATCTTTTTTCTTCAGGGTACCGGTACCCAGGGTGAATTGTCTAACATTCATTAGTTGTTATTTATATTTAATAGACTTCCTAACATTTTATTGTAAAACCAACAATCAATAAATAATTAACAACTCACCAAACTTATCAGGGTACCATAACAACTCTTATATATATATATAACTTTATTTGTGAAGTAAAATATATTTAATATCATACATTTATATTTAAGCTTATAATGATTTTGAAACATTAAAATGTTTCTTTTCAAATTTGATTTTACTTTTATCTTAATACTTGTACTATACTGGAAGACTTGTATGCTTAAAATCCATATGTAATTGCCGAATTGAGTTTAAAGTATTTAACAATTGTATGTTTACTATGAGAAAAAAAAATGATTAGACAACCCGAACCAACCCAAACTTATTCGGGTTGGTTTGGTTCGAGTTGTTTGAAATTTTTTTCACAAATCGAATCAAATCAACCCGATTAAAGTTGATCGGTTTGAACTTTTTTTTTCTCAAAACTTGAACTAATCCAACCCATGAACACCCCTAAATTATATTGCATTAAATGGGAAGAAAATAAAAAGTAAAAAAACCAAAAATGAAAACTGTTCAATAAGATTATCAATCAATAAAATTATAAATTTGTGAGCGAAGCATGAGAATAAAAAAATAAATAAAATCGTGAGTCAGCTTTCATGCCACCTACTACCTTTGATTATTGATCTTGATGACCAGATAAATATACTATATTAATTAATGATAAGATAATGAAAGAGAAGTTAATTACGTCAAGCAATTGGAGCCAGCCATTTCGCTGACTTACGTAGAATTCAGTTTATTATAATCGAATTGGTTTAATAATGGTAGAACTGCTATTTTATCATAAACTGATCAAGTTGAAGCCATTTGATTTACTTGTCTACTCCCTTGAAGCAAGTACGGAAGGAGTAGTTCGGTCAAAACCAGCGGGTGGAAAACCGTGGAATTATAAGCCATTGACTGCTATTCCTCTTTTTTGGTGTTTAAATTTTATTTATGTGCTTGTAAATATTTATTTATTTTTTAAAAATATACGTGGCATATATATTAAATTATTTTTAAAAAATATATCAAATTAATTTTGTAATATCATATATGTTTTTATTAAATTAAATTTTAAAATGATATTAAATTAAATGAATGTGCTGATATTAATTATCATTAAATAATTAATTTAATGTAACTAAATAATAAACTCAGATATATATTTAAATGATCAAAACATATATTTATTTATTTTCAAAAGAATTATAGAAAAGTAATAAACATAATGTAGTTATGTGCTTGGCTCCCTAGACGCTAACAATATTAAGGTACTATTTCAGTTTTGTGCTATGATTATTTTATATTTTAAAATTAATAATAATAAACGGAGATGGATATGTTACTTAGAAAATTAGGTCATAGAAGTCCCTCATTTGTTATATCATATCTATTTAGAGTTTTCTTTTGTGTTTTATTTGCTGTAGGGTAGTATGTAGAATTTATTTTTCCAGACGTACTAGTCGGCCTAACTATTTTACACCATTGTCTCATGGTCTACAGTTTCATCTAATAATAAGACATAAGGTCACGGTCAAACCTTACTTTTTTAGAGAACCATAATAAAAGAAATAACACAAATTCTTAGATCAAAGTCTTTCACAAATTTTTAAATTTTGTTCTCTGTAACTATTGAACTTTACTTATCCTTATTTTGAACCATATAAGTTAATCACATCTGATGTACTAGTTATGAGTTAGTCAAGTAATTAGGTGCAGGCTAATAATAAAGCATGTGTAATTTGTAAGAGTTCATATTCATTTAAATGTATACTCATCTCAACCATCTAGCCTCAAATTTTTTTTTTGGGTACATCTAGCCTCAATTTATAACATGCATCAATGCAGTATAAGAGAGAAATAAATAAGATAAATAAACGATGAATTTAAAATTAATGAGAGTATGAAACCCACTTAATTATTTCATTCTCTTTCGCACTACAGTTAAAGTTTAATTATAAGAGATTCAAATCCCAACCATAGCCACAATAAGCTTAGTGAAAAATATTAATACGGTATTGGTAATTACAATTTTGAAAATATTAATAAGAGGTTCTTACACATTTATATTCTTCACTCTTTTATATAAGCGAGACATTATTCACCAATCTTTGTGCGTTTATTTTTATGTTCAGAAATTTTTATATTAAAATGTTACCCAAAAAAATTTGTTGAATGAAAAGTTATTTTTTTGCAAATATGAAGCAATATTTGGAATTTAAAAAATATTAATAAAAATAATTATTTTAGTCCTTCAAAGATATAAGTGATATTAGTTTAGTCCTTTAATAATTATTGACATTAAATTGGTCCTTTTAAAGAACCAATTTATATAATTAAATGACTAATTTGATGTCAAAAAATAAACTAAAAATTTAATTTGATATCAAAAATTAAGTGGATAAAAATAATTGTTTACTCTAAATCTTGAAAACTAAAATGTGTAGAGAAAGCCTTTTAACTAAAAAATAGTTTCTATTTAAAAATTAAATAAAATTAAAAGTGTAAGCTTATTTTTTGTTTGAGAATTATAATCAACTAGTATAAGATCTTGTGTGTTGTACAGAATATGAAAAACATAAAATTAGTAAAATATTATCTCATAAAATTTATAAATAAAGAAGTATTTTTTACTAATATTAGACCGAAGGAGCAAAACAATAAGAAATAATCAAAATAAAAGAAAATGTTAAAGTAAGGCAAAGCACAATATGACTCTACATTTTTTTATTTTATATTTTATATTCCTACCTTATTTTTTTCTAACTCTTTCCCTTCCATAAAATGTAGGTAACTATTTCATATTCGAAATTCATTATTTTTTTTTCCTTTTTGTGTTTTCTATCTTTTAATAATTCATATAAAAATTAAGTAAAAAGTAATTTTTTATTATTTAAATGTTTAGTTTAAAAAATAATATTATGAATGATACATTAATACTTTGTAAAAAATAGTATTTTATTTATAAGGATGAACATACAGTAACCAATCCTATTCTAATATAAGAAAGGTTGCATGTAGAAAAGAAAGGAAGAATTATAGTAACCATTTTTATGTATTTAGAATTATATTTATTTGGAAGTTGGAAAAAGATTTTGTATAGTTTAAAATAAAACAACTAAAAATAAAAAGTAAATACCATTTGAACTTTGAAGGGTAAAACATTGGAGTTTTGATACTCTTGCCAAATTGATGTGGCATTAAAAAGTTAAAGACATTGAAATCATTAGTAGATTTTGCACTAAAATTAGCTTTATCTTGTAATAAAATTTTTCATTTGATGATGATTGTTCTTATAAACTTAAAATAAGTATAATTACTGGGTTAGAAATTTGTCTTCTTCTTTTAAAAATGAATAGAGAATAGAAAATAAATATTAGATGAATTTTATGATAGACACATAAAAAGCAAATAACTCAATATAACATTTTTTTTATTTTAAATGCATTTGACTTTTTGATTTTTTTATATGTTTATAGAAAATAAAATATTTTTGTAATTAGGTTACCAACCAGTTCAAAATCGCTTTGAATGATAATGTCTTTCACTATTCATTCAATTTGTTCCAACTTAAAATATATTCTTGCAATAGAAGAGAGAGACATTGATAGCAAAGTATGTGTTACATTATAAGAGTTTAATTTTAATCCACTATCAGTGTAAAGTTTCTTTATATTGTCATCTATTATGTTTTGCTACATCACTAAAGGAGTTTGACTATTATAACAATTACTTAGGAAATTTAACTCTTTAATTATGTGCTAAAACATCATTGAATGACAGTGTTAATTTTTTTTTACACTAATAATGAATCAAAATTAAATCCATATTATAAATATACATAGAAATAGTAACAAAATATTCCTGTAAGTCATGTGCCTTATCTCCCTTGTTTTTGTTTTAAATTAAATTATCATACTTAAGAAGAATATATTAAAATAACAACTTATCACTTAATTCTTTTTTTATTCTTCTTGATCTTTAAGATCTTTATCTTAGTGATTGAAAGTTGAGAATCAAAAGGTTCCTCGTCATTTATAAGCAAGTGATACAAGAGAGCATGTATCTATTTCATATTTATCACAGTTTGAGTGAAGAAAAATAATTGATAATAATGAGAATGTATTTTGCCAACTTGAGGGATTGTAATTTATAGACTTTTATACAAAGAGATTATTATTTACCAATTTAAAATTGCGATTATGTTATAATAATTCTTAATAATTTACATACACACATATATAATTCTTAATTTATATTATTTACTTTAAAAAAAATTAACAATTGAAAACAAATGTTTGAACTTTTATAAAAAAAGGAATTTGTGAATTTATAGCTTGAGAATAATGAATGATCAATTTCTTCAATTTAGATTCATACCACTTTACACATTTATAGTTGTTTTATGTTAGTGACTTTTTGAATTGATGAATTTATTATTAATAATGAGATAAATTAATTATTATTATCAATTAATGATTAATTTATTTAGTTTAGGTCTATGCCACTTACACTTGTCAAGATTTTAAAAGATACATTTGTCCAAAATCAACATCTTTAAAGTGACACATGTCAAAATTTTGTCTCATGTTCTTAACTTATATATATAATATAGGAGAGATATCAACTTACTTCGGTGTAAGACATAATCACTCTTACACCACTCAATAACTTTTTATTAAATAATTTTTTTACAAAATCCACCGTTAGATTAAAAGTTTCTATCATGTAAATCATTTGTGCCAAATTTTGAAAAAATTGAATATCAGTAAGAATATAATCAAATAGTTCATATTTTCATATATTTTAATAGTTTATATTACGTTAATTTTGATGTATATCAATAAGTTACAAAACAATTTCGGATTAATGTAAAATTTTATAAGTATGATCTACATGATAGAAACTTTCAATCTAATTATAGATTTTGTAAGAAAGTTATTCAATGAAAAATTATTAAGTGATATAAGAATGATCACACCTTACACTAGTGTAAATTAATCCCTATATATATATATATATATATATATATATATATATATATATATATTCTTAACAAAACGATAGCCATTACCATAATTGTGACCATAAACTGCAAAATTTATTAAAGGATTTTCCCGCCAAAAATCAGAGCATCGCAATTGGCACACACGAAAACCTCGCGATATCAGAATCTTCTTCGTCACTCCTCCTCCGCCGTACGCCGTCGCAATGGTACCTCTCACACCCTTCATTTTATTTTAGGGTTTAATGGTGTTACGGTCAATTCGCGCTTCACAAATTTGAACCCAATCGGGTGGAATTGCTCGGTTCAATTACAATAGCTGAAACTGGAACGTTTGTTTTTTTTTTTGAAAAAAAGTGTTCCTTTTTTGGTTTTCGCCATTGGGTTCTATTTGATTTTGATGGGGTCATGGGAGTTAAAAAAAAAAGGTTTGGAATTATGATTAACGGAAAAACCTATATGGAACATTTAGAATTCGAAATGGGTCTCTGGTAATTATTGGAGGCCTCTCTCTCTCTCTCTCTCTCTCTCTCTCTCCGTGTTTGTGAAAATGCAAGTTGTTTGTTCGTGTTGGTTATTTTTGCTCAATTTGGTTGATGTGTTTTTTGTTTCGTGCAGTCGAAGAAAAGGGGTCTTTCATTAGAAGAGAAGCGTGAGAAAATGCTTCAAATCTTTTACGAGTCGCAAGACTTCTTCCTGGTTAGCACTAACATTACACTTCTAGCTGCTGCTAATATTCTTCAAGTGATGACAATATATATTGCTGCTAAAGAGAGCAGCATATGTTGTCATCACCAAGAAATGAGGATGGATATGTTTTTTTTTTTTTTTTGTATCATACAATTTACTGACTGATTTATATGTTTTCTTAATAATAATAAATTATTGTTATTTCAGCTTAAGGAGCTCGAGAAGTTGGGTCCCAGGAAAGGTGTTATCACTCAGTCTGTGAAAGATGTTGTCCAAAGTTTAGTGGATGATGACCTTGTTTCCAAAGATAAGATAGGAACTTCTGTAAGTTAACATCCCTATGTAGAGATCTGAAGTTCTGAACTAGTAATGTTCATTCTCTGCTGCACCACCTCCCCTTCCCAGTTCTAGTGTTATGGTTAGGGATGCATGAGATACTTGTGCCACAACCCGTAAACATGGGGAAATTGTCAAAGATATAGGGAAAGATTTTTCTAGGTGATTTTTCTTTTTATTAATTAGTGCTCATACTTTTGCCTGTCAGGTATACTTCTGGAGTCTTCCTAGCTGTGCTGGAAATCAGGTGAAGTTCTATTGAAAAAGCTACTACACTGTGCTGTTATACCACCTTATGTTGATAAATTAGTCACTTCCCTCTATAGTACCCTAGCGTAACCTAATTACAACATTATAAACTTGGTGCACAGCTTAGGAATGTGTACCGCAAACTTGACTCTGATCTGCAAAGCAGTAAGAAGAGGCATCTAGAACTTGTTGACCAATGTGAGGCACTGAAGAAGGGGCGAGAGGAATCTGTGAGTTATGATTCGTCCCTTACCAGATTCCAATTCGCTCTGCTTCTATAGCAATAAAATGCTTGGTCATCATATATCTTAACATTGCATTTTCACCAGGATGAAAGAGAGGAGGCCCTAGCAGATCTTAAAGCCATTGAGCTGAAGCATAATGAGCTGAAGGTTGGCTTATAGATTATTTGTCGCCGTTGGTAATGCATTAAGTATAATGGGTATGAAGTCAGCTTTGTGACACAGTCAAATAATATTTGACATTTTCAGGATGAGTTGGCAAAGTACAGAGATAATGATCCAGCTGCCTTTGAAGCAATGAGTTAAGAAATGCTTATTTATTTAGTTCTCTATCTGTTGAATACTTTTTTACATTTTATAAGGTTAATCTTAATACCTTGTAATAGTTTGGGAGTTGGGACACTGATGTTTTGGAATTAATATTGGCAGAGGAAGCAATTGAAGTTGCCCATGCATCAGCCAACAGATGGACAGGTTCTACCTTCTATGTTTTCTCTTTCTTCTTTCTTCTTTCTTTTTTTTCTGGATGGAGTTAGGTCTAGGAGGGGAGAAATGGAGTGTCTGGTAATCTGAAATGTCACCTTATGATGGTGATACATAATTACATATAATCTCTATTTGTTGTGGCAAAAAAATGTGCAGACAACATTTTTACCTTGAGGCAATGGTGTTCAAACAACTTCCCTGAGGCTAAGGAGCAACTTGAAAACATGTACAAGGAGGTTAGTCATTTTTTGTTTAATGCCTCAATATGCAAAGCACTATGCATATTCCTCAGCTAATTTGTTAGGGCTTATTTTGGCTGTCGAATAGTTACTTGAATGAGATGATATCAGTCTATAAGTTGGTAACTTTAGCAAGCTTACCACATTAAAAATATCTTCATGTGCATCTCAGCTAAAACATAGCTTTCCTTGATGCCAGTCAGGTTGTGTATTCCTGTCTCTCTTTTTTCTTCTTATGTCTTTCACCTTGTGTCTCCATGCAGATTGGTATAACAGATGATTTTGACTATTTGGAGTTAGCACCTGTTCCACTCAAAGCAGTTGCTGAATAAGTAATTTTAGCCAATCCAGAGGCCCACTTCTGGGTCTCATGTTTCTCTAAGACATTGGCGATTAAAATGAAAAATTGATTGAGTATTGCCTATGCCATCCTCATTTATAGAGAAATGGCATGTTATTTTCTCTTCCTACTTCTCCTTGCTATCTGGAATGGATCATGAGGTTTTAAGAAGCGTTTTACTTCTAGCTGCAATATATATCAGGATTCCCTATCTTTTTCTGCCTCTATTTTTTCTCTCCACCTTGACTAAGGTTGGTATTGTTGCTCGCTTTATGGAGGCTGGGGTTGCAGTGATTTATTGATCTTTTTTCTGGCAAAAAAAAAGGTCCTGCGGTTTGAAGTGCTGTGTTTATGCCTTTCTGAGTTGGTAGTTTACTGGCAGTCTCCGAGCCTCCATAACTTTATTCTTCGTATGTTTGATTGACCCATTTCTTTAAGCCTATGAAGATATCTCAAATTCAATAAAACCCCCATGTTCTTGTCAATGATGTCAGTATTTAGTACATTAGTAATACTGCTATGCCAATAGCACCTCAATCCCTTGATGTGATCTTACAAAATGCTGTCTGAGTAGGAGAGCTAGTTTTTGTTCGTAACTGAAGATCTCCACCATACATATATATATTGAACTGCTTCATTCTCAGTCCACTACCTTCATATAGTCATTAATTTACTTAACAAGGGAGAGTTGCTATGACGAGACCTAGTTGTCTCTGTAATGATCCTTATCATTAGTGATCTAATAGAATTACATTTTCTTTGCTTACAATAACCGATTAATTTTTCCCACTAGGCAGTTGGTTTAACTAATAGGCACCCAAAATTTTGTCGCATCGGATTGTTTGATCCTCAGTTCGTCTGTATTGTCTTGGCATTCTCGTTGCTTTGGTTCCCAGAAAGAACTTGAATATAAAATGAGGTGCATTGCTTTGGGATAATGCCAACTGCACAGTTGCACTCACCTATGCTTATGCCACAGCGTTTTTATTTATTTATTTATTATTTTACATTGCCTCGTGGCTCCTCTGGTGTTTCATTCTTGGCATTCTCGTTGCTTTGGTTCCCGGAAAGAACTTGAATATAAAATGAGGTGCATTGCTTTGGGATAATGCCAATTGCACTCACCTATGCTTATGCCATGGCGTTATTTTATTATTTTTTTACATTGCCTCATGGCTCCTCGGGTGTTTCATTCATAAGAAGTGAAAATGAGAAAAACAACGAACAAGCAAGCCACAGACTAGCTGCTCTCCATTGAAAATTTATTGGAAGAGAGACAATTTAGTTTAGTTTGGTAGAAAAATGTTTCAATTTCGTTCATGTATAGATTAATCTAGTATCAAATTATTTTAATTAATAATTTACTTATAATTAATTAAATATTAGTATTTAAAATGGAAATAAATTATTTGTTAACAATAATTAAGTTATTGTTCAAATTAGTTTGATATTTAGTTAATTTAATGATCAAATTAAAATAATTTTTTTTTAAGGAGCTCAACCAAATTGTAATTTTATCAAATTTATTTGCAGTGCTTATGATAAACACATTCAACTATATGTAGGAATCACTTAAATTTGTCCTAACATCTACACATAATTGAGAATGTGCTTCTATATATATATGTGTGTGTGTGTGTAATCACTATGTACACGCAAAATAAAACAAAAAATCACTACCTATTATCATTTGAAGGTACAATACTTAACCAAGATCCATACACCTTCATTCCACAAATACCTTCCTCAGAAAGTGTAATGTTTCACCAATTAGTTTGCACCTTCTTATCACCTTAGTAGGGATTCGAATTGTACCAAAAAACACTAATTTCAAAAGCATTCATTAGCTATATATAGCTGTTTTGGTTCTCCAACTTTAAACCGGTCCTTCGTGCGACAGTTCTACAATAGAGTAACTCCTGAGCCAGCCATCACACCATTTTTTCAAACCATCGAGAATATCGAATATGTAAGTGATGATATCACTGTGAGGTGTGAGCATTGATGTCGTAAATTGGTTGTATCTGTGGCCCCACCGCATGGGGACCAAGCCAACGGTAGCCGTCCAAGGTAACGGTTCCATCATCTCTCAAGTTTGAAAAACAAAACAAAAATAGGATTAAAATCTCCATGTTTCAATTTTCATCCTAAAAAGAAAATTCAAACCCGTCCATATTCGACCCACTCAAACTCAATCATGTGGCCACCCCAGAGAGAGAAATAGTATAGAAGAAACCATCCATCATTCATTCATTGGTTGGTCGAGCTCTCTCTCTCTCTCTCTCTCTACTGTACAGCTTGACAACGCGTGGACTGTGTAACGTGCGAACAACATCGTCCCTACACGTGGCATCCATCAACGGCTAGTGGATGACCTTGTTCTTTGAGTCTGACCTATATTGCTAGCCAGAGTGGCTGTTGCTTTGCCAAGATTCTCCCTTCCAACTAAAAGTCTAAAGCAACCATTTTTCCTTTGCTGTCTCTCCCCCATTATAAGCCAATCTCTTCTTCACCTCCCTTCCAGTTTCAGAGTAACAAAGAGGGTTGGCGTTTCTGTGCTTCGTTGCAATGGAGGTGTTGAGAGTTCACCTTTTCGTGATGGCCATTCTCGCTCTTGCTTTGGCTTTTGTGGCACCATCCATCAATGCTGAGGTCGCTGCTCCTGCCCCTGCTCCCACTAGTGATGGTATATCTCTCTCTCTCTCTCTCATCCTTCTGTGTTTTTCTTTTCATCCTTCTGTTCTGTCCCAATTCCATTTGGGTTTGCTGGGATGGGCTGATTCTGATAAGAAGTTTGTTGCTGTTGATGATGATGATATTTGGTGTGCATGTGCAGGGATAGCAGTAGACCAAGGAATTGCCTATGTGCTAATGTTGCTGGCTCTGGTCCTTACTTACATCATTCATTAAGCTTTGGAATTGGAAACGGGGCCAGACCTGAATCAGTGGTTTCATCTATGGACCATGTTTTCTTTTTCCTTCTCTTTTGTATTTATTTGTTTGAAGTAAACTATATTCTTTCAATGAAATTCTTTTGATTTTGTTTACGTCTGAGTCTGACTCTCCCTCTCTCTTTTTGTGCAAATTGTTTAATTTTATTACTTGAACAAGTAGGAGTAATCAACTTTGTTTTTCTAGTTCCACCCCCCACTCTACTTGATGGATTGTACAAACCTCTTGCCAACCAAAATTTTGGCACAAAGGCTCTGAGTTCCTTCAGGCTGATCATGGGGGCAATTGGCCACAGTTTTGGGAGAGAAGGAGGGGGGGGGGGATAAGCAACTTTTACCTTTGGCTTTTTGGGTTCCTTTTGCTTTAGGGAGAAAGAAGATTGGGTGCTGCTGTACAACGTGGTCTCCACAAAACACCTTGCAAAGTTACATTCGTCTTCGGTTGCTTACGATTCAGAGAGTTGATGACAAACCCAACTCTCGAAACAAAGAAATGTAAAATGAAAGTAACGATGTGTAGTTCTTCTAGACAGATATTTTATTCTTGTTTGCTTTCAGAATCAATTCCAAAATATTATTCACACAAACAACTTTACACAGTTTAGCACCCGCTTTCACATTTAGAAACCCAAAAACAAAAGAAAATTGATTTAGAAGTCAATCGAGTTCTTGAATTTTATGTTATTTGAAATGCAAGGATTCATAAGCATAACCCCACAACAACTTAACAATGAGTGGATTGCAAAAATCCACCAAGACCTATGGCATAGACGAAAAATCATCTCCATAAGAGTGAGGTTTTATGGCATTGACTTTGTACTTATCTGGAAGTGTCTAAAAAATACAATGGGGGCAAACCACCGAAGGCATGCACATTTCTTGGCGCATAAATACTCTTAACTTGTAGAGTTCAAATGTTAAACTTATACGGCAAGGGAAAAATTATCTTATGTACGGTAATACACCTAGATTTTATTATAATGTTAATATGACATGTTTTGATTAGCTTAAAAGTACATAAGCATTTCGCTTTATAAGTGAAAAAATTGACTAAAATGACATGTCTGGATGAGAAGAGCCTGGGTGGGCGTTTTGTTAGATTATTATTTAATAATCTTTTAGTGGTCCATGTAATTAATGGATTGTCTTTAAATAAAATATGGCCTAATATGATGGTATTTTTTGGTTTAATGGTAATTAAAGCCAATGGGGTTTATTTTTAAAATTTTGAAATTAAATCCCTCTCCTCTCCCTTTTTTGAGTGGCAGTTTTTTTCTGACAGTTATCAAATAAAAATAAATAAGTTTATCTTATCTATAAGAACAACTATAGAAAAACATAAGGAAAGGAATATTGTATTCTCACCATCAAAGAATACAAGGGAAAAGGAAGAGAGGGGAGAAAACTCTCAACAAAATCAAGAACAAAAAAAGGCATGGATCCAGATACGATTATTAAACTCTCATTATAGAAATTAATAGCATTATGATAATTATGATATCCAAGATCCTTTATTGACTAGTGTAGTTGTTCAATATTATTGAACCCTAAAAAAATTACAATTTATAGTTTTATGCTTTCACGTTTGCCTTGCTCAAACAGGCATTTGCCCACCCCAAACGGGCTTCTGCTTCTTTTCAATTTATTTGGCTTCCATCACTTTAATGTCCGGCAAATTATGTATTGGGCAAAAGTGAAACCATCAAGCTTTTGCATTCCACGTTGTGAAATTTATGGTACAAAATTAATGTCTTCAGTCATTTATAACCTTCTTCTTTCATCTCACTACAAACAAATGGTTCCCTACAACGTTTGGATTGAGAAGGCCCTGGTACCAAATCGTTGGGATTTGCAACAGCTCACTGTGACTTGCAGAAAATTATCGGATCATTTGGAAACGCACCAGGAAGCATATTTCCAAGGGTGAAATGGTGAATGTGAAGTTTTATTTCCTGTATTTTGTGACTACGAGAGATAACTGAGAATGAAAAAGAAACAGAAAAACAGAGCAGAAGCACAACAAGGCAATAATGGTAGTTCATTGATGGAAAAAAAAATGACAAAAAGAAACGTGGAGACAAGGTCAACAAGACACTTAATTATAAATATATAATATAATGAATGAATGAATAAAGAATAAGACACTGGAAAATGAGTTGGATGTAGTGGGGAATAGCACGGGAGAAACAATTATCTTTTAATGATATGGCCATATGGATGACGAAGAGATATGGAGAAGGGTAATTTGATAATTATATATTTAAAAGTGATTTATAAACATGCTATCCAAACAACAGTAATTCAAACAAAATCCTTCTTTAAAGAAAAGTATCCGAACATAAATGACTTCATCCTAAACTCACTTTTCATCAAAATTAAGTTTATACAATCAAATTAATGCAAAATCAATTTTGTAAAATTTAATTTAAACACACACTAAGAGAGGACATGCAAATAGAGACACATAACGCAAGTTTTGTGCTTCTAGTCAATTTTGTAAAATTTAATTCAAACACACACAGAAAGGACATGCAAACAGAGACACACAACGCAAGTTTTGTGCTTCTAATTTTCACTTTCATAATCTGACCAGTCAGTTAAATTAGGTCCTTACTCAGGCCACTAAACTTTTACGTACGATGATGCTTTTAGTTAACGAGATAGTTTATCGAAACGGGGTAGAATACACACAGACCAACAGAACCCCAGTATAATATTAATGACGCAAGTATCTACCATTGCGCCGAAGGCATAAGCCAACGCTGCTAGAAATTGTTGGGATAGCAACAATGGCATGCATTATGGCGTCGGTCTAACCCTATCTGGTGATTCTTCTAGTTCTAACCTTCTACACCAGTGGCACCGGATAAAGCTGAGGATCGCCAGCGAGGAGTTTGGTGGTGCTCGAGGTCAGTAAATCTAACAGAGCAAAATTATGTTTATTGAATCCATAATCAAAACAACGTTCATCATTCGTGGTTCAAACTTTTTACGTCTTTTTTCTTTAATGTGGGGGATAAAAATCTTGCTGTTTCTTTTCCCTGAATGTAGCTTCTAAATCCCCCTATATACTACCATAATAAAATTAATTACTCACAATCATGGCCGTCCCCTAGCACCTAGGCCAGCCAAATTTTATCCATTAGAATCATTACTCTTCGCTGTAGTATAAGTTCGAGATATACATTGATCAAACTGAAGACTAACGTTAAACTCCACAAGACTCCACACAAAATATAAGATAACCAAATGCACCAATATTTGATAAGAACTACACATGGAAAAAAGAGGTTCAATTATTTGTAGAGACATAAAAAGGGCGACAAACTCATCCAAGCGAAAAGTAGATTTTAAGTTTCAAAGGGGTCGTTTATGTTCAAATTTTGTAACCTTTATATACATCTTCTGGTCTGTTCAATAATTTCACAGATAAGCGAGCATAAGAGGAGCAGAATACTCCATGTCATAGCGGTTACAATTCTTTATAGAAGCCAATTGTCATCATGCACAACAATGCCTGCAAAATTCTGGCTTAATCAAAGCCAGCAGCAAAATCAATAAGAACTATTGCCTAAAATAAGATTCTCATAATTTTCTGACAAGTGATCTTAGGAAAATCTTTCAAACTATGATACAAGTGAACTTAACTGTGCAAAGGTTGACATAATGACATCCAACATGAAAATGGCACATACACAAACCATTCAACTGCCATATTAATTGCGATACTAATTCAACTAAAACAAAATTAAAGCATAGATAATATGAATTGATTGTGTTACAGCTGAGAAAAGGGACCTGCTCAAAGTGCCATCTCAGCCTGCAAAGCTGCCAATTCGTCTTCCTCAGGAGTGGGCCTCGCAGGAACAGGCCGAGTAGGCTGCCGCCCAGCTGGGACCTGCACTGGAGCTGCAGGAGCTGTAGTTGCAGGCTGAAGAAGCTGTTCTTCCAACTCAGCACCCTCCAGCTCTTCAAGCTCTGCTTCCAATTCGTCCTGAAAAGCAAAGAAATTCAGAATGCTCCACAGATATATTACATATATTAGTACTCACTGCTCAATAACACCACACTTCAATCAACAGATAAAAATATCCTGTTTGCAGAGCACAAATAAAATTAAAACATTTAAAAAGATGACCTCGTCAAAATCAGCAGCTGCACCAATTGGAGCTGACAATGCATCCTGAATCTGTTTCATGTTCTCAGTCTGTTCATTGATCTCATCCATGGTCTTGTCAACATCATCAATATTCCTGAAAAAATAAGATTGCAACTCAGCAATGTCATAATCAACAGATCATTAAATAAGACAAGTCAGTGCATGAAACAATACCAGTAATACATATAAAGAAAATTTTCTATATTACAAATTTACAGTAAAATTTTCATGTTTTAAATTAAGCGTAAAATATATAAGAAAATGTTGAGAGTGAGATTACTATATATTTGATAACAAGCACTACATACGTTGCTTTTTGCATAGCCTTCATGGCAGATGCCCCAGTTCTTAAGGCATCTACTGTTTCCGTGGTCGCCTTAGCACCTTCCAGCATTATCAT
The DNA here is from genome assembly GCA_023212625.1 of Styphnolobium japonicum. NCBI lineage: Eukaryota > Viridiplantae > Streptophyta > Magnoliopsida > Fabales > Fabaceae > Styphnolobium > Styphnolobium japonicum. Next base: position 29,983,791 of record JALBWW010000012.1, read on the forward strand.
CTGTAACACAAATTACCAGCATAAGATGCAAAAGAAGCTCGATAAACTGAATCATCATCTGAATTGTTACTATATACAAAATTGCATTCACACCTGGTCATGAATACGCAACTGGAAATTTCCAAGCTGCTCTATTTGCTGTTCATATAGCCTCTTCCTCTTCAAACATTGTATTGCCGCTGGATTACGCAAAAATCCAAAACTCATGTTACAATAGAAGTGAAAATGGGAGAAACAAAAAGGCATTCATTCTATATCCCAAAGATATTCTCTAGAACAAGGCTGCACAATTTCTGCAACATACCCCTTTTATTCTTTCCCCTAGTGAATTCTTTGGCCTTTTCAACTTCCGCTGCAGCCTTTTTCAGGAGTACTTTCTCCTTTTTCTCTAGCATTTCAAGTGTCTACATGATGCAAAGAACAAAACATTCAAAGTGAGAAAATTTCTATCTCATACTGTAAATTACTGGTAAAAACAAACGGTCAACAATAAACTTTGCACATGTCTATTGTTACACAGCGGAACAATATTTAAAATACAATTCAATAGAAAGCATAAAAATACAAACCAAAACACAGGATTTAATAAGAGAAACTCAGATAATTATTCCACCACTTGGCTACTGAGGCTGCGTCTCAGACGAAATGTAAGAATATTCTGCTCATGATGTGATAAATTTGAAAATATTTAGTTATCAGTCTAGCTATGATCAATCAATTTCCATAAGAGCAATAGAATAAATAAAAAACTTGTCTTCTGTTTCCCACAGATTCTAAAAAGTAATATCGGTAAACTTGTAAAACCAATTACAAGTAAGAACAAACTAAAGGTTTAATTGGGATATGGAGCTATTGATATTCCATCTCCACAGTATACAGGAAATCCGTTTGTTCATAGTTCATAGTTGAAGTGTAAAATACAATAACACTGGTTATTCAGTATCAATCATGCGGGAAGATAACAATTAAGAGAAAAATAGAACTAGAGTCTAAAATACAATATGATTAACGCGCAATTTGAAGACAAAGAGTTGTATTCATCAAATATGCACAAAGAATCGAAATAATAGAAAAACGAAGGGCGAATGATGAAATTGATGGAGAATGAAACGGGAATTACCTCATTTAACTTGTCCAAAGACGTTAGAGCATTGGCTTCCTGTTTAGGTTTACCAAACATGCGGCTAAACATGGACATGGTTGATTACGATAGATTGAAAATCCGATACCCTTGTGCGTCGCAAAGCGGAAAAAGGTCAGTGAAGACACCGAATTCGTGAACCGATCTTCCTGAAACACCGAAAAATCCATCAAAATGGAACCATTGAAATCGTAAAAAAAGAAGAAGAAGAAGAAGAAGAAGAAGAAGTGGAGATGAACGAACCTTGTTGAAAAATTAGGTATTGGAGTGAGAAGGCAATAGAAAGATTAGGGGTTGAGATGAAAGAGGGAGAGATCTGGGAATTGGGAGAAAGAGCAGAGAAAGACCGGTGGTTCAGTTAGCTTAGGCGTGTTGTGTTGGTGTTTGAGATCGAAAGGGGTAAATGCCACAGAAGCTGCCTTCCCTTGTTGACGTCAACCCAACACGAAGTGACCCCTCCACGTGGCGCGCAAATGATCGGCTTGTCGATTGTGGGTCCCCGTATCCATGAAAATTCTTACAATTCCCACCCTCCTCCTTCTCTTGTAAAAAAAATAAAGAGGGTGACAGAGATGAAGAGGAGACGATGGAGAATTTATAAATAGAGGAAATAAAATTAAGAGAAAGATAGAGGGATTGGAGGGAGGCCGGAGAGAGAGTCGTAGGAAAGGATTTGAATCTAAATTCTTATGGGATGTTGACTCACAAATTGTGTTTTTATTTATAAGAATTTTTACATGAAAATATTAGATTCTTATGTTTGGTATAAGTTTTAAATAAATATTCTCATTTAAAATGATTCTCATAAATAAATTTTGACTAACATTTCTACACTTTTCATTCACATAGGAGACGTAAGCTTGTAATATTTTCATGGCATGTAAATATTTTACCAAGTGAAATGTCAAAAATATTTACCCTTTCTATTGTTATATCATCAACCAATCACAGTTACTTCATTGTCAGACTATTATTGGTGACCGTCTATGACTGTTAATCATTAGAATTTGGTTACCTCTGTTATTCCCGGTGACTTTAGTCACCATGTCAATCACTAAAATCTAACCAATCTCATTTTCGTCGGCCGTTGACGATTTTAATCACCGCATTAGTCATCAGAATTTGGTCACCCTTGTCACCGCGTGGACGGTGGCCAACAACTTTTGTTATTGCATCCATCATCATAATTAAGTCACCTCTTGCTACCAACATCATCAGCTACTATGCTAGTCATCGAAAATTCAGCCATCTTTTTATGCCAGCGACTTCTTTCACTACGCCGATTATTGAAATTCGGCCACCTTTGTCAACGACAATTGACAATCGCTGGCAACTTGAGCCACCACTAGCTAGTCGAAGTCATTTCCAAAAAAAAATTTTATCAACTAAACGTAGTAATCATGATTCCTGAGAATAACATTCTTAAACATGTTATTCGTGAAAATATTTTTTTCAAAACTTAAACCAAACGTCATTTTATATTCGGATAATAATAATACTCTTAATATTTTTTAATTATGATATTTGATTTAATGTTATTATATAATATTTTAAATTTAACACAGTATTATATATAATTATATAATGTGTGTATATAATGTCACACATTATATTTTTAGTGAAGTATTGTAATATTTTTAGAAGACAAAAAAATTCTCTTCTATTGAATTATTGGGACGAAACATTTTTTGATACACTCAAAATTTAAAGAAATTCGTATGTATTCTCATAGTATTATACTAATTCATGCAAAACTATAACACATGAAAAAAAACATAAATATATACCATCAGATTAAATTTATAATATCATATAATAAATTTTAGATAAAACCTCAATTGTTCATATAAAACAATATTTTTTAGGTAAGATTTGACTCGTTAAGAGTATTAGTTTTTTTTTGGCACATATTAAGAGTATTAGTTTGATAGTACCTAAATATTTCTTTAGGGTAAGATATTATTCTTCCATTATCTATACACTAACAATGATTAATATTCCCTAAAAAATGATTAATATTAAGAACATTAAGTTTTGTAGTTAAAGTAAGAAATGATGATGACTCACATAATTGACCGTGACACACATTTAATGATAAATAATTATATATTCTATTAATAATTTTTGTAATTACATAAACAAAAAATATTAAATATTTTTAGATTTTTAAAATAATAAATACTTCTACTTTTGAGTGATATAGTTTTAAATAAAGTAAATATTCAAATTAATCATTCAAAGATACATGAGATATTAATTTAGTCATTCAATCATTTTTGACATCAAAATAGTCCTCTAAATTTTTTTACATCAAATTCATCATCCAATATTATTTTTTATATTAAATTAATTTATTTAAAAGAACTAATTTAATGCTAAAAATAAATTGAGAACTAAACTATCAAATTAAATATTTAGTCTTTAAAATAATACTGTTCCAACTCATTCGCTGGATTTGTTAATATGTGAATTATGTCTCAATTATGATTGTTACAAATCTAATTGTCTTGCCCATCGAATTGATTCCCCTCATGGGGACCTTGCCTCCTTGCCAAATTAGAGACGGTACTTCCAAACGTGCATGACATGTGAAGGTATGAAACCATTAATAGGAACGATAGCAAGGTAGATTGGAGGAGGAACGAATGGTGATTAGTAACGGTGGGTGTGGGATGCGAGGTGGAATGGGTTTTGAAGGGATGTTTGATTCAAGGTTTAAAAACACATTATCAAGAATAACAAACTTAAGAGTTAAGAATGATATTCTAAAGAATAATAATTATTACTTTTAGTTAATTATAAATTTTTTTATGAATGACTTCAACCGCTGACGACAGTAACCGATGTCATCTGTAACCGTCAACCTATAGCTGTGGTAGGGGTAATTGGATTTTAATGACGAGGGTGGTGGCTGAAGTTGTTGAATTCCAGTGACCGGTATGGTGGTTAAAGTCGTTGGTCATTATTAGCTGCCACCGACTTACGGTGGCTAGATTCCAGTGATTATCGCGGTGGTTGAAGTCGCCTGCGATGGCATTGGTAGTCGAATTTCGGTGACTGACTTGATGGTCGAAGTTGTCAGTCATAGTTAACTGGAGGCAGTGACGGGGTAGCCGGATTTTAGTGATTGGTCACTGCAGACGATGGTTGATGGTGGCCAATGACGGTCACCGACAATAATATGACAGTTGTTGGTTAATGACATGTCGATAGAGGAGTAGATATTTTAGACCTTTCACATGGAAAAAATATTCTCATGTCATGGGAATGTTGTTAACTCATCTCCCCTCATGAGAATGAAAGTGTGAGAATGTTGGTTAAAAATTATTCTTCGAATCATTTTATGATGAAAATGTTTTTTCAAAACTTGTACCAAATATGAAAATCCAACATTCTCATATAAAGATTTTTAAGAATGAAAAAACAATTCACGAACCAAACATCACGTGAGTTCAAACTTCGAATTAAAAAATGTGAAAAAGGCAATCGTATAAACAAAAACAAAAACAAAATTTTTAGGAAAAAGACCCTTTAATTTTTAAACAAAAAAATGGATTAAGTTGTACAAATAATTTGTCATGAGGAGATTAATCTAGTGTAATTCATTTAACTCATGGGTTAAAAACAAACTGAGCTTAATAGACTCATACTTAAATGAGTTGAAAGTATGAATAATCATAATCAATCAAATAATCAAGTTTAAACGAGTAGGTTATGAGTTTAAATTCATTTTTTCATCTCTAATTACAACTTTCAAATTAAGCAACATGTCCAAAAATAAAATTAAAAAGAAGAAGGTATTACCACACATAGTTTGTTAGTAATTAGTTAATTAAGTATAATTAGTTATATAATTAATTACATAAAGTTCATACATTTTCATAGAGATAATTTTCATACATTTTTCTCAACAAAAGGTTCACGGTTTGATAAGGAAGATCTAAAGTAAGTTTCATGTCTCTATTATATTAGAATAAACATTCTTTCATTTGCTACCAAAAAAAAAAAAGTTATGAAATTGTCATTCTATCTTAAGAATTGATTTCATAGAGATGTATGAGTGATCATTTCTTTTTTAAAGGGTGACTAGGAATGGTCACTCCTTCATAAAAATGTTAAAATTATAATTTTTTTTTATAGAATGGAATTAATTAATTTTTATTTTATTTCTTTATATATTTTCGTTAGTTACAAAATTAATTTTATTCCATATAAATTATTTGTACTATATATAAAAGTAAGATATAATAGAGTGGAACAAACTAAAATTTATTTTTGAGTTACTAAACGTTAAAACAAAAAATAATTATTATATTTTCATTCATATATCCATTTTGATTACACAAAAATATATTGCTTAAGACTTGACACTCTCAATATCAAAGCAGCATTATTTTTGTATTGATCCGCGAAATAATGTAAGTTCTTACACTTTAGATTTCAGAACCTCTCGGCAACATACATAATCTTTTGAAGAGAGTTATCGTAATTTTATTTTATTTGAGTCCATAAGTGAACTCCTGCATTATCTTAATGCATTTAAAAGAATTAACTTATTTTTTAGGTATTTGTATAAGATTTGAAGATGAATCATCAAGGCAGGAAGACATATTTAACGAATTAATTTAATAATTGATGATTATAACCCTATGAGGGATGAGTTGTATTAGGTTAGAAAAGAATTGAAGCTGAAATTCTTTCACAAGTAATGGGAGTAATGCTATCATTGAATTATAAAATTTGAGAATTCATTTTATTTATAAATACAAATTTCCATTTAAAAAATTATAAAAATAAAAATTCATTTAATTTTAAAGAAAATTCTTTATTTAAAAAGTTATAAAATATAAATTATTTTAATTGTGTACTATAAAAATCACTCAAATTTAATCGAATTTTACTAAATTTAATTTCTATATCAAATCGAATAAATTTAATTTTTAAATCCAGTGGAATCAAATTAATTCTTCCTTTTAATCATTCCAAACAGGCAAATAGAATCTAATCACCAAAAAAAAAAGCAGGAAGAATCTCTCCCTTTGAAATAACTACCATACACTATTTTTGAACTACAAAATCTGGAAATTAATTTGTTTTAAAATAAAATTATTTATTTAAAAAGATAAAATAAGAATTAATTTAAATTTAAAATAAAATTTTATTAAAATATATTTCATAAAAAAAATTTGATTTAATGGTATATATATATATATAGGAATTCACTTAAATTGAATCAAATTTGAGAGGAGTTAATTCAATTGTTGAATCAAATCAAACAAGTTTAAATAAATTTAATTTCTAAATCAAACCATATCAGTTATCTCCTTTAATTAACCATTCAAAACAAATTGTGGAAGTATTCTCTTAAAGCAAGTAGGAATAGAATCTTTCCGTTTCGAAGAACTTACCATACACCTCCGAGCACTCGATAATTCGGACAAATTAATATTTAGGGTTTTTTTTTTTTGCCCTTAAAATAGGCATGCGTGTGTTTTGTTGCGACTCACTGTGCCTCTGCCCCCAATTCCGTTCAACCACGCTGAGTCACTGACTCGGAGAAGAATCGCGCCGCCACCAATGGCAGAAGCTACCGCGCCGCCGACGGACCAATTGGCCGCCGCAACCCTCACAGAGGGTCACGTTCCCAAAGCCGAATTCTCCGATCGGGTCCCAATCCGATCCATCATTTCCCGGGCCGACGGTGGGTCGGGTCTGTCGGGGCAGAAAGCGAGGGTGGGCGGTTGGGTGAAGACGGGAAGGAAGGCCGATAAGGATGCATTCGCGTTCTTGGAGCTGAACGACGGGTCCTGCCCCGGGAACCTTCAGGTCATCGTGGAGGCCTCTCTCGGCGATCTCGGTCAGCTCGTGGCCACCGGAACCTGCGTCGTGGTGGACGGTGAGCTAAAGCTCCCTCCTTCTGGAACCAAGCAGAAGGTGGAGCTTCGGGTCGAGAAGGTTCTCCATGTGGGTCCCGTGGATCCCGCCAAGTACCCCTTGCCCAAGATGAGACTCTCCCTCGAGTTCTTGCGAGATTTTGTTCACCTTCGTTCGAGGACTAACACGGTAATTTCAACATTCTCTGTCGTGTATTTTTTTTTTTGCAACAGAGTTATCGTATTTGAGTAGTTTTCGGTGGCACGGATAGAATAGTCACAATGAAGCATATTAGTACATGAATATGACTGTGTAGGTGACTAGGTGTAGATGATAGTAAATGAATTCAGTTGAATTAAGGCAAGAAAAGAAGTTAGTGGAAGTCAATTAATTTATAATTTGATAATGTTTTGAAGGTTGGTATGTAACTGGGGACAAAACTGACTGTTCTAGCTGAGCTTTTAAGCTGAGATGAAAGACATTATATTTTCCATTCCTAGATGCAGACTTCTTATAAACGGTATCTGTTTATTGTGTATGATTGCAGATATCTGCAGTTGCTCGAATCAGAAATGCTCTTGCTTATGCGACACATACATTTTTCCATAAGCACGGGTTTCTTTATGTGCACACGCCAATTGTCACGACGAGTGATTGTGAGGGTGCTGGTGAAATGTTTCAAGTTACAACTTTACTCAGTGAAGCAGAGAAACTGGAGAAGGAACTAATACAAAATCCTCCTCCAACAGAAGCTGATGTAGAAGCTGCTAGGCTTCTTGTTAAGGAGAAAGGGGAGACTGTTTCCCAATTGAAATCTGCTAAAGCAAGTAAGCAGGAAATTAGTGCTTCTGTGGGTGAACTTAAAAAAGCAAAGGATAGTCTCTCCAAGCTGGAGGAGAGATCGAAACTTAAACCTGGTATTCCTCAAAAGGATGGAAAGGTGGACTATACCAGAGATTTCTTTGCCCGTCAAGCATTTCTGACCGTTTCAGGCCAACTTCAAGTTGAGTCCTATGCATGTGCTCTTAGTAGTGTGTATACCTTTGGGCCAACATTTCGTGCAGAGAATTCGCACACTTCCAGGCATTTAGCAGAATTTTGGATGGTAGAACCTGAAATTGCATTTGCAGACTTAAAGGTATATGAAACTTTAACTCCTTCTCAGTATTGTCATGGTTATCAACAGTGGCTACTATTTGAAGTTTATGGAAATATACTGACGTTTTCTTTCACCCTCTCCCTTTCTAAGTTTCATCATCAAACACGTTATTTGTTGCTGTTGTTGGTGATGTACTTATTAGTGAATGTCAATTCAAATATTCAATTTTTAGTGCAAGACACTTGTTAATTTTCTAATGCAATCTTGAACTGCCAACTTTCCCCTACTCCTATGCGTGGTGCTTTTGCTTTTCCTATGGCAGGAAATATTAAAGTTCACAGTTTTGCATTATTGTGTAGGATGATATGAACTGCGCCGAGGCATACGTAAAATTTATGTGTCAGTGGTTACTTGAGAATTGCCTTGAAGATATGGAGTTTATGGCTGATAAGTTTGATAAAGGTTGCATTGATCGTTTGAAAATGGTTGCTTCTACCCCCTTTATTCGACTTTCGTATACAGAAGCAGTGGAAGTACTAGAGGAGGCTGTGAAGAATGGCAAGAAATTTGAGAATGAAGTGAAATGGGGGATTGACTTAGCATCTGAGCATGAAAGGTATTTTTGAGTATGCGTTTTCAAGTTCTTGTTCTTATTGACTTGTGGTAGATGATATCTTGGTGGCATGGTGTTATGCAGATACCTAACGGAGGTAAAGTTTCAGAAGCCCGTAATTGTCTATAATTATCCAAAAGAAATCAAAGCATTCTACATGCGACTCAATGATGACTTAAAGACAGTGGCTGCTATGGATGTCCTTGTACCAAAGGTATGCATCCTGTATATTTGCTTTTGAACATGTTTTTGGTGCCTGGATAGTACTGACGATATATCTAGATACCTAGTGGCTTTTTTTTTTTTTTGTTAGCAAAATGTAAGCGTGTAAGTAATTTCAGGTTGGAGAGTTGGTTGGTGGAAGCCAAAGAGAAGAGCGTTATGATGTTATTCAGCAGAGGTTTGTAATGTGTCTGTTTACCCTGTAACACAAATGTTCTCTCTCCTTTGTCTTTTCTTAATATGTTTCCTTTTGAAAAGGATTTTGCAGTCCTTGGACGAGTGAAGATATTTCACCGTATTTTTCGTTGTTTATATTATTTTTATATTGCAGAATAAAGGAGATGGGGCTGCCTGTTGAGCCATATGAGTGGTACCTTGATCTGAGGCGTTATGGAACGGTGAAACATTGTGGATTTGGTCTTGGCTTTGAACGGATGATTCTTTTTGCCACTGGCCTGGAAAATATTAGAGATGTGATTCCCTTCCCTCGTTATCCTGGCAGAGCAGATCTATGATCTTTATTACCGATCTGCAAGTGGCTATTACAATTCTGTTGCTGAAGTAGTTGAGTTAAACATATAAGTATTAGTTTGGTGGTAACTCAGCCCAGAGTTGCGTGCTGGGTTACTCTTTCCTTAGCTACATCTCCGAAAGAATACTGAGAGTTTTATAAATTAAATCAAATTATTATTTCCATTTTTATATCTCATTTCATTCATTTGTGGTGATTTTTAGTGATTGCTGTGGTAAGTCCATTCATATGGTAGTTAGCTCACCAAAAGTGTTTTAAAGAATGACGGCCACTTTTTGTTTATGAATTATTGCAGAATCCCCTCCATTGTTCTATGGTAGAGTAGTGTCATGAAATGTGGAATTGTGAACTTTAAATTATTAACTTCATCGCCAAGAAAAGAATATATTCGATTGATGCAGTGAGCATATATCTAACTGGTAAGCCGTAATAGCAAATTCAAGCAAGCTGGGAACAGCTATAATGATGCATTGGTCAGGACGCCAACAATGCAACTGAAAAACAAGCCAAGGCGTTAATTGTTATGACCTCAGTGTCACGAGAAAATGCCCTTCCCTCCAAATGCCACCTTTCCCCATACAATAGAAGGATGTAATAACCCATATAAGCTGGTCCTTCATCTGGCGACTCTTCCTATCTTCATCAACTGACTCCCTTATCCACCCAAACGAAAAATGGAAAACAGTAGGAGAATCCATTCAAGAAGTCATCTCAGTTCCATCTCAGTCCATAATATGATTGATTGAAAATACTTAACAATTTATATGGTCCTTCTGCTCCAAATTGCTTCTCGTGTCCATTCCTCCGTCTCCTAGGCAAAACAGCAATTCTAGCTTGCTTTGTAGGAATACATATATCCACGAAGCTTTCTTACCTCTTCTGACGACTCAGTTAGTAAATGATCCACGTAAAGGCAGATTGCAGCTCCACTGCAACATAGTAATCAAGCAATGCATTTATTTAGCTAATGCTTACAAAAGAAACACATAAACAGATGGGTATCATGGCTTACCTAAGAGGACCAAGTGGCAGCCAGATAACATCCCAACGGAACTTTGGCAATCTACCAAAAAAATTGGTATTATTATAGAGTAAACGATAAGAAGCACCTGAAATACTAGAAGATTGAAAGGGATACAAACAGCAGAAAACACAACTAACCGAAGTGAGCACAAGAAGCAGTACAATATGGCAAACATTATTTTGTCCCCCATCCCACTATTACTAGAATAGGTGTAAAGCACTCTAAACTAAAAAAGCACCATATATTCAATTTGGATTTTCTAGCTACACGAATCAAGAGGCTCTAGCATTGGGCCCAAATAAAGCAGAAAAAGAATAAAACTAAAGAAGTAAATGAACAAAGAAACATGAAAGCAACAAAAACAATGGATAACAGTTACAATTTGCAAATATACCGAATACCAATACGCAGAGTTTCATTATATATTTTCAGGTTTCTATATTATAACTGGTTTACAAATATACTGAATACCATCAAGAAGATATAAAATGAATCAGTCGATGCTAAGCTAAGAACTGTACCTCAACATGTAATATAACCAGAACATTGCCAGAATAATGCCAGTAAACCATGAGTACCAGATCCATCTCCTGTGATGCATTGATTCATGAAGCAGTCCTATGATAGCAAATGAGCACGCTAAAACAGCCGCCCAGTCTGTAAAAGTTATTCAATTAGCAAAGTTTACATCGACAGTCCTCATAATTTGTTAAGTAAATAGCACATCATATCTCACCCTCAGTTGCAAATTAGTACAAACAGATAAGTAAGATAAACAGCAAACTGAACATAAAGGGACTAAAAATCCATACTTATCCAGTAAAAGGATAACACACTAAGAATCAAGGAAAGAGCTCATGATATAACATAGATAGCTAAAGTAATCTGTATATAATTCCAGATAAGAGAAGTGAACCTGCGGATATAATCATCCATGAATAGACCTCCTCCATGAAATAAGCATGATACCGCTGTTCATCAAAGAACAAAGAGAAGTAGTAGCATATTCATTAAAAGAAACAATCATGAAATGCAAAAAATAAATAAAATATCAACATATTATTATCTAGACTAGAAAGATGTTTTCAATGTGACAACAGAAATTAAAATTCTTCAAGACTCTCATTCTGATATCAACACAAAAAAATTGCACAAAAACATTAGATATTTGACAAGCTCGTGAAGCAATTATCTGATTCCAAAAACGCTAATATTCTCACCACACTTGCAACCTTGAAAGCTCAATTATTATATGATAAAAACCGCCCTTAATATAAACTGTCTCTTTGAATGCTTCTTGCTAAGACTGGTACACAGCTTGGCAGATTTAATAGTGGCCATCAAAAGAGGGCAAGGAAAAATGCATAATCTAGCTAACACTCTTGAAACATACCAGTTCCCATGGTGATGAAGCCTGGTGGAAGATGGAGTACAAAAGAAACAGGATGTAACAGAAGAATAGAGCTGCAAACACCGTCTACATAAAAAAATCCAAGGTGAGCTTAATATATTGTAGATTTCAACATTTCAATCAAGTATGTGCATTTTTAAGAGAAAATAAAAAACAAAAACAAAAACAAAAAATGGCAGCATTGAATAGCTGGGAAGTGAAGCACACCTTCCATAAGCGACTCTGCTGAGCTTGATTCCTTTCGAAGGAACGAACCAACTCTTCTTGCTCTGTATATTCAAAACTAAAGCTTCAGTCTTGGAATTTCAAGATGACCCAATTCAAACATACCACACAGTTACCTAAATTCATTGCCTTTAAATAAAAATAAATTTTTTTTTTTTGTGTGATCCAAATAACCTCCTAAACAGAAAAAGAATTCGAATTTATCGGATACCAAATGAAAAAGTATACATTTTTGAAGTGTAATGGGATCAGAGAGAAAACCTTGGGAGTCCAAGGGACGAGAGGAGTCGTCGTCGTGAGTAGGGAGAGAGAACTTGTTATCTTCAGAATTCCTCCACCTTCTTGCCAGCTTCTTCATCGCTCTACCCAATCTAATTTTACTCTTTCCCTTGAGCAAAAATCAAAGGTCTGAGACTTCTCCCTTGTTTGGTCTGATGGAAAGTTCAAAACAGTTCTCGGAAAATTTTGGTAAGGAACGAGTCTCCGGCTGTAATATTTGAAGTAATACTATACTATACTATACGTGATATTAGAAAAGGAAAAAAAAAAAACTCAAAATTTCTTTTTAATTATTAAATTTGTGTAAAGGTATATAGATAATTTTTAGATAAATTTATAAATAATAATCTCATAATTTGTATGTTGGTTTTTTTTTCTTTAAAAATCATCCACATAACAATTTTTTAATATTTTAAGGTACATTATATTTCCCTCATATTCGATGACAACTATATAAAAACTGTATTGTATATGGGTGAAGAGACCTTCTACTTCTACCCCAAAGAACCTTAAGATTGGGCCACCTCCGTCCTTAGGGACCCCGTTAGGCCCAATCTCCCTCAGCCTAAACCATCACATCATCTCTCCTCAGGCACTCAGACAGTAACTATACGCAAACAAATAGGGACACGTCAACTGACTCAAAAAAAGAAGACTAAAAGAGAGTTACTTACTTGACCTTTAATACTTGAATTCTTCAGAGATCTATTAAATTTGGCATAAGAGTGTTTTTGCAAGTATACACCACCTGAACCGGAGCTCAGAGAACCTACCGGAGACCGAGTTGAGTGTACAAGAACAGAAACAATTTATTAAAATTTTATTAACAATATGCATTCAATTGAATTTTCTAGTGGAATGAATAGGGAAGCAGGAAAATGGTAAAAGAAGCATATGAACAAAGAAGCATAAGGTAACAAAAACAGTGTATACAAGTTACAATTAGATTCCTAGTTCCCATGGTGTCCGTGTAGCAATTGAGTTGTGTTGGCCAAATCAGTTGTTTTAGTAAACAAATCAGCAAGTTGATAGTAATATAATGCTCAACCTTTTTTTTTCCAAAGAAAAAAGGATACATCTACGAAATATCAAGCATTGCTACAACATTGATATACTGTAGAGCTGAAAGGATATAATTGTTGCTAGAGCCATAGTGTACCTCAGGAAAAGGGAAACAGAAAAAAGGAAAAAAAGTCGAGAGAGAAAATAGGATATGGTCCATATGGATGCTATTCACATTGACCAATTGAATGCTGTGATGGGACTGGATTGCCAGGATCATGTTTGATAATCAATCTGTGAAGTGCATGCCTTGTTTGTAGTATTTTTGTGCTACTTTCCTTTGCTGTATGTAGAAGTTTAGATAGCTAGAGTGGGACAATGAGAGGATTGAGTTTGATAATAATGCCCCCATCTTAATGATAAAAGAACTGTGGTGCAGCATTCCCAGAGAAAATGGTATTGGGGGGTAAAAGTGTAATGATCTATCATCAAATTATATCTGGTAGCGTTCATCTGCAAATTCATTCCATGTCATACTACGAAACTTGAGCTTCGAAGTTTGGTTGTTCTCCTTATCTTCTCAAAATAACATGTCTCAGCTCATGTTGGTTTTTCTCTGCAGCCACCTTCATTGGAGTCTTCGAACCAACCTTAAAAAAACCGACCACGTCGATTCCTAATTCCTTCCTCATTGTCTCCAATTCCATCATGCTCTCCGCCATTTCTATCTCGGCGAACATAACTGTCAAAACCAACATAACGGTCACCGCAACTCCCAGAACTCACAAACCCAAAACAACACCTTTCGATTCAACCTTGAAATTCCTCTGCAAATCAGGTAAATTGAATGAAGCACTTCGCCTAATCGAAACCTCGCCACCATCGAAGTCCACAACCAAGGAAGCAGAAGATATCGAAGAGGCTTTCTCCCTCTTCCTCCATGCATGCATCTCCAGAAAGTCCTTGGATCATGGCCAAAAACTCTTCTTGCACTTGCTTCGCTCTCGAGACATAGCCAAGCGAGGCCTTTTAGACAACCCCACCTTGAAAAGCAAGCTCATCACGCTGTACTCTGTTTGTGGCCGAGTCGACGAGGCTCGCCGTGTTTTCGAAAAAGGGATTGTGGATGAGAACCCACCAGAATCTGTGTGGGTGGCTATGGCTATTGGGTATTCAAGAAATGGGTTTTCCATGGAAGCGTTGCTTCTTTACTCTGACATGTTGTCCCGGTCTGTGGAGCCTGGAAATTTCGCATTTTCCATGGCTCTGAAGGCCTGTGCGGATATGGGTAATGCGTTGCTTGGTAGAGCGATCCATGCCCAGATCGTGAAGCATGATGGAGAAGCAGATCAAGTGGTGAATAATGCGCTTTTAAGGTTTTATGTGGAGTGTGGGTGCTTGGATGAGGTCCTAAGGGTGTTTGAGGTAATGCCTCAACGAAATGTGGTGTCTTGGAACACTTTAATTGCGGGTTTTGCAGGTCGAGATAGAGTTTTTGAGACACTTGATACTTTTAGAGTTATGCAGGGAGAGGGAATAGGGTTCAGTTGGGTTACCCTTACAACAATGTTGCCAATATGTGCTCAAGTTACCGCACTTCACAGTGGCAAGGAGATACATGGGCAGATTGTGAAGTCCAGGAAGCAAGCTGATGTAACGTTACTTAACTCACTGATGGATATGTATGCCAAATGTGGAGCAATTGGTTATTGTAAAAATGTATTTGACAGAATGCATAGCAAGGATTTGACATCTTGGAATACAATGCTAGGTGCATATTCAGTCAATGGGCAAATAAAAGAAGCGATAGCTTTGTTTGATGAAATGATAAGGTCTGACATCAGGCCAGATGGTATTACCTTTGTTGCCTTGCTATCAGGTTGTAGCCATTCAGGACTTACCAGTGAAGGGCAAAATTTGTTTAATGTGATGCAGGATTATGGGGTGAAACCATCTTTAGAGCATTATGCTTGTTTGGTAGATATATTAGGTAGGTCAGGGAAAATTGATGAGGCGTTAACCGTGGCAGAAAACATTCCAATGAATCCAAGTGGCAGTATATGGGGATCATTGCTCAATTCATGCCGGCTTTATGGTAAAGTTTTTCTTGCAGAAACTGTTGCAGAGCGATTGTTTGAGATTGAGCCTAACAATCCAGGAAATTATGTGATGCTCTCAAACATATATGCAGATGCAGGGATGTGGGAGGATGTGAAGAGAGTTAGGGAAATGATGGCCATGAGGGGAATTAAGAAAGAGGCTGGATGTAGTTGGATACAAATAAAGCATAGAATTCATACATTTGTGGCAGGAGGGAGCTCTGATTTTCGTGGTTCTGCTGAGTATTTGAAAATTTGGAACGAGTTGTCAAATGCTATTAAAGAAGTGGGATATATCCCTAACACGGGTGTTGTTCTTCATGATGTAAATGAAGAGATGAAGGCAATGTGGGTATGTGGGCACAGTGAACGGCTTGCAGCTGTCTTTGCACTCATCCACGCTGCTGCTGGAATGCCAATTAGGATTACTAAGAATCTTCGGGTCTGTGTAGATTGTCACTCCTGGATGAAGGCTGTTTCAGGAGTCACAAGGAGAATGATCGTATTAAGAGATACAAACCGGTTCCACCATTTCGAAAATGGAACATGTTCTTGTAAGGACTACTGGTGATGAAAGTCGCCAGAATGCATGATCATTAATCATTGTCACCAATTGTAGTTTTTAGTCTTATCACAATCCTCGCGAATTATGCTTAACATTGCTAATTTAAAACTTGCTTAAACTCAAGCTGAGCCCAAGTAACTCGCTATTAAGCTTGTATATCAGACTTATCAACCAAACCCAAGCCTAATAGTGTTCAACTTCACTCTTGATTATACCACACACTGGCTTCAAGAGAAGCAGTCACGGCCCTAGACACAGCAGTAAAGCTTCCTTATTGATAAAAGCGAGTGCTATAATTTAGAACTTCAGCTTTCCATAGATCCTCGCCCTACAACAGACAATTGACACTAGTAGAAATGGTACTTTATTTGTTCAGTTGAGATACATTCCAACGGTTTCGAAATACTCCCTTCACATTATACATACAAAAACAATTAAACACCTTAAGCCACTCCCATTCCACGTTTTTATCGGAATTTTTATTGTATCCGAGGAGTCAACGGCAATCATTTTCTCATTTTCGCCCAAATATTATAAACGTAAAAATAAAATAAAAGACCGGCCAAAATCATTGATGCTAGTCAAAATCTTTCTAACGCAAACACAAAAGTGGGAGCAAATATTAATCGATATTATCAAACCACATTATGTCTCAACAAAATCAGAAGTAATTTGAAAATCTAGAAAAGACAAGACTCAATTGCAAAAAAAAGACACTACATATATGTCTCCAGTTTTCAAACATATATCTGATAAAATCAATCCTCATCGTCAATGACCTTGGTGCCCATCCCTTTGAGCTCTTCCTTAGGGATTTCAACAACTGTAACAAGGGAGAATAGCTCTTCCTTTGCATCTTCATCATCGTTCCTCTTGCGAGCAATGCGTACCCTAATCCTCCTTGGGACACTTCGGATCCCCTGGCTCCAGACATACTTGTTCAGCTTCACATCCACTCTCACATCATTGGTCCCCATGGCTTTCTGGGCAAACTTCCTTATCTCCTTTATTGCTTTCGGAGCTTTCTTCTTAAACGTGCTGTTTAGCATAATGACAACGCAAACAAGAACTAAGATATCTACCAATTTATTACAGATAAACGACATGAATTATATGCATCAATGCACTGATAGATCTCAAAATGAAACCAAAAAAAAATCTAAAAAGGCAGAAATTATAGTCAAATTATCTATCAATATCAAATAAACAACATGAATTATGTATCAATGCATTGATAGACCTCATAATGAAACAATACAAAATTTCTAGAGGCAGAATTTATGATGAAACTATTCATAAATATCAAACTATCAAAATGCAATATTAGTGACAACATGCAACAAGGTTTGTATCACCAAGCACAAGAGACTTAGTGATGCACTATGAATAGGATCAACCCATTTTAGCAAAAACAAACTCTATGCCTCCATGATGATATAAGCCAACGTTTTGTTCTGTTTGCCATTATTATAAATAACAGTTGAGTTCCTAATCTCTTTTACTTTATTAGCAACCATATTTTGGAAGCTACATTTGGCTAGAATATTCTAAACAAAGATAAGGAATACTAATACATAAAGTCTCCACAAGGAATCTCTTCTGCGATCCGACTGAAAGTAAACATGCAATATATAACTCAAGGATCTTACCAGGATCCGAAACACCTAATGGGTGTCCAAATATGCATTCTAAACCTTATTAAACCAAGCACTCCTAGTATCAAAGTCTAACCAGTGCCCAGATTCCACAAACAACGACTCTCCATTAGGCTTCCACTAAAATAACCTCCACCACTTTCAGATCCATGTGAAAGCTTATACAAAATATATTAAAATTGAATATTGAAGCTTGATCAATGGGGTTCAATCTGATGAATAGGAATTTGCAAATGAACATGACACACAACGGTACCCAGAAAAAAAAAATGGAACAAACTCGTGAAGCAGCCAAAAAGGAAAAGAAAGACAAAGAAGGAGTTGACGAAAAAGATTACCAGCCATGCAAGCGCTTGTGGAGGTTGATGGTGTACTCTCGGGTAACCACCTCTTCCTTCCTACCCTTGGCCTTCTCCACCATTCTCAATGACCGATAACTACCTACACAAGGCAATTAATCACCAATTGCATCAACCTAACATTTCCATACAAAGCAGCGTTCATCAAATTTAACGAAAAGCGTAACTTTAGATTCGAATTGAATAGAAAAATAGATAGATCGAGCACAACAATTGCTTCTATTTTCTAGGAAACCAAACAGAACACACGCTCAGAGAGAAAAAAAAAAAAAGAGAGAGACCTTTGAATTGGGAAAGGGTTTCCACAGAGTGAGTGAGTGAGAGGCGCAAGGATGGAAGGAAGGTTGTGTTGAAATACCACGAACATAACATTCACTATAAACCCTAATGGGCCTACCATCAGGGCCCGCTAGGACATTCATGGGCCTTTTTAGCCCAATAACGAAATACCACACTGGCCACACAAAAAATAACCAAAAAGGAGTTTTGAATAAATAATTGAAGTTATTAACTTTGAATTGTAATTCCTAGATAAAATGCGATTCAAGTAATTCTCCATCTCAATTGCGTTCTATTCTAGTTTTATATCGCTTAGTTCTGATTCTCAGTGGATACATTTTCTTCTGATTTCTGAGATTCTCAGTGATCCAATTTTTTTATTATTATTGTATATTTTTGAAAAATCTTATTTATTTATTTATGGCAGAAAGGGATGGGGAGAAGGATACTGAACAACGCATTAAGAAGTATGGTGAATGCAGAGAGGAGAGGGAAAGCAACGGTGGAGTTGAAGCCCATCTCTACTGTCATCTCGTCCTTTCTCAATATCATGAAACACCGAGGTTAACCTTCCATTGCCTTTCCCTTTAACCATATAACTTCTCTCTTTCTAATTGTCAAAACGTTTAGTTATTTGGTTGCTGGGTATGGTTTTTAATTTATTTATTTTTTCATCTGATTAAGTACTAGCCCGTTTGTGATTCTGAAGTGCCAATAACACAATTTGGTTTTTCATTCTGAAATTCTTATATCAACTAATTTCTTACTTCTACTTGATTTATGTGTATAATAATTTACATTACTGTTGTGGTTTTGGTTATGGTTATGTTCCATGGCTATAACTGCTTAACAGTTATCATTTGGAGGAACATGAACTGATTATATGATATGTTTTTGTATCTAGAATGCATTTGCTTTGGATTGAAGTGTCCCTTATTTGGTATAATATAACTCCTTATTATAGGCTATATCAAGGACTTTCTAGTCTATGATCCACATAGAGTGGGGAGGATAACAATTGAACAACGAGGTAGGATTAATGATTGCCAGGCCCTTACATGCCGACAAGACATCAAGGCAAGGGATATTGAAAACTACAGAGTCTCTGGTTCACGTGGGTAAACGCTGGTCTCCAGTATATACTGCCACAGCAATGTTGGTTTAAGGTCAAACAAACAGGATTGAAGAATGCATGAAATTGAAGCCAAGGAAAATGCCTATACATGTTTAAACAAACCTTGGTCAAGTTCTTATTCTGCAATATTACTGGATTAGCCGACATTTGGTGCTTCTTTAAGTCTTCCATTTCTCTCTAAAAAATTTCTTCACCTTACAACATGCTTTGCATCTTCCGGCCCCGGGCATTAAAATGAATATTTCAGAGTGGGTTGCAACCTCCATTCCTGTCCTCACCTCTTCAACAACCCCCATGTTTTTACTGTACTATCTACCAAATAACAAGACTATATGGTAAATTCTCATTTCTCATGCATCATTTTGCCTATTGAACATTGCCCACATGTCTTGTCGTCAAGCCATTTTATGTGCTTCACCAAGTCTTTTTACTCCTCTTCACATAGTTAATGATGCTTCTTTGATGCTATTAATATTTTCTCATTTCAGTGGGAGCATTGTTAAATTTGTAATCTTTTTTTCAATTCTGATTTGCCCATTATTGTTTCTGTTTCTTGTCAAAACTGAGAAAAAAGTTGAAAAATTTAAAACAAATAATATTGTAAGTTAGGGCATTGGCAGAGTTTTCAAATTTCTTTCACCTCTCCCATGTCCCCACCTCTCCAACCCTAACGTCCTTACCAACCTTTCAAATAAGTATAAGAAGATATGTTAATTTATCAATTTTATACACCATTTTGTACATTGAACTTTCGCCAGAGGACATGTCTTCATGCTATTGTTAGTGCTTCATCAAGTCCTTTTACTCCATTTCATGTATGCTAGAATTAACGCGACAAGTTATTGGTGCTTCTTTGAAGTAATTAACATTGACTCATCTAATTTGCCATTTGAATTTGTTTCTTGTCAAAACCGAGGAAAATAATGTTCTCATTTTTTGAACTTGGCATCAAGTGTTATGCAAGTACAACACCTAGTCAAACAAGGCCATTGGATTTCGTTTTCTTGGTAATACGCAAAAATGTAACATCCTAGTAGACAATTTGATCAAACAATCCACGTGTTCCTTTTTCCAGTTATAAGAACAAATCCAACTTTTTCCTGATTAACTTCGAAGCGCTAAATGTAATTTTACAAGGAATTTAACATCAGACCAAAAATTTATTACGAACACTAAATGCAATTTTATTCACTTAGGTAGTAGCTACAGCATATTTATAGTAGCAGTACATGAAACGTAGATTAGTGATCATCAAACAACTTTAGGACAAAATTCAGGCAATGCGCCTGCAGATACTGAGCCCATCTCCTACGGAAGTAAGAGCAATTTCAACTCGAGAATCTTTTGTGATTGCTTTATTGAAATCAAGTGCGGCCTGCCTCCTTGGTAGGAGAAATTCTTGGGGACACTGAGAGTATTATACTCTCAGCCAATCAAAAAGTGACATGTGTCACAATTTTAGTTACAAATTATTTATTTAATATTTTATTGTGACACATGTCACTTCTTGATTGGCTGAGAGTATTACTCTCAGTGTCCCTAAGAATTTCTCCCTTGATAAAGCTGTTAAATGGGTCGGGTCGGCCCGTTTAAACTCATCCGCGACAGGCCGTAAATTAAATAGGTTGGATTAAAATTGCTCGCATTTAAACGAGTTATAAATTAGTCAACTCGACTCGTTTCGCATTAATTCGTGAGTTTAAACGAGCTAACCCGCAAAATTTTTTTTTTTAAACTTTTAAACTTTGAAATAAATTTAAATTTAATAAAAATTTTAATTTAATAATCTTAAATTAAATATTACATTACATAGACATAGTATTTAATACTTTAATCTCATTTAAAAGGTTAAGGGATAATTTAAACAAATAAATAATATAAACTTATAGAGTTTGACGAATGTGTTTGTATATAAGTTGTGTCATTACTAGCATGTACAATATATACATTTTATATTTTTGTTTGTGAAAATACTGTTTAATTAACTTTTAAATTTTTAAATTGAAATTTTTTATTTGGATACAAATAAATTGAGATTTAAAAAAAAAAAAAGTTATGCGGGCGGCTCGCGGACTCCGACGGGTTGACTCGTTTAACTCACGGTTAAACGGGCTGATCCAAAATTACCCGCGTTTTTACGGGTTACTAATTTTAAAACCTAACTCGCATAATTTATACGAATAAACAGGTCGACCCGATAAATTTAACCCATTTTGACGACCCTGGTCGCTTGTGCTTTGGAACATCCTCTTCAGGCCAGGCAACACGTCCACCCCAGAGAGTGTTGTCATAGACAAGTAACCCACCAATCTTGACCAGTTTTATAAGCCTCTCATGATAGTTCACATAGTTCTCTTTGTCAGCATCAATGAAGGCAAAGTCAAAAGTTCCTTCGTTGGCAGGCTGCAGCAAAACATAAAAAGCATCATCGGCTGGTAAAACCCTGTAAAAATGTTAACTTTGAAGAGGAAACAGATCTCAGACAGAGAGAAGAAAAGTTCGTACATCTTCTACTAGTTTATCCAAAATTGGTAGAGCTGGAGACTATGAAATCAATCTTGTGCTCTACTCCAGCCTTTTTGATGACTGGTAATCCAACCTCATAAGCAGGGTTTTAAATTGCGATTGCGATTACATTGCGGTTACTGCGATTGCGGGCATTGTGGTTACTGCGATGCGGGTTACGGCCGATGCGGTCGTGAATCTTTTTCAAGTTTACAACTATGAAATTTTTTTTTCTTTTGAACAAAAGCTGCAACACTACTGTCGATGCGGTTGCGATGCGGCCAATGCGGTTGTGATGCGGCCGATGTGGTTCCGTTGCGGATGTGTTGCGGTTCCGTTGCGGTTTTTTTGTGTGAATAGAAATCACCCCGCAATTGCGGAGTGATGCGGTTGCGGACACTACCGCAACCGCAATATTGCGGCCGCATCACGTGATGCGGTCCGCATTTTGAAACACTGCTCATAAGCTTTCCTGTCAATATCTATGGCTGTAATCTGCAACAGTAATGAATTTTCAGGTAGGCAATTACCCAAGTATTCAGGCCATTATTGAATTAGACATGTTGGAGATCCATGGAAATTAAAGTATGCAAACCTTTCCATCATCAGGAATGTTGAGCGCAGTGAGAAGAAGCGAGTACCCAGTAAACACTCCCACTTCAATTGTCTTTTTGGGATTCAGCAGCTTCAAGAGTATGGTGATTAGCTGACCCGCATCAGGTAAAGTGGCTATGAAGCCCCTGAATGAATATGAAAACGAAGTTGAAACCTCTCTAGTTTTGTTTCAGTCTCAAATGTGTAAGCTACAATTAAAATAAGCAGAACAATTACCAAGGGTGGTTCTCAGTGGCATCCCTCAGCTCTTTGAGAGGCTCTGGTTCTCGAGGGTACACAGCAGTCTCCAGTATATACTGCCACATCATTGTTTGGTTTGACATGAATACTGGATTGATGAATGGGTTTGTGTGTGTGTATATATATATATATGTATGTATGTATGTATTTCAAGATAAGTTTGTACACACCTTCTTTAAGTCCTCGCTCTGCAATATGACTGGATTGCGGAAAATTGATGGATCTTTTATGTTTTCCATTTCCCTGCAATCCAACAAAACTATAAATTATAAGGCCCTCCAAACCCGGAACAGAAGAAAGGAAAGAAAGAGAGAAAGAGATCCTAGATGCTATCACTGCATTTGTATGCTACTGCTTTTTTCCACCACTTATGAATTGATTAAAATAACAACTTTCTAGTGCTTCTTTAGTCTAGCCGGCTATGAAAATAACAACTCATGTTGAGATACAGTATTAGAAAATAGAAATCATTGAAGTTAGCCAGGAAGAGACCGTAAAATAAAATAAGAAGTCTTTTACGCAAGGATGACTAGTATTTATGAACTTTCCAAAAATGAACCTGAAAGAGAAGCTAGAATTAGGCATGCTTAGTGCAAAATAATGCACTGAAGAGAGGCATACCTAAATTGTAATTTTTCAATGATAACTTCAAAGAGCTCAGAACAGATATGTATGTTGTAGAAGCTGAACCCTCAGCACCGCATTACTTTGGGCTATTTCAGTGCTCTAGTTAGTTATATGAGAGGGTAGGCCACTCAACATCCAACACAGAGGAGGGCTTCAGTCAAAGCTATTTTGTCAAAGGAGGCGGTTTATTACAATGTCTTGGAAGGAAAGACATTACACTTTTTTCTACAGAAATCCATCATCATCAGCGTAAGAATCCATGAGTAATATAATATTTTCTCTCTCTCATAATATAATATAAATCAGTCCTAAAACAAAAATGCGATTACATAAACATATTCTAGTGCTGGGTAGTATTTTTAATCTGAATAAGATAGAAGTCACCTCCAAAGGAATTATTTAGTCAATAGCAAATTAATTGCTGTTTTTTGTCCCCTCTATTGTCTGTATAAATGAGTTGTTTAAAAAAATTAAATAAAATTCAACCTTTATTCAATGATTTAAAAGTTAAAAATGATAAAATTATAAGTAACGTGTGAGGAGTTTATTCATATAAATATCAATAGCAAATTAAAATCTTCCTTATTCTCTAGAAGTTTCAGACTGAATAGTCTGCCGTCTATGACGGGGCCAGGTGGGTGCCTTCATAATCATACCTCACTATCAGCTATTCTAATTAATTAAAAAAAACATATCAAAGTCCAAGAATTCGTTACCAGTATCGTTATTTAGGGAGATATTATGGTGTTTTAATAGATATAATATATAGGATAAATTGTTAATTATGTATTGGTGATTAATTTTATAATAAAAGTTTAAAAATTTATTAAATATAAATAATAATTAATAAATACTTAATAATTCATCTTAAGTATCAATACTTTAAAAAAATGAGTATGTGAGTAATATCATATCATTTATGGCAATGTAACTAATAAGTTTTACTTTACTTAATCTTTTTTTTTCAAAAATTAATTTACATTTTACACAATTTTAAATATGTTTATGTCATTACCTTTTTTAAAACTAGTTGAATCCCGTGCACGGCGGTTTAAATAAATCAGTTATATATTATCAAAATAAATAAATCAATCAATTATGCTCTATTTTTAAATTTCTTAATGATATTATAATAATTTCATACTAAATGATCTTAAGTTTATAAATTTTAAGATAATTAAATTACAAATATATAGAGACAATTAATTTACAACTATGAATATTAAAGCTAATTGAAATTTATTGAATGAAATATATGAAATTGAACTAAAAAGAAGTTTTTTTTAATGCTTAATATAATAACTGAAATTCAATATACATATAGATTGTATTTACTTTGCATAAACAATGTAATTATATAATAGGCATTTAAATGACCTTATAATCATTTAATTTTGAAATCTTTAAATGACCTTATAATTGTTTGAGCAAGTTATTATAAGTTCACAAATTTTTATAGATAATGAAGTTAAGATTATAAATACTAATATAAATTTGTTCAATAATAGATTCAAACTCAAGGGATAAAGATCAAAATGAAAATAAAATAAAATAAAATATGAAAATTTAGATCATAAAATTATCATAATCATATTAAATTTCATTTACGCCATTACTATTCATATTTGGAAGGCATCCATTTAAATTCTTCAAAAATATGTATATCATATTAAGAAGGCATGCATTTAAATTCCTCAAATGGGTGAACATAAAGTATGTGGTATATGATGTTAGAACCAAAGAACCTTATGAAATTAAGTTGGGAACTATACTAATTAAATAATCATTAACCCATAAAGTTTTGAAGATAACAAAAGTTTCAATTTAAATTGAATAAGTAAAAGACTCATGTAACTTGTTTCATAACTATTTCAAGAAGAAAAGTATTAACAAACAGTTACTTATATGTGTGTCCACTCTTAATTGAGCAAAAGGAAATTTAGTATGCGTCCAAAATCCTTTTAAATTATTTCACAAGCTTTATTATATTGGATCATCCAATGTTTTTCTTACTAAGCTCAGGTTTAAAGTATTTGTCCAATGCCAAATTTCAAATGTGGAGAAGCTATTCATCATTAAATGCTGAGAAGGACTCTGACAGCGCACACTTCAAAAGAAGTCAACTGAGCAGGTTAGCTGACATCGCTAACAACTACAAAAACCTGCGAATAAGGAACTTTCTGCATGCTCAGACAAGTCAGGAGTAAGCTATCATTTTCGTGGACATTCCTGATACTTAAAGTGTCTTTCCAGATGGAGCTCTACACGCTTTCTTCTTAGGCATTTAATACTACTCAGAACGATAATAAATGTTTCCATTGGACGAAGAAGCTTACGAAGACTGCTCAAATTGCTCTCACCTATAAATACAATTGTCTTCGAAGAAGAAAGTCACATCTATCTAAGAAAATCAAAAGTGAAAAAGAATTAAAGCTTTCATTCTTCGTAGTATTCTCATTATTGTAAAGAGATTAAGTCTTAAGATTTATTTTCTATCCTCACCTGTAGTGAGTTAAAACTCAAGTACTTCTATACCTTTTTCTTTATTCAACTTGGTTTTAAGTCTGAAGAGGCTGTGTACAAAAGAATACTTGGATTGTAGAACCTGAAGAGATTGAGAATACTTGTATACCTGAAGAGGTGAATAATACTTGTAATCTTGTAAAAGGTTAGTGGAAAATCCTTCTAGTTGAAGGGACTGGAAGTATCTCTCGGTTTGTGAGAGTGAACCAGGATAAATATCCGGTGTAAGCTTCTTCTCCCTACTTGTGTGTTTTATTTATTCACTAACCTCTGGGGAATGACATTGTGTTTTTAACAAAGTTTTTTAAAGTTATTTTTTAGAACTTCTTAACTGCGTCCAAAAGAAAATTCTTACAAACCTTTTAGAGTCCAATAGGACTGAGAAGCCTTTTTATTCGTCTATTGCTTGGTATCTTGTAACCTTCTTCTTGTTCAAACTGTTAGTTGAAGAAAAACTTTCAAATTCATTTAAAAGGGTTAAAAAACACAATTCAACCCTCCTTCTTGTGTTTCACTTGATTATATCACATGATACCATAAAGTGGATCTCTTGTTTTCCATTGAAATGCTTATATTGGGTGAGAAAGCTCTTATAATTGAGAAGTAAGTTAAATGATCATATGACCAGTTAAATAGAAACAAAAGCCAATATTGTCATATCAAAAACTTTGACTTGTTGCAATTTTAAAAATTCAAAGCATTCTACTCCAGCCAAATTTTACAAAATATTTACAAAAATACAGCAAAAAAAAGTCCAAAAGGATATAACTCAGTGAGTTCAGTAACACAACAAAATTGTAAAATTAACTTTTTGTAAAAAACAATAACATATATATTAGAAAATCAATTGACTTTGGCCAATCATATAAAATGATCCACTTGGAATGTATATTGAGAAGAAAATATCTGAACATAGTACCACATATTAAAAAAAACATCTCAACGAAATAGAAATTACATGTCTACTAAAATTCTAAAAGCTGGATATTGAGTATATATAACATAAAATCTTGAGCAAAATAATCCTAATTTTTGTTCAAGATGCCAGCACATAATGACACATTTCTTTATAAGAGTTTCTAAATTTAGAATCCTTGTTAGGCAGCATCAGTTAGAAAATTGTTATTTATAATCAATGAGTGTGAAAACACTTTCATAAAGAAATTTCTACCAAGGAAACTCCATGAAATAAGCATGTCATGAACATAACGAAGAGGCCATTACTACACTCTTGCCCCAAAGTACATTAAATGCCAAAGAACAATTAACTACTGATTTTTTTACCTGAGACAAAATTGGAATTGATTCTCCAAAGAGAATTGCCGACACAACAAAGAGAACAACAAATAATCAAATGAAATTCTGGTATGATCATTTTGAATCTTTGATAGAGAAAGAACACTGAAAATAAGAATCTTAAAAGTGAATCACAATTTCCAATATTGACTTATAAGCTTAACGCATTCAGAAAAGCTGAAATTGGTGAAACTAAAGGCATAAAGCATTTTTGTAGAAAAACTTATAGCAGAAATATGTTTTATGCTATACATTGTCAATACTGTCAAAGTGTAATCTGTTAGAGATGATAATATTTTTAAATTGTAATGTATTCTAACATTTGGAGTTGCATTCTGAGTTGATTCACTCTAAAATAAAAGTGGCCTATATTGAATATTTCAGCAGTTGACAAATAGCCCAATGTCCAGAGTAGATATTTGACATTAGAGTTAGTCAAACGAACTCCCCCCCCCCCCCTCCCCCCAAGCCCACCCCGCCCACCCACCCACAACAACAACTAAAAAAAAAAAAAAGGGAAAAGAAATGCAACTGATTTCTTCCCAAACTTAAATGATTGTTTGACTAACACTATGGCCAAAATTAATAAATATGAGTGGCAAAATTATAATCATCATCTCTCCAAAGGCCTCAAAGCAGAAGAAGCTAACATTTTTGGGGTTTTTTCTTTCCAAAATATTGTCTTACTTTTCTCAAGCATGCACATATATATTTATTTTTTGTGCGCATATTTTTCTTTTCTTGTGATGATTGTCTTTTGAGCTTATATTCCATTTACAACAACTATTTAGGAATTTTAACTCTTTTAATAATGTACCAGCACATTATTGAATAATAGTGAAAAAAAACTTTAATAATAACAAACCAGAATTCTTTATAACAAACGGAGCCTTTTAGATATCTACAAAAAGATAATAAGACAACCAGATACCATTTAGATTTCTAGATATGTTTTGCAGTCAAAAGGTTGAAGGAAGACTAAGTTCAAATTTAATTTAATTCTAAGTTGATGGAACACTAAGGAAGCATCAGGAAGGCAGCAAGTAGAGATTTGAGTAAATAGAAAGAACACTTTCATGGTATTACTATCATAGACGGCAAAATAAGATGGTTGTTTGCATATCAATATTAAAAAGAATAATCACTCAAAATGGTCCCTTAAGCGTAAACAAGTCCCCACAATCAATTTTCCCTTAACTACAAGCAGGCTTCCACCCTGACTAAATAATCCAACTGTTAACGGCTGTAACAGAGTTTGCTACCAATTCTTACTTGGGTGTTATTTTCGTTTTGTTTTATATTTTTTGGGTACAATGGTAGTATGAAAGTTTGAACTTGTGAAAGCTTGAACTTATGACCTGCAAATTACCTAAACCCCGCCCCACTAACCTAATCCTACTAGCTTGGTTTGTAGATGATGATATTTTGTAAATCTCAACTACTCTAGACAAATATATGGTTATGCTTAATTCTAGGAATATGTAAACAGAGATTAGTTGGAGAAGCTGTTAGTTTCTAAAAACAATGCTTGACTTCTGCGTAGAATGTAAGTCGGCAGAAGATGAATGAAATGTGCTGCTTCTTTCTTCCCATTTTGTTGTTCCTTTCAAGCCAACACCATCACATTCACACATCGAAAGTATTCTGGAAAAGCTGGAGAATTGCTGCCTTATTTATATAACACACCTGTCAGTTAATCCATATGCTTAGTCTTTCAAGTCGGACTGAAATTAAGG
This sequence comes from Styphnolobium japonicum, assembly GCA_023212625.1. Taxonomy (NCBI): domain Eukaryota; kingdom Viridiplantae; phylum Streptophyta; class Magnoliopsida; order Fabales; family Fabaceae; genus Styphnolobium; species Styphnolobium japonicum. Next base: position 30,012,847 of record JALBWW010000012.1, read on the forward strand.
TTGAACCATCATATAAACAAGGATTTTTAGACATATATATGAAACAATTAGATTAAAATATATTAAATCTCAAAAGGACAGCACACCACAATCTATATATCCAAACACAATATTAGTAGAACATTTTTAAATTTGATTACAAGAATCTTTTAAACATGCCCCGCCCCCTATTTGTAGTAGTCCTAAAAAAAGATGTACCAAAAATGAGATAGTTAAACCTATGCTCTGACTAAATTTATACAAGAAAAAATGCATGTAGCATCTTTATTCGTGAACTAATTTGAATCTTAAGTCACTCATATGTAAACAATACAGGCTGTAAAAGAATGATAAACCTTTAAGACTGTAAGAGTAGCTATGTTGCTATATGCAAGCAAATGAAATTTATTGACGACCCTTCTTAAGAGACAGAAAGTGGGCAGCGAAGGAATCATAGTCAGGTAGCTTTGGATGGACGTGACCAGAATTCTGCTTAGAGGGAGTATCTCCATCAGAATTTAAAGACTTTGAAGCCTCTTGGCCCTCTTCACTATCTGGTATCACTTTTTTAGGAAGAGAAATGGAAGGTTGAACCCTTGCAGATGATTTCATAATTTCCACACGCGAGGACCTATTAGGTTCTGAAATTGGCTTAGATGCTGCATGTTCTACTGATCCATGCTCAGAACTTGCCCAATTTTCCGAGTTCTTCTTCATGGATGAGGCCTTCTGATTTTCACTCTCATAAGAAACCCTTGAAGATTTCCATCCAAGTCCAGTACCAGGAATCACAGAAGCCTTGGATAAAGGAGCATCCTTCGAACTTAAACCTGTACCAGTTTTTGAAGGAGCTGATATCCTTCGAGATATTCCACTAACAGGACGGACAAGACTGGCTGAATTTTGTTTAGGAAGTTCATCCTCAGAATCACTATTATCAGAATCAAAGTATGTAATTGACGCCCTTGAGCTTGATTTCTTTTTTGCTTCACTTTGCTTCTGACTGCGAGGGTCATGAGTACTAGTCACAGCCTCCTGAAAGTTTGTAACCAGTCCATAACTATTTTTATCAGAAGATGCATTGTGTGCTCTCAAGCCCAGATTTCTATTTCCTTTGCTCACTTCCCTCGCGTATTTGTCCAGAACAGGAGTATCGGAACTGATTGAAGTCCTCAGGGTATGCAAAGATCGTTCATTCTGGACTGAAATGTCCCCCAACGAAGATGAACCCTCATCCGATGTATTCTTAATATAAGGTGGTTGCCTATAACCTTTATTGCGAAGCCCACCCTTCAACGTTCCGTAGTTTAATTCCTTATCACTTCCTATACAAGATTCCTCCAAAGTTTCAGTATCGTTAAAAGTATCAGGTGATTCTGATGCATGGATATTTGCCTTGAGATCCAAATCCAACGCAGAGCTTCTTCGTTTTGGAGATGGCTGACTGGTTGGCAAGTCATCGTAACCATAATTCTTTTCCGACACCGTAGGGATGTTTACCTTTCTCTCGAAATGCTCTTCCACAGTATTTGAACCAACAGAAGATGGTGATAACCAAGACTTTCCATCAGAACCCACCTTTTTATCATTCCTTGATGAGGACCCTAAAGCCCCATGGTTTATACTCTGATCAGGGACGGAATTTCCATAATCAAAACTCCCAGAAACCTTAGACTTGACCAAATCCACCTCACTATCTGAACCTGGGTCATCTGAATCATCAAAAGTGACAGGCAACAAGTCTTCTTTTTCAGAAGAAACTGCAGACTTTGTCAATCTTTCAGAAACCACAGAAAAATGTGACTGTGAACTAGAACTTGACTCTTTCTCATCAATGACTTGTCCATGGCTCCAAGCACTTGTCTTTGCTAATGGATCAACTTGTGATTTGCTACCAGGAGATGAGAAGAACAAACTAGATTCATGTCCCTTGTATTTTTTATCAATATCAAATTCATAATCACTATCCTCTGATCCAGAATCGTCAAAGGCAACGGAAGTATCAATATATGAACTTGTTTCCACAGTGTTTCTCTGAGTGTTTCCTTCATCAGTAACATAAAGGCCTCCCACAGCCTTGTTCCCCATCTTCTGGCCATTCAAATTCAAATTACCATTGTGATCATCGCTTGGAGTAATGAAGTGAGAAGAGGAAGGTTTGCTAAATTTTCTATTAGTCCTTGCATCTCCAAAGTGATAATTGTTTTCAGTATTCATATCACTATCATCATGTAGTTCAGTCACAAAATCTACTTCGGTTTTGCTTGCCTGCTTTTTTATGCTCACTTCATGTAAGTCACTATTCTCTTGCTCAAATGAGTTATTATGGGGATATATATCAGCCATTCCAGAACCATTGGCAAATGGGTTTTCATCGCCAAAAGCACTACTCGATGTCAATGAAGCTGACTGGGCATGTTTCACCTCATTCTCATGACTATTCCTGTAATATTCATCGGGTGCTCCTACCAGGATATCTTGTTCTCTGGCAGTAATCTGTTCATTGTGCATCCCAGAACTACTTCTATGGAACGTGCTATTAACAGAACCTGTAGAAAGATGTTTGTCATCATGAAAAGCATATTCTTGAGGTACTTCATCTCTTAACCTGCTACCAGAAGAACCATGTGATCCACTTGAATACTTCCTTGTCATGTTTTCACGGTTTGAAAGTTCTGCAGCTGCTCTTGCAGCCATGCTTGCACGTTCTGCAGATTCTGCAGCTGCCTGGGCAGCAGAAGCAGCGTCCTTGAATTCCATGTTCCAATTCTGCCTTCCCATAGGAAATGCACTCATGTTTTCAGAATATGAATCTCTAAAATCCATTTCTTGACTTCCAACTCCTGTAAGAAAGAACCCCACATGTCCAGGTAATAGAATCAACAGAAGCCCCAACAATTATTTGCAATTACCATCTTCAAACTAGATAGTTCACATAAAGTGAACTAAAAAGTTACCTGAAGATCTGATTTCTGGATTAGACGTTCCTAATGTTGTTGATTGATTGCCACCAGCCTTTGTAGCAGCAACACTTGCATTCTGCTCACGTGATTCATCACGAACAGGTGGAACATAGACTTGAGAAGGTTCCACATAAGTAGCCTTATCAAAAGTATTTGGTCCAACCTTAACATAGGAACAGTGTCAAATAATACAGCAAACTTATATTTTATAACTACATAAAATCAACCAAAGATAATCCACAATGAACAAAGCCTACCAACAAATCTTGAGAAGACTTTACATCATTTTCTCCAAATGACTTGGGTTCCCATTTGACATTATGCTCCTCAGCAATTGCAGTCAATATTTTGATCTTGGTTGGACCATCAGGTGCGTTGGTAGACAATTTCTCAACCAACTGAAAAGACAACATTAAATTAGAGAAAACTAACAAGAAATGAGCTAAAAACACAACCTTCTCGAACTTCAAGCAGGTAGAGAAACTTGCCAAGCTTTTTACACCACAGTCAGGGCGTAATTCAAGAGCTGCTGAAACAAATTCTTTTCCATACTTAGCCGTAATATGCTTCCGCACATCCATGAGCTCAGGTATGTCTGAAGAACATCTTGGAGATGCAAATATTACACTTGAAATTGCTTCCTTCAAGTCAATCGGGCAGTTTCTGGAAAGAAAAAAAAAAGGTGAAAACAAGTACAACACAATGAAAACGCCCAATCATAATTAACTAACTTCTAGACTGTATCAATAGTTTCAAATGAGTCGAGTTGAGCCCAACCATGCCTGGCTAAGGCTCGGCTTAATAAGAAACTAAGCTCATTTTCTTGGCTGAAGATCAACTCACTTTAAGCTCATAAGCTGCTCAAGTTCAATGACTCAATATCGAGTCTCGTATTAATTGAGCCTCTTAGGCTCAATGAGTTAGATTCGAATTTGTAATTTAATACAATCTATTTTTTTAACATATATTTAGTTAAATAATAATTTCGTCTGACAAAAAAAATTAAATGCTAATATATATTAATTTAAAGCATTATTATTATTATTCTTAAAAAATGACTATATATATATATATATCAAGCCGACTCCCAAGCTGGCTCGATTCATTGCTAACCCTAGTTCAGACATACACAAGTACGGTCAAAGCACATGATAGAATTAGATTCTCCTAAAGAGATCACACATTTACTTGACAAAGCCTAACAAAATAATGATATAGTATGTGAATTCAGCTGTGTTGCCTAAATTGCATAATAAATATAAACTTCCAGGCAGATCAATCTACAAAAAGAAAAGATGATACTTTCTAAACTAGACAAGAAAACATACAGTAAACAAACACTGTAAAGTGTAAACAATAAAGAAATGTTCAGTGACATGAGTTTAATAATGTAGACAAAGTAAAATGTGCTAAAATTATTTTAGTGAGTTTCAAATACTTTTGTGATTCAATCATTGGCAAGCGTGCTGCAATAAGTTCACAGTATATCTCAACAAGATCATATGCTGCCATCGTCTTCTCTTCCCGGACAACATGTTCAACCTGAATACAAAATAGAAGACAAATCAAAGAAAGAAAGAGAATATTCAAATATGAAGCAGCCTTAATCTATCATTCATCATTTCCTTTTTATCAGCACATAGCCCCTAATGAACAGCTTCACCGAGGGATTACTTCAAACTGCGATAAGTATCAAATATCATCAATAAAAAGGACAAAAGCCCATGTTCAGTTTTACTGCTTAGCCAGTTATTCTTGTACAAGCACATCTAGAGTAGGTGATATATTGTTTTATCCTTTAGTAATTTTAAAAGCCGGTGTTTTGATTCCATTTCTGAGCCACTTGAACTGCCAGAGGCAAGTAAGATTTTAGTTTTCTTATTCAAATAGCGATAGTAGGTTAGTAGGCAGCATAAAGAGTTCAAAGTCACAGTAGCCTGTTGATTTGAAAATTTTATCATTATCCCCAGGACCTTCAGCTAAATGGCTTTATAATCTCGGCACAGATGATATTGCTGTTTTTTTTTTTTTTCAGGATTTAACATCAATTTCTAACTGTGGTTTCAACACTGACGGTCAGTTTAGTATATCCTTATAAACGGGGATGAAAATTTCATAGATGAGTTTTATATGAAAAAATCATCCCTGAATTTGTCACCCCATTTTTAAGGGGATACCAAACTGACTCTAAGAAAGTAAATTTTAAAAAATACGAAAAAATAACAACAATAAAAAAATTAATAGAAAGGTGGACTATTTTGGATTTCTCTGATTTATGTTATTATTATTACCCGGATTCTAGCATTCTGGTCCTGCCCAGACTCAAGCAATTGAGCCAATTCCCTCTTGAGCTGCCTCACATGGGCTTCTCTCTTATTCTTCAAAAGCTTTATGCGCGAAACCGCAAGCTTCAATGCAGTTTTGCTGCAGCAACCAAATCAAATTCAAAGTCAAATTCAAATCCAAACATTCTCTCAAATCACCAAAACCCTCTCCACCAACGAAATAGTAAACCAATTACTTGGCTTCAATCAAAATCAGTTAATCATACACAAAAAAAACAATAAATACTAATCCAAATAAATTTCTCTCTCACGAGCACAACAGCCAACTCCACCATAGCCCAATAATCAAACGACTATATAAATTTCTCTCTTTTCCTAAAATCAAAGCAAAAAAAAAAAAAAACGAAATTAATTCGTTTCGTACCACTTTGCGGGCTTGAAGCTTCTATGCAACATAGCTTGCACAACACAAAACTGGAAAGAACGAGAAAGGGACTCTGATTAGTGATTATTTTCTCTGTAAGAGGCTCAATTCAAAGACACGGTTTGAGGATTGTACAAAGAAAGAAAGAAGGAAGAAGAGAATTGGATCTTGCAGGCGACGAAAGAGGGAATGAGGATTTGTATTGGAATTGAACCTTCCACGAAACCCGACAAGGAAACCAAAATGGAAGAAACCTTTTCTACGCTGAGCGGTAATTCCCTATGCGAAGGAGCGTGGAAATCATTCATGGAGCTGACTTTGAGTTGTAAAAGTCGAGGGCCCAAATAATTCGAGAAAAAATGTGGATTGGAATTAAAAAAAATCAGATGGAATTAATTATGAGTTGCCCTAACTCAATTCGAGTCAGGCCGGTTTGGTGGCCTAATAAGAATTTATTATTTTTTTATGTATTTAATTTTGTTATTATTTATTTATATATTTACTTGATTGATTTTATTTAAATTTAAAAAATAATAATAATCAAATTTAATAAGTATATTTAAGTCTTTTTTTTTAACTTAAAATATGATATTAACTTATTATAATTCCTTGATTGATTAATTTATGATTTAATAGATGTTTTATGGATATATTCTAAATCGAAAATAATCTAGTAAATCTTTATTGTCTATATTGATGACACTTAATATAATATGTTATACTTATATCTAATTTGTGTATATAATTTTTGTAGACTTGGATTGATGTGGAAGTTTAATTTATTAATAACTTATTATTATAGATATAAAAAAAGTAAAAAAAAGACTAAATAAATAAATAAGTGACACAAGTGGTAGATATTTGGGTCCCTTAAGCATATGATTTGGGGTTCGATTCCTAACCTATGTGTATAGAAAAACATCTGTCAAGATAACTCAATCCCTTAAATGAATCTCAGTACCTCGAGGGATTAACCTTTATAGTTGCATGCGAGGGATACTCTGGGAAACAAAAAAATATAAAATTGGGCCTTTAGGCTAGCCCAACCTAGCCTACAGCTTGTATGGGCCAGGCTGAACTTACTATTTACCAGCCTGCACACATTGTGGGCTGATTTAACTCAACTCGAATAAGCTTGACCTGATGCGGATTGGCCTAAATTAATGCCTCTATTGCAGACCATTTTTTTAATAAAGGATACAATATTCTAATATTCTCGTTATGGGGAGATCATAGTTTGATTTTGTCCCATTTTGATTTAAGATTTTGATTAGGTCAACTCTTTTTTTTCCTCCAATTCGATCTTAAATTTGACTATGATTGAGCTTGTGATTAATTGGGTTGGCTCAAAGTTTAATAAAATATAATTATATATATTATAGTTAATTATTTTATAATTATTAATTTTTTAATAAATATTAATAATTAAATATGTGTATATAAAAATAATATTTAATCTATCTCTTAAATTCTCTTAATTAAGAGAGAGATATATATATTTTTCTCTCACGAAATCCTAATTTAATAATACAGAAGTCTAGAATTAATGGCTGACAAGTGACAGTAATCGATTAGATGTGATCCATTTTGATCATGTAACTAATGAAAAAAAATGGAAAAGTATTTCGCTTTTGTATGATAGGTAAGATAGTTGATATTTTGTTTTTAAAAACGAAAAAAAAAAGATGGGCTTTATTAATGGTTCCTTTCCTTAGTTGATGATATTATTGTGTATTGAATACAAATTTTTTTATAAACTTAACTAATCATAAATGACTTAATCAAGGAAAATGAATTTAGACTTCATAAAAAATATGAAACAAATTATATTTAAAACAATTAGAAGATTCAATATTCAAATAGAATGTACAATTACTTAGATATATTTTTTCTTACGAATTTTTTTTATAAATTTTAAATCCAATTCACTTGGCATAAATTTTATTATTATTATAATTTACATAAATTATGTTGACTAATAATCTATGTAAAAATATTTGAGGGTTTAAATCAATCAAGCAAAACAAATTTTATTTGTGATCATATCTGTATTTAACTAAGGGATCATGATCCTCTCCAATAAGAAAAAGAAAAAGTGGATCTCACAAGGAGTTGCACTACAAAGCATCTCGATTCATTCAATCATGAGTTTAAAAAAAAGTTTAATTTTGATTTATTGCAATATAAAAAGATTTATATTATTATTTAATTATGTATTGTTAAATTATTAAAAAAATTAATTATTATAATAATTAATTAAAAAATTTAATTATTTTAATAATATATTAACACATAATTAAATGATAATAAATTTTATATTTATAATAAATTGAAATTAAATTTTTTAAAAAAAGAATAAAAGGAAAAATATCTTTGAATTAAATATGCTTGCCAAAACAGTAGATAAAGTTAGATGAATAGTATTAAATAAAATTATTAAATTATAAATAAATTTGTGTAAAAATATCTAATATGATATGATTAAAATATGTATAAAATTATTTAATGTATAAAACGTTGTTTTTATAATATTAGTTTCATCTATTTATTTAGAGTTTGCCACATGTCATATTAGTTGGATGATCTGATCTAACCTCGCCCGTAGTCATCTCTGTCACAGAAAGCGAAGACAGTTACCCTACCAAAGTTCCTTGAATCATTACTGCACGTCCGCACGTCAATGCTTCCCCAGTTAGTTAACTGGACCGCTAACTTGAGATTTGAGACTACGAATATTACATCCTTGTGACAGCACGAGCGGATTATTCCAGTACCATTTTTTGTGACAGCACGAGCGGATTATTCCAGTACTTATTTTTTTTTATGGGTATTGAAACTTAGGGTAAGATGTTTAGTATTAATTAATTATTATTTATATTTAATAAATTTTTTAATAATTATTGTAAAATTAATAATTAATAAATAATTGATAATTTATTTTAAATATTAAATCTATTAAGGTACCATAATAACCTTTTCATGCGTGACAAAAGTATTTTGTTACTATTATATTCCGTCAATTTTACTCTAGTTTTCGATAGATCAATTGTTGGGATATGGAAATAGAGGGCAATCAATGTGAAACAATCACAGCCTTATATTATTACCTCGAGAGGCCATGTTTAGTTAATCTTATTTAGGTCCTGTTTATTAATATTGTTAAAGTTGCACTGAATAATGAGTCATCAAATTTTTTAGGTTTAATCAATTTAGTTATTAAAATTGATTCATCGAATTGAATAATGTTATAAAAATAATTCACATGTAATAATATAAAATATATAAATATATTTATAATATATTGAGCTTTTAAAACAATTTAATAGTGGTTGGTTTAACTAAATAAACTTGACAGTTTAATCGAATTTTGATTAGTCTAAAGTGATCTTATCATGAATTTGATTATGAGATTGAATCATATCTATTTTAGTGTCTGGTTCACAGTTAGACCGATTGAACTATCCGGTCTAGTCCAATTATAACAATACTAGTTTAAAGTAAGTTTGTTGAAAATGTTTAGGTTTAATTAAGTTTTTAGCCAGCTATGTTCATCTTATTTTAAAAAAATTCAATTAAGTTCCATAATTTATGTGTATTTAATGTCATCCCTTCACTCAATTACTCTTAAATACTTGTGTTGTTAATGTCAATGTATCAATTTTTTTTTTCCTTCTACAAGGAAGATATGAGACTAATCTTCATTTGGACATGACTTCAACCACAAAATGTTTTTAATGACATTCGAAAATCTACACTATAAGTAAAGTTGCCCTAAATGAAATTCAAATTGTCAACTGAGCCACACCTCGTAGTTTAAATGTGTTAGGTTTGATTTTGCAAATATAAATCCCACTTTTAATTGACTATAATTAAAATTATAAATGGATCTTATGCTAAAATATTTAGTAGTCTAATTTGAACTAAATAATTGACAATGAGACCTACGAGGAGTGATTTGAGAACTAACAGTCTAATTTGATGAGCAATCACATCATTAGAAATTAGTCACGTAAATACCTAAAAGTTACCTAAAAGTCTAATTTGATTTGCAATCACATTTAAGAACTATATTAAACATAAATAATAAATTAACATATGATGTTGGGCATATCCCATATGTATGTCATGTCATACACACGTCTTAGCTGGCAACCTAAATTGTTGAGACATTAGTGAAAGGAGAGGTTGATTCTTGCTCATGTGTAGCTAAATATGACCCAATTAGTTTTTATCAGTACAACAATCACCACCTGGTGGCAAATGAGCTTAGTTTGCAAACACAAAATATTACCCTACGCAAAGAAACAATTGTGTTTGTTTGAAATAATATCATAAATTAAATAACAACATAGTAGATAAAAAACAGTGGCTAAAGAAGGGTAAGTAGGATCATAAGATCAACTTTCAAGAATCAAGAGAAGTTACGTAATGGGGACGGACTGTGTTAAGGGGTTTCGAGTTTTATTACTGATCAATGGAACCACCCAATTGGCTCAGCATGATGGCCAAGTCCATGCCTCTTATCATAGTAGGCGCAGCTGTACTGTAGGGACACTCCTTGGAAAATCCAACCTTCCCAGATTTCTGTACTTTGATTAGGCAATTCTTTAACTTCTGATGGCATTTCACATGAGTCATGCCTGTAAAACCAAGTTTTGTTAGTCTAGAGCAATCTTCTGAAGAGAAAGGTCTCAGGCTAATAGAAAACTATAGAGGAGAATCAGAGAAATAATTATGGCAGCGTGGCATCTCGGTATATACATGTACTGGCTAATTGGTTATTCTATCCTGATACAAAATTTAAAACTTCCACTTTCCACAATACGTAAGTATGCTTCTCTGAATCTATATTTACGAGATTAAAAACCGTTCATGAACACCACAATAAATTTAAACCAGATAGAAATATCAATGATATTATAATTAATCCATTTAAGAATGAAAGTGATCAGATATCCTTTTTCCCTCAGGCGCCTGATTATGCAGACAGCTAAGGAGCAAATTTCTGACAATAGAATGACCAACAAGCTTTCAAGCATCCAATATGCACCAAGAATTGGCTTCCCATTTCAACATTTTACTGAATTTATTCAATAAAAACCCCAACAACTTACAATCCACCCAAGAATAAAAGAAATTTAGACACCCTTTGTCCTAAGGTTCCTGCTCCTGATTATGCAGACAGGAAAAAGGCAATTTTCGAACAAGATAGTACATATATGATATATCCAACAAGCTCTCAAGAATCCAATAATATAAACCAAAAAAATTCATCAACATTTGAATCATTGTACAAAATTTACAATTAAAACTCCATTGATTCAATAATTAAAGAAGATAGGAATTCATGTTCAATCCGATGTACAATGTATTAAAATTAAAATACATATGATATGCCAACAATACATTGAAACGTAAAAAACCTTAATACAGATAAATAACCTTAAATGACTGTTATCTGTGCCACAATTGTGAATGAATCCTACTTCTACGATTGAAATTCAGAAAAAACAAAAAGAAGAAAAAGAGAGATACCGAATTTGCCAACGCAATCGTCATGATTCATGCAACAAGCATCAAGATCATCGCATGGTTTCTGGCCAGGACAACCCGAATAGCCCACCCCGCAATACTTTCCGTATTTGATTCCGATCGCTGAAGTATTGAAAAAAAAAACGAAATTTTAATATTTTTCTATCAACAAAAAGAGGAAAAACAAATAGAATAGGAATTAGGAACGAAACAAGAACAAAAGGTATAGGGTATAGTATATATATATATATCTTACTATCGCACTGCTCTGCAACACATTTCCTGCTACACGTGGCCTGTCCTCCACAAACAATAAATTTAAGATTTCAATCATATCATATGCTCCAATAACACATAATGGGGAGGGGATTTCGTTAAATTATTAACTTGCAAAGAACTACAAAATTGACAACATCAATCTAATCCTATCCTCGTATAGAGTTGGTCAGATCCAACATGTTGTGGGGTCACTGCATTTTCTCGGACTTACCACGGAAGCATCGGAGGACTCGACGACGACGAAAAGGAAGAGAGAAAGGACGGTGAAGGCGCGTGAGATATTGCGACGAAACATTGTCGGGGTATGCAAAGAAAAGAGAGAGTCGTCGTTCGAGTCTCCTCTCGCCGGTTGTTTGCTTTGTATTTGGACCTCTTCTTACTTCTTAATCTTATGTCCTCCTTTTCTTTTTCTTTGCACCTTTATTTATTTTACCATTTGAAATTACGAAAGCACCCTTCAGAACGTTACGGGGTTAGGTTAACATAGCAGGTGATCGGATGGATACTATTTGCACGTAACCATATGCAGCAGCTTCACTAAATTTAGGATATGGTAAAAAACACATGCGAAAATGGAGTGAGATACTCAGATTTTAGTTTTTACTTATTTTGATTTAAATATATGAAAATGCTATTTACATTTATATTTTTTAAATACAATGACTACAACAAGGATAGATTATGACCTCATGCAAACTCCTTAAATTACATTTATATTTGTACATGAATAGGCATCTCTACATGAATTTAGGTAGAATCATATGAATTCAAATTTAATCGCTGGGTATATTTGCGTTAAATTGTGTCAATAACATTACTCTAAAGTTGTAAATATCAAAATTGGGCAAATAACATTATTCATCTGCATGTGCCTAACCCAAATTCAACTTTAGGCCTATAAAAAGATGTGGAAAATGAACAAATTTCTAATATCATTTCATGCGAAGCTAAAAGAGTGATCTCAATTAAAAAAAAAATGTAGAATCATCATTCTCAAGTACCACTAGCTTCCATCATGATAAGAGAACAGCGCAAGGTTCATCCCGCTTCAAATACAAGGGGGTTATTGAGGCTTAACAAAGTTAACCACTAGTTTCTCAACTTTTTTCCAAAAACAAAAATCCAGAATAACAAAAATTGGGTTCTAGAATGCCCCGTAATCCACACAAAGTATAAATGACCACGGCAGCTGGCTTAGGAGTATATAACCCCCCTGCTAAAACATATACTTCCGAGTGGTTATTTTCAGACATAGTAACCGGTGAAAGTAAATCCCCTTCCAACAATCTCACCAGCACAAAACCATGCAAAGCATTCCAGGCCAAACAAAGCAGCAATACCTGCATCTTCAACCTTTAGCTCTTGCCTGTTTTTCCATAAATTCTTGACATAATCAAGCTCCTTCCAGAAGGTCTCATTACGCCGGGGAATACTGTAAAAGATTGGAAGAGTTAAGTATGGTAGCAGAACACTAATATAATATATACAATTTTGCATAGAACAGCCTAGCTTTGTTATTTATAAAGAAAAAGAAGAAGAAGAAGAAGAAGAAGAACACACACACAAGTCTGCTTTGTAAGTATCCACATTCAAGACCAAGCAGAACAGGAATTCATTGCATCATCACATAGCTAATTCACTAAAGATGGGAGCGAAGGCACATAATAATTTGAAATGCAGGCCAGATTTGAAGATCATGTTGGAATCAAACACACTGGTATTGACATATGTTAATAGATGAGCATAGTTAGACAATGTAGTGTAGGCTGTGGGTGCATTTACATCAATTAACAACAAAGCTCTAAAGTAAAATACTGGTGCTTAGCAAGCCTCACAAGCACATTATGAGCAGCTTTTAATTCAAGTTATACAGTCAAACCATACTATTGGCGATTATGGTGAAACTTGAAAACAGATATCATTTAGTTCACTAACATCCATTCCCTTTTTCTTGAAAATTCAAAAGTTACATCTTAAGAGTTCATTTTGAGGTAACAACTAAAAATGCAAATGCAGTTCTACACTCCACTCCAGAAGCCCTTAGTTAAAAAGCGAAGGATACTAATCCTGTATTTGTCTTTTTATTTTAACAATAAAAACTCAGGGCACAGATGTTAATGAGATTTAAGAAACAGTAGTCTGCACTTTGCAGTATTTTGCTTCAACTTGTTATTTTCAGACCCCAGCGAGCATTAGCAGGAAGAATGTTCTTCATGGGGTTTGGAAACTTCTGCAAGCAGTTGTTCAGGGTAATTAACAAGCATGTAACATGGTGCTGTGCATTCAGTTGTACTTCCAGTAACAATTAAAATCGGTTAATTAAATCAGGCATGCAAGAGTTAAAATTTAGCACAAAAGAAATGCTGAGAACAAGCACCAAACATCAATCAACGTGCCAATCTGTGGATAAATTTGATGCAGTGCCACATTTCACTGAGGAGCCCGTGCTTAATTTCCAAAATATGCATCTCTTGATACAGATTATAAATGCTAAGGAGGAATTAGTGTTGATTGCATGACCCCTTTATCATATGATAAAAAACTAGCAAACGGTTCCAATACAAACATCAGATGCTTAATAACAAGACTGTCTACTTCGTTTTTCTTTTTAAGTATCAGCACCACACCCACATGAGTCCAACCTCACCCTCTAGGGCTTCCTCCCTTGTCTACATAAGGATAGGAAGGAGCCATTAGACATGATGGGCAACATCCAACTCTCATAAAGAATGACAACAACAATATTTGAAATCAATAAAGTATAGCCATCAATCATATTAAATTAAGGAATCTCATACAGTGAATCCTGCCAGAACCAATATTATTATAAAAAAAGAACAAGGTTGGAGAATATATAACCTAGCAAGGCGGGTGTACAACAATTGCTTTGCCAGCAGGTCGCATTTCTCCACTGTAGGTGGTTCCTGAATGTATTGCTTGTTCTGCTCCAACAACTGCTTGTAGTAAGCAGTTCCATGCTTGGCAACAAATTGTGATGCTTGACATGCTTTGGACTGCAACTGCTGCAACTTTGACGCCATCAAGTCTGCAAATTCTGCAAATTAAGCAGAACAAAACCCTGGATCAAAATAAAGACCCCAATGCACAATATATAACATTCCTGATCCAACAAAAATAAAATCTACGATTTTAAAGCTTTTTCTTCTCTGCAAACTTCTCCCTAAATTCTGCATACTCACTGATAACATTAGGAAATAAAGATAACTGATTATCCAAGGTCTATCATTCAAGTAATATTTAGAACACAATATGGCCTTTGACATGGATTGTTAGCTTTTCAATTTCTATCTTAGAATTAGGGGTAATTCGCTCTGCAGGTGTTTTTTTGTTCAGTGTATTTTATCAGTAGCCCAAAAAGAGTTAAGAGGGAGCTATCTATTGATATGAAAATCGCAAGAACTTCAATTCAAATAAATAAATATGAGAAAGAATAGCCTCAGTGCATGAACCATAAAGGGCTTACAGATCAATCTACAAATACACCTAGACACCAATTGACATGTACTCTGGGCACACCTCAACTTTCTCAGAGAGTTTGTTTTACTAATCCGTGCCAAAAATAGATAATTGGCTTCTGGGTGTTAAGTCAAAACCCTAAATTTTCAACCTTTTCGTGCTATACTATTCTTTTTTAAAATTAAAAATTAAAAAACGAAATGAAAACCAATATAAAAAATTAAAAAAAAAAAAACACGTATTGAAGCTTCTGAGAGGAATTGGTAGGGATTGCAATAGCAGAGAAAAAGATCGGCGGAAAGGGAGACACGAGATCTGAATGGGAAAAGCAAAAAAAAAAAAAAAACTTAGGAAGAACGAATAAATCATGCGCAGTCATCACCGTCATGAGCAAAGAAGAGAAGAGAAAAATGAATAGAAGAGGGGCATTAGTATTACCTTGTTGTTCACTCACTGAATAAATGCAAATATTAGAAAATGATCAGATTTGGCTCCGTCGCCGCCGCTACCTTGGTCGCAGCAAGGGAAGTGGGGAGCAAGAAAGATACTTGTGATGTCTTGTGTTGTGTGTTGCAAAATTGAGATCAGTGGGGTTTATGTTTAACCTTGTGCCTTCCTTTGTTTTTTTTCTCTTTCTTTCTGTTTTTTGTTTTTGTTGTTTTTTTTTAAAAAAAAAACTAAATTAAACAAGTTCCCATTTTGTTTTGTTTTTCGAGGGATCCTTACACTATTTAACTGTAAAATTAATCTTATTAGCGATATTGAAATTGTTTATTCTTAGAAGTGTATTCTTGTAGACTTTTTTTTTAATAGTTGTAATCCTGTAGACTTAAAACCATTGATATTGTAAAAATTCATTCACCGTTATACTTAAATTTGCTTACCAAATGATTAGTTCTTTTGAGAATGTCGATATTAATTTAAGGTAATATGAAACTTACCCATTTGTGATTTTAATTAAGCAATCAACTCATAAATTTATCATATTAAGTAAATCACAATATATTACATGTGAGATTTATGTATTTTAAGAGTAAGTTTAAACACACTTATTTCAACGAATAACTTTTTTATAAACAGAATTTTATGAATCTATTGTGTAAAAAATTTTCATGAGATATGTTAAGCTTATAAAATTTCATAAAAATTTAAAGTTAATTGACATTTTATTTCGCTATCTTATTTTAACATATAACATACTTTTTAAAAATATAAATAAATGTCAATTATTATATTAGATATTTATAAATAAGGTAAGAATTCACTTACTCCAAGATTAAGTATTAGCACACTTATTTAATTGAATAACTTTTTATAAACTTTGAATTTCTTCAATGTAATCGGTGGATTGAAAGTTCTTATTAAGTAGATTATACTTATAAAATTTTATAAAATTTTAAAATTAATTAATACTTCATTTAATTACTTTATTTCAATATATAATATACTTTTCAAAATATAAGTAAATGTCGGTTATAAGATTAGATACTTATGCATGTCTAATTTATCTTAAATTTGATATGCATGATCTTTATGATAATGTTACATGATTCAACAGTTAAATTGGAAAAATATTAATTTTATGAAAAGTTATTCAATTGAATAAGTGTGTTAATACTTACTCTTAGAATAAGTGAATCTACACCCTTATAAATATATAATTTATCTAAAATTTAGTATATCACATTATTCAATAATTAAAATTTCAAATTTCACATTTTATATAAAAGTTATTCAACAGTCATCAAAACTTACTAATGAATTTGATCCCCACCCCTTTCATTATTATTGTATTTATTTAAATGATAAGTAAAATTACGTATATGGCATACACACTATGTTTAAAATAATATTAAATTAAAGAAATCTAAAAAAATTCTCCTTTTTATTTTCTTTTTTACTGGTTGCTAAGTAGAAGAGAGTTTTGTGTAAGAGAGAAAAACTAATGTTAAAGAGTCTAATATATAAAAAGATATATGTATATTTTTTAAATTTTATATTTATTTAAACATCATGTGCATGTCATATATATATGTATAATTTCATTAAATATTTAAATATGATATTAATATAAGATGTGATTTACACAATATTATAAATTTTAAGGAATTATATGATTCAATTGAAAGCATAAGGGATAGTTTGGTATTTTTATTATATTGTGTTGCCAAATGATTCATTTTTTTCAAGTTAATTCAACCAATATTTTTTTGAGTGTAAAATCATATAAATATATTTTTTAGAAGTTGTTAACGAATTTAAATATAATTGATTTTCTCTTTTTGGTTTTTTTGTTTTGAGCAGTTTGGAAAGGATTCTGTGAGCTAGTTTGGGTCACATGGGTTATACACTAATGACCCATAGCAAAAAGGGTGCCAATAACCATCCACCCAGTCGATACCATTTGCATCCAAACGGTCCACTCATTCCTTGTCACAAATTACAACCAAAGCCCAAAGGGCCCTGCTCAAGTATCCTTTGTACTTTTCTCTAAAGAATTCAACCCTGGACCCAAAATAAGAAGACGCATAGCAAGTTCATTATGTTCACAACATGCTTCTTGTCTTGATGTTTGCATAATTCATATACCAATATACACCAATTCTTATAATTTTTATGACATATATTTTGGGTTTTGTCTTGTGTTTGTTTAGTCTTTGTCATGTTTCAACTTACTTAAAATTAAACTAAATGTGGTTAAAATAATAAAGAGTATCATCAAAAAGGGTCGTATCTTCGAATCAGTTAAAAAATTATATTGCTAATGAATTTCAAATAAGAACAAATAAATCATACCTGTAATAAGCAAACCTCCCCCCCTCCCCAAAAAAAAAAAAAAAAAAAACTCGCGTACACCAAGTTTATATTAACGCCCAATAGTTAAAATTTCATACGCTTGTCCCTCAGTTTTGTTATTTCTTCGTTTTTACTTCTTTCACTTTCCCTCTATCATCTCACTTACCATTTAACTTTTATACACACGTTATTTTAAAAAACAGATAATAACTATAAAAAAAATTAAATACTAATTTTTTTCAAAAAGTGTATCGTCCTGGCAGATGAAAATGTGTAGTTATGTTGTCTTACTTGTCTATTTTAAGTGACTCCAAACCTTTATGCAACAGCTGTATTCTACTCGACATGAAATATATTTTTATGTAATATTAATAGCACTGTTCATATAATAAAATTTAATCCAGCTCAAGTTGCTATTAGTTTCTTCTTTCATTTTTTTTAATATGCATTGGGACTCTTCATTTTCATTCATTTCACATTATTCGCTATTCCTCAGTTGATCTAACTTCATCTACACATATTTCTGTGTTTTTTTATCAAATTTCTCGATCACAATGTTAGCCTTTTGGTTGAGCTGTTGAGTGTAAACAAACATCTTTGCCTTTTGGTAAGCAAACAAAGGGACGTAACTGAAGAACATTGTCATTATGTGAGCCGATGTGAACGGGAGATTGATCAGAATGGCAATACACAGCTCCATGGCATTGGCATTTGGCAGCGTTCATCACGGAACAAAAAAGCTTTGGCCTGCGTTGCATTGCACAGCTGCACTGCATTCTATGTTTCTATAATACATGTATGTGCTAAACTCCAAACAAGTAGTTGGCTTATGACCACGAGGGTCACATAATTTTCTTGCGTCCTTGAGTTTCAACTTTCATCAGCTTCATGAGCCACATGGGGCTGATCTGCGCTGCTCTGATTGGTCATTTGTTGTTTAGCAGGATATCATAGCAGCATAATGTTTCAAGGAACTATCATCTAATGGTGGAACAGTTGACTTATTCATAGAAAAAATGAATTCAGAAATCACAAGGGTTGATTTAGGTGCCACGAAATTGTAAACAAAAACAAGACAGATTTGCTATTGGAATTTGGAATGGGGAAAGGAAAGTATACATATTATAACTTTTTTTTAAAGTTCCCATACGGCCTTAATGTGCTAATTACACGCGCGAGGGGTCGTTGTTCATTTTCAAAAGTTTCCATTGGCCATACACTCTAATTTGTGATCTCTTCCCCCTCACTAGGAGAAATTCTAATAAATTATCAGTAATTTTTTAACCATCAAATTTAATTTAAATTTTATTAAAAATTATTTTAATATTAATCTAACATTAGATATGATTATGCGATATTACATGTTACATTTTTAATAAAATAGTGTAGTATTCTTAGAATATCTATAAATCTCTCCCTCGTTAGGGTGTTTTTCCCTACCCAACATTTTCTGGCTTCTGATTCATCAATGAACAAGATGATGGATATGTTTTCCATTTCCGGTGAATTAGTAAAAACAATAGAAGCCAAATTCTTCTTTCTTTCCTTCTTTTTTTTAAATATATTTTTCACCGTCTTTTTTCATTTTTCTATCCTTTTGACCAGGAATGTTCTTTATTGTCGAGCTACACAAGAAATGGTCAGGTATAACGTGTATCAATATCGTTACAAGTCTTAAGAGTAAAATAATATTGTCCTAAGCTAAGGTTAATTTTGACCACCATTGTGACTGACTGAATAATTTTTATTCAGCAGTGACTAACAATTCGAGCTATATACGACTTTCTTTTTTAATTTGTTTTTTGGTGAAAGAATCTAGTTGACTACATTTTTGATTGGATATTAAACCTTGTTTAGTGAGGATCTTGGTTGATTTAACATGGTAGGAATAAAATTTGGTAGGTAAATCAGGTTTGCATTAAATGTTAAACCTGATTAAAATTAAATATATTCTCCAAGTATGTTTAATATATATAAATGATCATTATCAAAGTCAAATCATTATCTTAAAGTAATTACTAAAATAATTTAGGAAACCCTTAATACTTCTATAACCAATTAAGTGTGCTAGCTAGTAGCTTCTACAAGTAGTACGTAATGACAATCTACAAATGTTGAATAGATTATATTCCCTTTTCAATCAAACCATACGTGATGATCATGGTCCTAAATAATAAGGTGTCCTATGCTTAATCATGTTTTGTTATCCCTTTAAGTAATCATTTTATTAATAGAAACTAAAGAGGGCTGGCCTGCATGTAATATACTATAAGGAATTCAGCGTTAGCTCAAAGTTTGGTGGTGAGATTGCATACTGAAATAATGGAGCCTTATTAGTCAATATCTAGCCAGGTCCTGTGATATTCTCAGCCAAAAAAAAAAAAAAGGAACAGGTCGTGCGATTTCAATCGGACGGTATATCACGTGGTGGAGCATCCTTCGTTTTGGAAAACATCATGCCCGACACTAGGAGAGCAAAGTATAAAATGAAGTATTTAATCTTCATTCATTGATAGTGTAAACAAAATTTACGTTATTATACAATAATGTGCCGATAATAGAGTTAGATTTTTTTAAATAGTTGTTGTGATAGTCAAATTCTTTTAATAATTTTTTATTATATGATTAAATAATAGTATAAATTTTTTTTTGATGTATCAAAATTAAATTCTAATATGAATATCTTATCAAATTAATTATGTCTTAATCAAGTCAGATTATCCAATAAGCATGACAAGACCATGACAATAAACATATCGACTTTGAATGTGAGTCAAGTGAGAAGGGTTTCCATATTTTATTGATTCCAACCTTGTCAATTGTCATGAAGCTAAAAGGTAACGAGTTGGTCTTTTGCTAGCTGTTGCATGTGTTAAGGATTGAGTTTTCAAAGTTGTTTACGTACTTCTAACACCTAACTCAGAATCAATAATGATATTGATCGAATTCCGTAGCTACTGAGTCAAAGGATTAATATTTTAGAGACAAATATTTTTTTGAATAATCAGTAATTTCACATTAATGATACAAAAGGATTTCTAAGGAACTTGCTCAAGTAAAGCAAGCAAACAAGGATTAATACACTTCAATTGAATCAGCTTTACAGTATGTGCTTTTCCTGAGATGGGTTTTGGGTTTTCTGTCACCCAACTAAAGAATTTATCAAAATGGCCAGAACCATTTGAAAAAAATCAGAATAATAATAATGGAAATTAATTGACTACGGAGAGAAGAGAGATTAATTAGATTTCTCTATCCTTTCTGCACTCCTCACTCGTTCCATGAAGTTACGTATTCTTTCCAATGCTACTTCCAGCGTCTGCTCACTCATATTTGCAAAGCACACCCTGAACCAACCTGGTTCAGAACAATGGCAAGAAGACCCTGGAGAGATATTCAGCTTCACTTCATGCAGAATAGCATTCCAAAGCTCCAATTCACCTTCCCTCGTTGGCTTCTCCAACAGTGGACTTAGATTCATCCAGCAAAACAACCCTGCATTCCCTTTCAAGCACTCAATCCCAGCACTTCTCAACCCTTCAATGATCAGTTGGTATCTCTTCCTCAGTCTCTCTCTATTAGTCTTAATGTAGTTTTCTGTGAACTTCTTATCTGATAACATAGAAGCCAATAGGTGCTGTGTCTGAGAGGATATTAGGGTGAAACTGGACATCCTTCTAGCTGTGGTCACAACCTTATCATTGTATGAATAAATGGTGCCAACTCGGAAACCAGGAAGGCCAAGGTCTTTGGAGAGGCTATAAACAATGTGAACTCTTTCTGCATTTTTGTATTCACGAGCTTCGAGGATTTCTGCTACGCTTACGAACTCAGAGGAGGAGAAGACTGAGCCTGAGTAGATTTCATCTGTGACAAGATGGATGTTCTTGCGAGTCACAAAGTCAAGAATCTCCTCCAGAACCGAGCGTTGAATTGTTGCACCTAATGGGTTTGACGGGTTTGTGATTAGTACTCCCCTCACTTTAGTGTTCATGGCTTCTGCTTCGTTGTATGCAGCCTCTAAGGCTTGAGGAGTAATCTGGAAATTGTTTGAACTGTCACAGTGGATTGGAACTATGTTTACCCCAGTTCTCCACCTTAAATCTCTATCAAATCTGTAAAACAGAAAACCGAAATTGGTCTTAGTTTAATACTTTAAATTTATAGTTTTATACCAATGGTCTATTATTTCTAAATATAATGTGCACATTAAGCAATCAGATCCGTGCTTCCAAAGAAAAATAAGTTCGAACCAAAAAGTTATTTATTATAATTTATAGTGTTTCTTACCCTGGATAGTATGGGGTTGGAACAAGTAAAGCATCTCCTGGGTTTGCGAGGATGAAGGTTAAGAGCTCATTGGCTGCAGTTGCGCCTGCAGTGAGAACTACTCTGTCTGGGTCAAATTTTGCTCTCCCTCCTCTTATTTGTTCCATGAAGCTTGCCATTGCCGTTCTGAAAGATTTAAGCCCATGATAGTCTTGAAATAAAGCATTCTCTCTGAAACCAGGAGCCCCTTTTCCCCAGGTGGAAGCCTCTGAGTGTTCTTCCAAGTACTTTTCCAGCAAATCAAATGAAACCTGTACAATAAGAATGCTGAATGATTAATTAGATGCTGAGAATTAAAACTGAGATGTTTCATGTTTTTCTTTCTGACTATATATATACTTACTTGATTCTCTGCCAATCCCATTTGTATAACTCCGGAGGGGTTGGTTAATTCATCATAGGGGTCTTCATCGTAGGCTTTCCACCCAGCAAAATAGGGGGAGTCTTCTCCATGAGTTTCAGAAACTGCAACTTTTGAAAGCTCTACACAAGGTTGCTCTATCTCAATACCCATAACTAGCTTCCTTGCAAAAAAATACCTCAATTGCAGAGGCGTTTATTTACAGAAAGCAGAAAGCTGATCTGGGTAAGAGAGAGAGGGGAGAAGCTAGAGAGAGAACTGAAAGAGAACGTTGAATGAAAAGTTTGTCAAACCCCCCCTCTATATATAGGCTTTGAGCCTTAAGACAGAAAAAAAGTGGGGAAATCATTAACAAATTTGGTTATAAAATGTGAAAATTTGGTTTCTTTTAAAAGTTAATTAAATATTTAATTAATTTAATTAATAATTTATATATAATTAATTTTGTATATATTATTGATTAACTGTATATTATTAATTGAATATAAATAAAAATAAATTATTGATTAATTATATATAAATTATTAATTAATCGTATATAAATTATTAATTAAATTAGTTGAATACTTAATTAATTTTTAAAAAGAATCAAATTATCTATATTTATCACCAAACTTATCATTTTCCAAAAAAAAGTCCCTTCAACTTGGGTGGCGCGTTCAGCACAAAGAAAGAAGAAAAATATCAATTATTGATTCTCTAGTTCTGTCAAAAAAAATTTATTGATTCCCTAGTGTAAGCAAATCGGAGCTTTGCCTTTTAGGCTTTTACAGATATAGTTTATCTGTTGCGACTTGTGACCTTCTGCCAGATCCACACAGAAAATATATGGTGGTTGTTTGGGGGTGGATTTCTTGCCATTATAGTTCCCCCTTTGCTTAAATATTTTCTTATATATCGGTTTAATGGAGCAAATAGTTTATAATATTTTGTTTGTGTGGGTTATTTAATGTGGTTTCGTAGTTGTTTATTAAATTAAAAGTGGTTGGGTTCTCCAAAACAATTTCTATAATTCTCAACCTATGACTAATCAAATCCCTTGCCCAACAAACTCCAAAAATTCCTTTGCGGAAACCAAATCATACATTAAGATCTGAATGGGTTTAACATACAAGAATTTGAGGAGTAAGAGTAGTTAAGTTTTGATGACCTGACAAAGATACCAAGTAACCCAAACGATCGATTAAGATTCTGATTTGCAAGCAGCTGGGACAAAAGAGAAGCTCTTGGGAGATCTTCTGACCCCACAATTGCATCAATAACAAGCCACAGAACTTAATGACTTCTTTAAAGTTTAAAACATGCTCCTATATCGTTTTCTTTCCATTGAAAAGTTTAACTTGGTTGTAATGATTAACTCTCTTAAAAGTTGTAAGATGGAGCTACGCCGAAACAAAAGTTGGCTCGTGATGGCCATTTTTTTACTGATAGTCATCAATTAATTATAGTGCGTCGGTGCCTGGTTGAACAATATATTCACTTCGTAAATTTTTATAGCACCAAAAAAACTCTCTTAAAAAATTATTTTATTTATTTATTTGCAAAATGGGAGGCAATTATGCTGTAATACTATTCTTATTTCTTAGTAAGAAACATTACATCTTATTTTACCATGATGTATCTAAAGAGTTCTCACGCCACTATTTCTGAAATTGATAACACAGAACACGTCCACGAGGAGGTTATTTTGGGAACCTATTATACTACCATGCCAAATTAAGGATCACGGGTGAAATTCGAACCCAAATTTTGAGTAAGCTGAACGAATTATCAATTACTAATCCAACCCCTTGAGCGAAGCTATTCTCTCTAACACATCTTCAAATTATGCGAAACATCGTTGTGCACTTAAAACATAGACAAAGGATAGGTCCACTCAAGTCTTACGAAATTGTTCTTAGTCATATATAGTTTGACGTTGTGCTATAATTATAGAATTAGTTGAGAGAAGAAAGATGGCATGAATCAAACTCGGTCGATGAAGGCTTTGGTGCATCATCAAAGGACCAACTATCAAAATTTTGTTTTGAGAAGGTTCAAAAATTATTATTTATTTCTAATTTTCTATAATAATGTAAAGAAAAAAAGGTAACTTAATGAGAGCTTTCTATTTCAAAGTTAGAATCCAGGAACAAATTATTTGCACATAAAACATGCATATCCATGATCAATCGAGAAAATGTCTGATTATGCAAAAGTTAGTACGAATATTAACAAATGTATGGGATCAGCCAATTAATTAATGAATAAAATAAAATAAAAAAGTAAATCAAACAAAAGGTGAAAGATTTCAAAACATACTGTCAGTGGTATAGGCTTATAAATGGTTTCAATTTAATTTCATTAATGTGCGAAGAGAAAGAGTAATGCTAAATGCCTTGTAATTTTAATCCAAGTGCATCCAAATTAAATGATGTGATAATCTATTTAAAAAATTTCAATTTCGAAATTAATTTGAAAAATTATAATTTAAATGTCAAAATAAATTATTTACAATCAAAGTATGGCTTAATTATTATAGATTTTCTTTTTTCCCTTTTTAATTTTTTACTGTTAGCTGTATTTTTTCTTTTATTTGCATTGATGATATGATGATGATAATTTGGACTATTACATTATTTGAAACTATTTTAAAACTAGTTTTGAGACGGCTAATATTACTAGAGAAAAAGAAGAAGAAGAAATGATGTTGTGTGATTTTTTTTTTTTGGATATTGTTGTCAAGAAGTATTTTGAGCTAGATTATCTGTAGACTTCTAATCCGTGCATCTTTTTAGTTTGATCAAAGGCAAAATATTCACATCAAAAGTAGAAAATTTACAAAAAAAACTCTTTCATATATAACTTAGTCCCGGAAAAGAACTCATCTTATCAAAGTTGATTTGAACATATTTTATTTGGCAACTAAGATTTTTATTTATTGATAAAGAAATAAAATCATATTAATCCATCATTGTGATCAAGAGCCTAATTGAGGACATATAATTAATGCCAATAGAAATAGAAATTTAATTTAGTTATTTGGATGTGATATATCATCCGTGTGGTATGGAAGAATAAAGTTTGAAGGGAGGCCATGGTTTGGATTCTTTAAATTTAAAGTAACAAAAAATAATACCAAAATTAATTAAGAAAACGTGCCAAAAAATCTTTTCATGTATATACATAGTATCTAATTAAGTTCTAATGTTATATGATTGAAATGAAACATTGAATGAATAATTGTAATTTGAATCCAAGATTACTTAAAGATTATTTGACATAAATGTTTGATTACGAACTTAAGATATGCACACCACCCTACATATAAACAATATGCATTAGCTTTGCTCTCCTACTCTTCTATGTATATTCACTCGGATATGCTTGTATAATATTTTCATGATATAATATTAATTTGGAGAAGTAATTTTGCCTTGTATATATGCATGCACAACAACGTTTAGGAGTTTGTAATTTAAGATATTTGTCGGGATTGTGTTGCTTTTGTGGATTTCAACTAACTCACTAGAATTATTAAGCATCGATCGATCGATGACAGGAGAAAAAAAGAAAAAAGAAAAGATGGAAGATAATAAGATAAGCAATGATGAGAAGAATATGCTTCTCTACATAACAAGGGACGTGGGGCTCGAGATCATGAATATCCATGTGCTAGAGAAGATCAGCTCTAGATCTGCAGTTAATATGGTGAATCTTCATGCAAAAAAGAGAACGTGACTGGAGGGATCATATGACGACTGTGCGGCGACTTCGGCCTGTAGGGTTGAGACAAGTATCAAACAAAGGTCTCAACCAGATACGGAATTTCTTTTTTTATGGGCAGAAAAATTTGATAAACTTCAGCCAGAATCTTATTAATATTTAAGAGTCGTTGTTATATAAATCAAAGTGGTAGGATCACTAAGATTTAACAATAATACAAACTCATTTTGTCAAAAATTCTAGTAAAAAAGTTATAGTTATCTAGTGTATATATATATATATATATATATATATATATATATATATATATTTGAAGATTGAGTAATGATATATATCTTCTTAACAATTTTTTTTTACTATCCTCCTAATTACTTAAATGAAAAGTATAAATATTTAATATATTAAGAATTCAAAGAATATGTAATACTTTATTTTTTATGTAACTAAGAGGATTACTAGATTGAATGATTAAGAAGATATAAAATTATTGTCCAGGGTTTTATAATAGGGTTGTAGTTGTGGACTTCTTACTAGATGCCCTTTTCTACCCACATAAAAGAAACCAAACATGATTGGCTGGAAAGCATCGAAATTGATCACTTCGCTGAATAAAAATAATCCTCATGCTCCATGAGTCTTCGGTAAATATATATATATATATATATATATATATATATATATATATATATATATATATATATTGCAGATGCTTGCCAAAAGCATTATCTCTAGCTAGAGAAGAAAGAATAAGAGCTATGTAGCTAGGTTTCGTCTTTTACTCAATTTATTGCTTTGAAAAGCTAAGAACTATGCTAAATTTGTTTTAAGTTCTCTTCTCTAACTCTGGCAAACTTGTGTTTCCATTAGAGCTAATTAACTATTAATTATTTAGTAAAATAAATGAGTGATGGTGTGTTAGGTGGAACAATAAGGAGGTATATATTATATGTTGGGAATTGAAGATCATTGCCAAGAAAGTGTTCCTATATATTGGATTCCAACTGAGACCCAGCATGTAACGGAAGCACCCCCAAATGAACTGCAGATTGTGAAAATGACTACTGGTCCGTTGTCCATGAAGGAAGTTTACAAGGAGACTGCTTAATTTGGATCTCCTCCGACATAAAACACTTTTTCTAAACCAGAAAGTCCAGGGAACCAAGTAATCAATCAACTAGCTAGTCCGTGAGATAGGGGATGTGTTCTTAATTGTTAACAGCTAAGTCTGTCAACTACAAAGTGAACTAGTGAAGGGACAAGATTTTGTCACTTGATGACGACTTGTTCATCACTTGAATAACAATAAAAAAGGAAATTAATTTAAAATAAAAGCATGTCTCAATTTGCATGCTGTTTAATTTGCTCTTTATTGCCTGGCTAACTAGTACACTAGTGCAGCAAGAAGTGGCCTGACAATGGCAAACAGTTCCACACCACATGCAGTTTTTTTTTGTCAATCACAAATAATCAAGGCATATATTTGAAACACATAATTTACGCACTTAATTAATTTGGTTAACCATGTAAGCATCAGTTGACTTTAATTATGTTGTCTCTTCTTAATACTGCGGTTACCTCCGAATTATAATGCTAATCACTACATTCATTGGGGGGGGGGGGAGAAGTAATGCAAGCCTGCGAAAAACTGTGGAAAACATTAACAATGCTAAAACTGGAGAATTTTATGGTGGCTCTAATTAATGGTATCCTTGTGTTGAACAAAGTAAAGTCACTTTTGTGACTTTTTTAAGGTCAGCAAAAGTTGCTGAAAGGAAGAGAAATGAGAAAGATGAAAATTTCAATTCGGTGCAATGAATGGAGGTTAGGCAGTGTAGTTGGGAAGCATGTTAGAGAAGATTTTCTTCTCCTTCTTTCGGTGGATCAGCTGCATTTGCGGTAAATGGAGGAGGTTTTCCTCTATAAATAGAGATCTCCTCCATCAGTTTTATACTCTCATTCAAGAGAGAAAAATATATAGCTTTTTCTGAGAGTTTTCTCCTATTTATTTAAAGAGAATTGTAGTCTCCTAGTTCTAGAGAGAGTGTTATTGTTCTCTCATTGTATCCAGAGAGATAATTCTAACATTTTCCTCATAGTGAAAATATTCTATTATTACCTGTGGTTTTTTCCTTGATTTGTTTAAGGGTTTTCTACGTTAAATTTGTGCGTCTAGTTCCTATTTTTTCAACTCTATTTTAGCTGTGTGATAATGTTTCCATAACTCTGGTACCTAACAGTGGTATCAGAGTCACTTGGTTGGAAGTTACTATTCATGTCGCGGTTACTGTTTACGGGTATTGTTCACATGTGTGGTTGTATACTTTTGCAATATTGTTAGCATATAAGAGGATTGACCCGATATTGTATATATACAATACTGCTCATATATACTATACTATTCACAGTGAGATAGAGTAAGTTGGTTCAGTTAAGAAACAGACCGTTGTCAATATCATGGCAGCAAAATTCGAGATTGAGAAGTTCAATGGAGTAATTTCTCCCTATGAAAACTAAAGATAAGAGCAATTTTGAAGAATAACAATTGCTTACTAGCAATTGATGGCAGACTGTCAGAAATAACTAATGAGAAATGGAAGGAGATGGATGATACTGTTGTTGGAAATTTGCATCTAGTTATGGCAGACTCAGTGTTGTCAAGCGTTACAGAAAAGAAGACGGCATAAGAGATATGGGATGCACTCACTAGATTGTATGAGGCCAAGTCACTTCACAATAAGATCTTCTTAAAAAGAAGACTTTATATTCTTTGAATGGTGGAATCCACATAAATGACCGACCATATCAACACCTTGAATACTCGATTTTCGCAACTCATATCAACGGGTTACAAAGTAGAGACAGATGAACGTGCTGAGATTCTACTTCAAAGTCTACCAGACTCATTTGATCAACTTATCATCAATCTGACGAACAATAAAGACAATCTAGTCTTCAATGAAACTGCAGCTGCTATTTTGGAAGAAGAAACCAGGCGCAAGAACAAAGAAGACAAACAAGCAAGTTCGCAACAAGTAGAAGCTTTGATAGTGATGAGAGGGAGGTCAACGCAACGTGGATATAGTGGGAGTAATAACCACGGTAGATCAAAATTACAAATGAAGAGAAATCTCAAATGTTACCATTGTGGCATGATAGGGCACTTGAAGAAGGATTGTTGGCATAGGAAGAAGAGTGGAAACCCTGAGCCATCAAAAGCTCAAGGGAATGTGGCAAGCACCCCTGATAATGGTGAAGTTCTATACAGCAAGGCAAAAACAACAGTTGTAAGCAGAAAACAGTTCTCTGATGTCTGGTTACTAGACTCAAGAGCAACATGGCACATGATTGCAAGAAGAGAATGGTTCCACACATATGAACCAATTTCTGGAGGTTCTATACACATGGGAGATGATCATGCTTTGGAGATCGCTAGTATTGGTACTATCAAAATAAAGATGTTTAATGGCACTATTTGCACTATTCAAGAGTTCAACAGGTGATAGGCCTGAGGAAGAATCTATTGTCTTTGGGACAAATAGATAGCATTGGATGTAAGAGCCATGTTGAAAATGAGATCTTGAAAATTGTCAAAGGTGCGCTTATGGTTATGAAGGCAAAAATGATTACAGCGAATCTATTCATGCTTAAAGGAGAAACACTACAGGAAGCTGATGCGTGTGTCGCATTAACTAGCAAGGGAGAAGAATCAACGGTGATGTTGCATCTCAAACTAGGCCATATGTCAGAACAAGGTTTGAAGATTCTCTTCGATAGAAAGCTGCTTCCTGGGCTCAAATCAGTTAATCTACCTTTCTGTGAGCATTGTGTTACAAGTAAGCATCATAGATTGAAGTTTAAAAGATCTGATGCTCGGAGTAAATATATACTAGACTTAATTCATTTTGATATATGGGAATCACCAGGAATATTCTTAGGAGAAGAAAAGTTTTTTGTATCATTCATTGATGCCCACTCCAGGAGATTATGGGTCTATCCAATCAAGAAGAAATCAGATGTGTTTCCAAAATTTAAAGATTTCAAAGCACAAGTAGAACTTGAATCTGGGAAGAAAATCAAGTGCATGAGGATGAGGACAGATAATGGAAGGGAGTATATAGATGGCGAGTTTCTTGCTCTTTGTAAGCAAGAAGGTATCAAAAGACAGTTCACAATCACATATACGCCTCAACAAAATGGGGTGACAGAGTGGATGAACAGAACTCTTGTAGAAAATATGAGAGCTATGTTAAGGATTGCAGGTTAGCCCAACTCTTTTTGGGCAGAAGCGGCAAATACCATTTGTCATATGATAAATCGGTTGCCATCAACGACAATTGACTTAAAGACACCGATGGAGATGTGGACTAGTAAGCCAGCAAAGTACTCTAATTTACATATATTTGGATGTCCTGTGTACATGATGTATAACACCCAAGAAAGAACGAAACTGGATCTAAAATCCAAGAGGTGTATGTTTTTGGGTTATGTTGATCGAGTGAAGAGGTATCGCCTTTGGGATCCTACTGCCCGCAAGGTTATTGTCAGCAGGGATGTGATCTTTGCAGAAGATCAGTTACACCAGAATGATGAAAATAATAGCATGTTGAAAGAAGGTACATAGACTACTAAGGTATCTGTGGAAAATAATCCAGTATATTCTACTGAAGCAGTAATAGAGCATGAGGTACCAGAACCAGTTGAGTCCGAGTCTATAGAAGTTCGACAGTCAACTCGTGAGAGAAGGCCGCCAAATTGGCACACATAGTGTGTTACAGAGAGCAATGTTACATATTGTCTTTTAACAGATGATGAAGAGCCATCAACTTTTCATGAAGCTACTAGTAGCCCAGATGCTTCTTTGTAGATGACAGTAATGCAGGAAGAAATTGAAGCTCTTCAAAAAAACAAGACATGGGAACTGATGAAATTACCACATGGTAGAAAAACGATTGGTAACAAATGGATCTACAAGACCAAGCGGGATAACAAAGATCAAGTAGAACGATATCGTACTAGATTGGTTGTAAAATGATATGCTCAAAAAGAATACATTGATTTCAATGAGATATTTTCTTCAGTGGTTCGACTTACAACAGACAAAGTAGTCCTAGCTATGTATGTTAAGTTTGACTTACATATTGAGCAGTTGGATGTCAAAACTACTTTTTTTCATGAAGAACTTGAAGAAGAGATTTATATGCTACAAGTAGAAGGTTTTGCTGAAACAGGCAATGAGAACTTGGTTTGCAGATTGACCAAATCTCTGTACGGTCTCAAATAGGCGCCGAGATGCTGATACAAGAGATTTGATTCCTTCATTATGAGCCTTGGATACAACATACTTAGTTTAAACCATTGTACATACTACAAGAGGTTTAGTGACAATGATTTCATCATTTTGCTGTTGTATGTGGATAACATGTTGGTAGCAAGCCCTAACAATGATTGAATCCAAGAATTGAAGGCACAATTGGCTTGGGAGTTCGATATGAAGGAATTGGGACTGACAAACAAGATTCTAGGTATGCAAATTTACCGAGACAGAAAAAATATGAAGGTTTGGTTTTCTTAGAAGAACTATCTAAAGAAAATCTTGCAGCGCTTCAACATGCAAGATTGTAAGCCAATCTCTACCCTACTTCCTATCAATTACAAATTATCCTCAAGTATGAGTCCTAGTAGTGAAGCGGAGAGGATGGAAATGTCTCGAGTACCGTATGCATCGGCAATGAGAAGTTTAATGTATGTCATGATTTGTACAAGACCAGATATTGCTCAGGCAATTGATATGGTTAGTCGATTTATGGCAAATCTTGGTAAAGAACATTGGAATGCTATCAAAAGGATCTTGAGATACATTAAAGGAACGTCAGATGCTGCATTATGTTTTGGAGGATCAGAATTTACTGTCAAAGGATATGTTGATTCAGATTTTGCAGGTGATTTTGATAAAAGAAAATCTACTATTGGATATGTGTTTACACTTGTAAGAGGTGCAATAAGTTAGATATCTAAGTTACAAACTGTTGTAACTTTATCTACTACAGAAGCTGAGTATATGGCAACAAGGAAGTAGTATAGATTCAAAGGTTAATGTAGGAGTTCGGGCACAAGCAACAAAATATTATTGTGTCTTGTGACAGTCAGAGTGCCTTGCATATTGCAAGGAATCCAACCTTTCATTCAAGGACCAAGCACATAGGAGTTCAATATCATTTTGTTCGAGAAGTAGTAGAAGAAGGAAGTGTAGATATGCAGAAAATTCACACTAAAGACAACCTAGCAGATGTCATGACAAAGGCAATCAATGCTGATAATTTTATATAGTGTAGATCCTTATATGGTCTAGCAGAAATATAAGCAGCATAAAATTGGCAGGATGAGAAAAGATTTTGAAAGTTCACCAAAAGTGACTTTAAGTGGGAGATTGTTGAACAAAGTAAAGTCACTTTTGTGACTTTTTTATAGTCATCAAAAGTTGCTGAAAGGAAGAGAAGTGAGAAAGATGAAAATTCCAATTTGATGCAATGAATGGAGGGTAGGCAGTGTAGTTGGGAAGCATGTTAGAGAAGAATTTTCTTCTCCTTCTTTCGGTGGATCAGTTGCATTTGCGGTAAATGGAGGAGGTTCTCCTCTATAAATAGAGATCTTCTCCATCAGTTTCATAATCTCATTCTAGAGAGAAAAATATATAGTTTCTTCTGAGAGTTTTCTTTCTAGAGTTTTCTCCTATTTATTTAGAGAGAATTGTAGTCTCCTAGTTCTAGAGAGTGTTATTGTTCTCTCTTTGTATTTAGAGTGATAGTTGTAACATCTTTCTGATAGTGAAAATATTCTACTATTGCCCATGGTTTTTCCCTTGATTTGTTTAAGGGTTTTCCACGTTAAATTTGTGTGTCTAATTCTTATTTTCTCAACTCTATTTTAGTTATGTGATATTGTTTCCATAACTCTGGTACTACACCTTGTTTATTTACAGAACTATTGTATATATATATATATATATATATAAAATTATTGTATTGTCTTAATTAATCATAAATTGACACATCAAGTAGACATAAGTTGTGTTAACTAGTTTGTGAAAAAATCTCTATTAAATTTGGTTATAAAGTAACTCCATAGATAATATATGCTTATATGAGGGGAAAAGGGATATGACTAATGCCGGGCAAAGGAATTCGCTATGGTTTGTATCCCAATTAGAGGGCATGAAATCTTCTCAAAGATATAGTGCCAATGGTGACATGCTACGTGGGAATTTTTGTTCTAATCATGCTAGGATTGTGTCTAAAAGATAAGTATAGAATATTGAGTAGGTCGGATGTTAAATATACTGACTGCATTAGGCAAGGCATATTAATATTTCAAGTTTCTGTTTTTTTCCCTCCTCCTCCTACCTTTCCTATCGATCCTTCGTTTTTATTTGCTTACAATATTCCATCTATATATATTTGAAGTGTTGAAGTTGCACTTGTATATCCATATGCTTAACTTACATGCACTACTGATTCCTACGTGTTCGTACACACGTTTTTGTGAACGAATATAAATTGGAATACCCATGAGAAAGTCCAACTATGCATCCAATCTGCACAAACATGCCAGCCAATTGTCTCTCACTCTCTATGCATGTTAGAAATTTCCTGTACAGGTTTATTAATTAGGGGATGCTTTAGCCACATACAGACACGCATATATATATACACTTGCAAAGTGACAAATTTTGTTGTTAATTTCTTAATATGTTGGTTGCTGTAATTGTAAAGCAATAAATGTGACCCAACCGCGTCCACATGGTACTCTTGACGCTTAATAATAATAATACAGGTTTCAAGGTCTTAATTAAGTTTACCTTACTGCAATAAAATGCTCTACATGGCCTTGTTTCTAGCTCTACTTGCCTCTGTTTCTAGATCCTTCCTATGTGTTTGTCTCTCAATTTTTTTTATGTTACTGCATATGCTCCAAAGATTGCCTTTTTGTGAGAGAGAGAATTGTTTATGCCTCAAGATGTCCCTCTTCTTCAGCCTTGGCCTCTGCTTCCAGCAAATAATGTGCATAAAATGATGTAACTTTTCCCCTACTGATCACGGGATTTGTGACCAATGCACAATGGAATAGCTAAAATAAAAAAAAAAAATAGGTTCTTGCATTCCCTATGATGTGAACCAGGAAGCTCCACAAAGGCAATGATGGACATAATCAATTGCTCCTCCACCAATATCAGAAAACACTTATGATCAAATCTCTCTTGCCATGAATTCTAGATATTCCCTCGATCTCTATACTCGGAACCTTTTAATTTGTTTACTATTCTTTCTTCTCATTGGTTTGTTTCCATGAACATTTCATTTTATTCTTCTTCCTCCTTTTAAAATAACATAGGTCCTGCTCCATGCCAACCAGGCAATCTCGATAAAAAACTCAGCTTTCTATTGTTGCAGTGTTGCACAGTCATACTTCTACATTGGAACTCAGGAAACAGTTACTCACAATTATTACCTTCATGTGAGTATCGTGTGTAGCTATAGATGACAATTCTTCTTAAATTTGAAGATTGAAGTCCACTTGCAGAGATTGAGATATGAATAATAAGGAAGCCAATTGATTATGGGGGCGTCACAAATGAAGTGCATGGAGCATACCACTTCATTCTTTTTTATATTCTTTGCGTCCCTCTAGGCGCATATATAGCAACTAGCTAGCATTGCCAGCTCAATATTCCTGTTCTACTATTCCGAGTTTCAATCCATTGCAAGGTTAATTGAAGTAACTTTTAGAGTAAGAGAAATAAAAAGAGTAGTGATACGTAATCAGAAAAAAATTAGCTAAAATTTTGACAATAATTCAATTAGGTTGTGGTTATTGAATAAAATAAAACGATAGAGAACACTCATTTATCGAAGAATCTATAATCTGTCAACTTATTTTGAAATTTTTTTGACTATCTAATATTTTTCAAATAGAAAAGTCTCAATTATTTTCACATTTATGTAACTGTTTGATGATTCAGTGCTAGATATTTAACCTCATCGGCAGTGCTACACGTACTGGCTTAAACAACCCGGATTTCCACCATTGTTACGTCATCTGGGATACATCCAACATTGATTAAAGTCGGGCTACAAAGCATTTCTCATAACTTCAAGAGCAGTCAAGCAACCAAAGAAGATGTTAGCAAATAAAGTAACCACTTTTATGATGTGCAAATAACATTATTGTTGTTTAATATATGCATTTCAATGCAATCTAACGCCAACAATTATGTAGCACTCAACTTTGTTGTTCTTGCAAAATAGTTGAAGTGTATGGCTTTATGTATATATATATATATATATATATATATACAGATATATATAAATGCAATATACCATAAAATTCTCTACTTATTTGTTGTTGTATTGTTTTAAAAAGGATGTGGGGTTTGTGATTAGTTTTTGGTCTGTGAACCAGATATTGGCAATATCATATTGCTAGTTTTGAGAAGGTGGGAATTGGACCTGAACAACTCATTTATCTTTAGACCCGGGGTAACATCAGGCCTGATGGCAGAGTTTATGATGTTTGATTTATGACTTTCTGAGCCCAATATCCTTCCAATTACATATGTCTTTCTAGTCTAGTGTAGCATGCATTTAAATATTTTTTCAGATTTTTAATTAATTTTTAGGTTGTTTTTTTATCTTTATCATCTAATTTGACTTTTTCATTCGATTTAGAAGTAATTTATATCAATTTCACATAACTTTTTAAAATTTATATGATATAAAATGGTTGAATATAATTTAGCCAATTGATTTATTTTTAAAAACATATTATTCTTAGAGTTATGAGTATTTTTAAAGAATCAATAATGATGTTTTTAGAAATAAAGATTACATCTCATTTTTTTTTCTTAAAATCTATATTACTTTCAAAATAAGATTATTTTAATTATATATAATAATAAATAATTCGTGTTATTAGATTTATTTTTATATATAAATAATTATATATATAATTATAATTATTACACTTCATTTGACCAATCAAATTATAAAATAGAAGCTTCGTTGATTCAATTTTCGGTCTAATTCTTAAAATATTGAATGAAAAAAGATCATATTATTCTTTTTTATAGTTTATTGTAATTATCAATCCCTTTTATTTTAAAACTTTATACAAATTTCTCTTGAAAACAGCACACATTTTTTAAATTAGTTTTTAATTTTATTTTATTCTAACGGTATTTGTATAATAATTTCTAATATCTAATATGTGTAATTTAACAAAATACCATAGATATAATAGTAATTTGATTTTAAAAAATCAGATCAAGTATGCATACAATATAAATAGTGGTTTTACTTTATTTTATTAAAATTAGAAATTTAAGACAAAAAAAAGTTGAAAGCAGTGATAGTGAATGCTAAAACTAAAACCCACACATACTAAAACCCTAATTTTGGAATTACAGTCAGAGCACAGTATATGATATGATATAGCGTCAATTCATGTTCGCAGATGGGTCGCCGAAAGAACAACAACAACAAGAAGCAGAGCTCAAGCGCCTTCGACAACATAAACGCTAACATGCAAAACCACCTTCGTTTCGAGGATGCTGACGAAGTCATCGAGGATGCCGCTGAGAGTTCCAACCTTGACCAGTCCATGACCATGTGCGAACCCGATGGTTCCTCCTTTCTCGATTCAGATGATAAAACCAGCGCTGACTACTACTTCGATTCCTACTCTCACTTTGGTAAATTTCTCCCACCCTTTTCCTGCTTTTGTCTTTCGGATTCTAACGATTTTTCCACGTCAAAGAAGAATAAGTTATTCATGTGCTTGTGAACCACTTAACCCTTTCTTTTCATTTGAATGCTGTTTTGCGGAAAGTTTGGATCTTTTTCATCTGGGCTTGTTTTATTTTGCTTAGTTCAGTAGACTTGTTATGTGCAGTAAGCTAAGCACTAATTTAGCTCTTTTTGGTAACATTAAGAACTGCCCTGTTTCAATTGGGTTTTCTTTGTAATTTGATCTTAAATAAATGGGTGTATCTAATCTTTTACACTTATTTCTGATTTAGCTCTTTTACCCTCAACTGTTGTAATTTTTTTTTTATATATGTTTTTGCCAACCTCATTCTGTGTGTATTTGTGTTTGCAGGAATTCACGAAGTAAGTGTGTTCAACTCCGATGCAGGCTGGTGTTACATTTTCTTATTGCAAGTTTAAATTTTGGTTCTTTTCTTTGACTTGCAGTTTACCTAAACAATTGTATGAGTAAGAAAGAAAAACAGGAGGGAAGTATTTGAACATTTTGCAATAAAATCCAAAAAATGTGGGCTTTTTTTAATGAATTGTTTTCCATTGTTAATAATTTGTTGTACTGAAAGAATGTGCTGTGGTCTGATGTATGATGCTGTCAATTTTTCTGCATAATATGAGTAAATTGAAGGTGTCGTTTGCATTTATGTGTTACATCCTTCTTTTTGCTGCCTATGATGCTCTTGGGAAAAAAATTGCCATTTTTTTTTCAGGGCTGCATTCTTTCATTGCCCGTGACAGTTTCTTAAACTCTAGAAAAAACTAAGGAGCCAAGCTTACCTTCTTTCATAGTTCATGTAGAAAAGGTATGTTCTAACCTTTTTTACATTGCAGGAAATGTTGAAGGACACTGTAAGAACTAAGACATATCAAAATGTTATTTATCAAAATAAGTTCTTATTCAAGAATAAAGTAGTTCTTGATGTGGGTGCTGGGACTGGAATTTTATCACTATTTTGTGCCAAAGCAGGGGCAGAACATGTCTATGCAGTAAGTATCTAACTTTCCTTTTATCCTTTTAGTATTCTCAATCACAAAAATATCTGCACATTATAAATTTATCATGTATTCCAGGTCATTTTTAATTGCACTATTTTTAATTTTGCGAACTCAGGTTGAGTGCTCCCAAATGGCTGACATGGCAAAGGAGATAGTTGAAGCTAATGGATACTCTAATGGTGATGGCATTTATATGTTGTGTCTAATTCATTTTCAGTATATTCCCTTTATGTGGGTGGATTAATTGCAAAAGTCACTCACTATAATCACTATACTGATGTTTTGTTTTTACAGTTGTAACGGTTTTGAAGGGGAAGATTGAAGAAATTGAACTTCCAGTTGAGAAAGTTGATATAATCATTTCAGAATGGATGGGATATTTCTTGTTGTTTGAGAATATGTTAAATTCTGTCCTCTATGCACGTGACAAATGGCTTGTAAGTTATGCCTTCCTTGCTCTTGTTGATATTTAATTGATTATATATTGCTTATACTAGAATGCTGTGGGAGTCATTTTGAGACTGTCTTTTTTCTTCTTTTTGCCTAGGTGGATGGTGGAGTTGTGCTACCAGATAAAGCGTCCCTTTATCTCACTGCCATTGAAGATGCAGACTACAAAGAAGATAAAATTGAGTGTGAGCTATTGACCTCTTGCTAAATATGAGTATATGAGTCTTTTAAAGTATACTTGCAATGGAAAAGACATCCAAACTGGTGCTTATTTGCCTCCCTAACTGAAATGCAACTTGATAAAAAAATTTCTTGTATTCTTTTTCACATGTGGAATTATTGAATTAATGTCAATTGCTGTTGTGAGCTGGTGTTTAAAAACCTTGAAATTTCTAGCTGTATATAGAAAAAGAAATAGTATTCAGGTCTTCTCTTTGTTTTATTTTTTTTTACTTATATTGCATTTTCATATTCTGTATCAGTTTGGAACAATGTATATGGATTTGACATGAGCTGCATTAAGAAGCAAGCAATAATGGAGCCTCTTGTTGACACGGTTGACCAGAATCAGATTGCTACAAACTGCCAGCTACTCAAGGTGGGTAGTTACAGTTCTTCTGATGTTTCTTATATTTGATGTCCCTTGCGTTG
Source organism: Styphnolobium japonicum (assembly GCA_023212625.1). Classification (NCBI taxonomy): domain Eukaryota; kingdom Viridiplantae; phylum Streptophyta; class Magnoliopsida; order Fabales; family Fabaceae; genus Styphnolobium; species Styphnolobium japonicum. Next base: position 30,051,888 of record JALBWW010000012.1, read on the forward strand.
CATGTTTCATACAGCGTTAATAACAGTATGCTTTTCATTCTGTGTTGACCCAAGATTTTCTTGCTTTCTTTGGAAGATATGCACTGATTGGTTCGTCTTTATTTAGACAATGGATATCTCTAAGATGGCTCCTGGAGATGCATCCTTTACGGCACCTTTTAAGCTTGTAGCTGAACGCGATGATTATATTCATGCTCTTGTTGCATATTTTGATGTATCATTTTCGAAGTGTCATAAATTGATGGGCTTCTCTACAGGTTAATTCCTTTCTACTTCCCAAATTCTCTTTATTTGAGGTTTTCGTTTTGTCCATTTATGTTTTGGGGACGTGAGTGAAGTTTCTCTTGATGTGATGTAAACTGTTCATCGGCAAAAAAATAATATTCATTTTTTTTAAATATTGAATTCTACTTCTTGATAAAGGATTAGCTTCTCCAAAAGAGAAAAAAGGGAAAATAAAATTAGAAAGGAAGAACAATGAAGTTGGCTAGTTGGGGTGTTAAAATTCGCATGTAGAAGTATTGTCATATTTTCTCTGAAGTCTGAACTAAAATGAATAAAATTGGTATATCTTTTGAAACTATGTTGGATATCTTGTATTTACTCCAAGAATGGCTCCTGAAAACTTGTGTGGAAGAGTTCTTTCAGAGTTGTTCTTGTGTGTCATGATGTCTTCACTGCAGATTAGTTAGGCAATTCCATTGGAGTGCGGTTGTGACACACATGTTGAGAATTTGTTAAACCAGGAATATGGACTCACCTTTTGAGCTTTTATGCAGGGCCAAGATCACGGGGTACACATTGGAAACAAACAGTCCTTTACCTGGAAGATGTCTTGACCATTTGTGAGGGGGAGGCAATTGTAGGGAGCATGACTGTGGCTCCAAATAAAAAAAATCCTCGGGATGTTGATATAATGCTTAAATATTCATTAAATGGCCGGCGATGCAATGCTTCAAGGGTTCAATATTACAAGATGCGCTGAGCCTAGTTTATGGGGTCATACTTTCCCAATGCTCTCCAAATTTGTGAGATTTTAGAGGGTTGTCGAAGAATTGACAACAATTGCTGCTTCTATATTTGAAAATGTAACTTGTTTGCTATTTTAATTGAAATCTTTCTCATAATTGCTCAATTCTGGATGTAATTATGAAATTTGAAATTCTATCTACTGTTTCCAAGAGGACGATTTATCATCAACAATAGACTGCTTTTGTTAACAAGTATCCGAGTATTCTGCTACTGTCATCCTCCTTGCATATATGGAAACTACAACTGCAACCTGATTATGACCACAAAGAAAAATGAAAAACTGCACCTTAAAGCAATCACATCAGTTAATGATAAACTGCACTTTTAATAGTTATACGTGCCGTAACAAAGAGTTTATATTTGAAAAAGACTAAGGAATAAGTGCTTTACTGCAAAGCTCCGTGGTCATGTTTATTTGATAATAATGTTTCTATGTTCGCAAGGTGCAAGTGCTTCCCATATTATGAGATTGGTCTCTATTAATCACATATTGATCCTTCTTTTACACTTAAGCAATTTACACTATGCTGGTACTTCGGGATTCGGGGGACTGGGAATAATCATGTATCAGCACATTTATAAGGAAATTCTGAAATAGAGGACACAGTAAATTACCAAAAAAATTTGAGAGAAATATCAGTCATTAAATCTCAAAGACAAAAGAGTAACCTCTAAATCCACGAAAGAGGGGAAGGGTGAACGTTAATCCACCTACGGAGCATCATAAACTTCACCATTGTTTAGCTAGTATACATTCACCCTCATACATCAACAACCGAGTCACTAAAATACATGAAGATAGCAAATCCATGATTGGAATGTGAATCATTCCAAGTGGGGATTGTAAAAGTTCTCTTTTGATTGCTGCCCAATATTTTCCTACTTCCTGTCCATCTTAGGCATAGTGCCTGCAACAAACGTTGTGGAAACGCATGCAGTTCTTCAACAATCAGGAGATGCAGTGTTAGTTTATGAGGCCCTAAAGTTCTGACTTGCCTGCTTTTGGACCCTTCTTTGAAGTGGTTGTCTTCTTTCCCCTCCACCACTGTCTTACATGATTAGAAACTCTGTTTGCATGTTTCTTCAGTGTCATGCCTGTGTCTGCAATTCCATTTTTTATCATCTGTTTCCAGTCACTCTTTCCACTTTCTTTTGCTCTCAAAACTTTTCCCTACAAGATGCAATTTTCTTCAATGATCAGTGATTCTGAAACATTTCAATCAATATGAAAAAGGTAAAGAGATTGTTAGTACCAATTTTGAGGGGAAGTCAGCCTCATCATCCTCATCATCATCCTCATCTTCTTCACCATCTTGATCACCAAAATTGCGCATGTTCATTAAATCATCCCTTGAGTACATTTTCATGTTGGGTGCTCCTGGCATGCCCTGAAGCAGAATTAAAGACAGTATGAACATAATGTTATGTTCTACCAGTAACAGACTGTATCAAGTAAAAGAAAGTATAAAACCTCTGCACCTGGGCATCAATTCAGGTGGTAAGGAAAGGAGGTCAGGGTGAAGGGTAGGTCCTGGGTTCACTCATGTTAAGTTCAATTTGCACATAATCTTCCTCCTAAGACATAAAACAAGAAGGAAAAGAAGAAAAATACCTCCATCGATTTTAGTAGCTTTTCCATTTCAGCCTCCTTAGAAGACTTCGCAACAAAAGGTTCACCAGGAGTCCTGTCCTGCAACACACAAAAAGATTTCCGATGAGAACTGAATTATGTAGCTATTCAAACAATAGTGCTACAGCATAAGAAGTTAGATAATATCATTGGATTTGAAATAAAGTTCAAGTTTCCAAATTACATAGTCCAAAAAAGGGAGACATTAATTGGCGGAGTATATGGAATTTGGATCCTAAAGTGCAGGGTGCCTTTCAGAGGGTAAAGTGTGGTGTTGATTGTTGATGGAAAAATCAACTGTGTAGTGTACCAATAAAAATAAAAGTAAAAATCAACTGTTTAGATTTTTATAAAATACAAAAACAAGGATAACAAATCTTGGACATGCGAGAAAAGGCTCAGATTGAATATTTATCACAATCAATGTTGAAACATTAATCGTAGTTCACATGAAAGCTGTATGCCAATCATAAACATATTACTGGAAGCATCAACTTCAGATTGTAGTTACCTTAGGGACAGGGGGTGGCTTGGTACTGCATGCATTAGTAAGGTCTTTACAGAGATAGTTGAGCAATGAATCAATATCAGGCTTGGACTTATATAAATATTCAGCAACATCAGTATCAGAATATCCTATAACCTGCAAACTCCAAATTAGTAATTCAGTAATCACAAATATCCCTGCTTAGAGATTTATGGGATACCTTGAGGTACATATACATAATTAGCAGAGATAGCACAATGCAGATCATCATGAATGGCTAAGTATCAACAATTGAACATAGTGTTCTTAATTGATTGATTATAGAATATTAAGAAAAACTTGGCCTTTTTTTCTCCTCTCTCCTACAATTTTGCCATTTCAGAACCAAACGAGAAGATGTAATTCACTGGTGACAAACAAAAACATCCAGTGGAAGGCAGAAAAAGTGCCATACCTCCTGACAAGCCCGCTCAATTGTCTTGCATTCAGAATTGCATTGTCCTTCAGAGTCTTGTTCCACCAGCTGATAAATAAGAGAGGAAGTTGGAAAAACAATGTCGAGGTATTAGAACGAAGTTAACGAAACCAAAACTCTTATTTAAAAGTTATTCCATCCAATATCCAATGAAAGCACCAATTCAAACACCGAGAATTCATCAAACAAATTGGCAAGTTGGATCCTCTTACCTCCAACCTATCTTCTTTTTCTACAATATCTATGTGCAATATCCAATCCGCTTCCGCCTTTTTCAGATTACAAACATTCTCAGCTATCTCAATGATCTGGTACTCCGAGATCTAACACCCAAAACACACAAAATCATTCTAGTGCAAACTACAAAATCCTACCAACCCATCTCTCAATCAGACACAATGAAGCAATTGAGAAGAAACCCAGATAAATAAAAACCTTCTTGGGAGCGATCTCAGCTTGCTTGTTCTTAACTTGCTGATACAACTGCTTAGCGAGCTTCTCACACACTTGACACTTGATGTACGGAACATCCTCCTTTCTAGCGATCCCCACCTGTTTTTTGGAGCAGTGTGAAAGAGGCACCCACGCTGAAACCAAGAGTGTTACAACTAGAAAGTAAAACAATGCCTTCATCTTCCTCGCAACTCTCTTTTTGAACCCCAATATCAGAAACACAGACACTCTGTAGTCTGTTCCACACGACAAGAGCTGCAGATCCTTAAAAAGATGATATTTTTCACCAAAATTCACGAATGACTTTATTTTAATGAAACCAATAAACAAGCACCTTATTTTTATACCTTAATTAATATAAAAAAAATCACATTTTTAGCCATTGTGATTGGTCCAGAGAAGCATAATATGGTGGGTCCCATCTTCTCCGCCAATAAGGTGCAAGATAACACGTAGTACTCCTTTAATTTAAGATTAAGATTTCGAATTTTCCTGCAAAAAAATCGATATTTCTACCGTCGTTTATACCCAAAAGAATATTTAAACGACGTCGTTGAATTGCAGGTCAATCTATATAAGTTAAAACCCCTCTGATAAACCCTAGACTAGACTAGAAAGTGCAAATTTGGTGGCTTTGCTTGGGTTAGCATGGCCTCGGCTCTAATGGAGATCACAAATTCCAAAAATGCACCCAATTTTGTCCCTCTTGAGGGTGAAAACTACGCCCTTAAGCTGAAACAGTCAATGCAAGACCTTTTGGCTGAGACTCGCAAAGAATCCCCTGATTTTTCTCTTTTCGTCGATGCTTTTTACGAATTAATGCAAGCTAAGGTTGACCCACCCTTTGAGGTGATCTGGGTCTATGCTGCACTCAACTTTCGTAGCCGTAACTTGGAAAAAGGTGATGCCTTGGATCGAATATCGGCCGCAAAAGACTTGTTTCAGCTGTTATGTGCATGTTCAGCTTCCGCTGGTGCTTCAATGAGCGTCGCTTTACTGGTTCCTGTCGTTTTTGAGGTATACAAAGTGCTTGTGGAATTGTTTGGAAGTGAATTGAGATTGAAGAGAGAGAAGAAAGCGATGAGGGAGGTGAAGTCTTTGGTAGATATCATTGTTGGGTATATAAGCGTTTGCTGTAGTAAGATTTTTGAGGAGGAACATGATTCTGTTAGTCTGAATTTAACTTTGCCTTTCACTGATCTGGCTTGTGTTTGGGTAAATACTAATGATGGGTTTGAATCTTTGTTGCCTCTTGTGAGCCATGATGTTTGTCTCTGGCTTTGTACCAGAGAATTCAATGTTGGTTACTTGGCTGGTGCCGTCATCATGGAAGCGTTTTTCTTGAAACTGTGCCTGTGTTTCCATCTGGCAACGCCAAGGGATGAATTGGAAATGAATATGAAGAGTTGGGCCGTTGGCTCAATATCTAGCTTTCAGAACATATACTTTTTGGGTCAGTAAGGTTTTGTTTTTTTGGTTTAAATTTCAGTTTGCTGCTATTTTTGCTTATCTGTTGTGTCAGTGTGACTGTAAGTATGTAAGTTTGTAACATTGATTTGTATGAACGGAGAGCATACAGAAGAAAACCTGACAGGGCAAAAACTTTTTGTACCCCAAAGAATTGAGTCTAGCAGTAAACCTTATAGCTCTGCACATAAATATCCTATCTAAAATGCATGAACTTCTATGGGTCAGTTTACTTATATGGTATCTGTTGTATATTTTTAGCCCTAGAGTGTTGTTTTTAAATTTTTTATATTATTTCACTATTGAACTTAGCTGGCTCATGGATGAATTCCCAATTCCCATTAAATGCACTTGTGATCATGTAATTTAACTTGTCTCCAATTGTGATCTCATTTTCTAGTTCCTTGTTTGATGTGCATTTATGTTTTGTGTCAACTAGAGATCCTTATGAGGGCAGCATTAGGGACTCCTTTTCCTCTGAGCTCAATATCGGTTAGTATATCATCCTTATACAGTATTCATCATAAGTTTATGTCATTTCTTAAACTTCTTCCATATCTGCAATAAGTAATCACAGCAAGCATTTGTTCCCATTTCCATTGCACAAAACCCCAACACCATAATTTGATGGACAAGGGCTCGATCACTTGTGCAATCAAGCTCTTCATAGACTCACCCTTATTTATTTTCTAAGTCCATCTATCAGAATGTTGGGATTCTAGATAATCCTTCTGTTGCTGTCTCCTTGTTTTGGCAGGTCAAAATTCTTGTTTTTATCATTAGCCATTAAAGTTATAATTATCACATTGGAACGTGTCTATGCAGAAACCTGAAGATGAAATTCTATTGAGGAAAGTTCTGTTTGATGCTGTACTATTGGTGGAGTACCCTTTCCTCTATCTAAATGCCAAGTACATAAAAAGCCTTACCTTGACAAGATTGATTGTTACCCATGAGGCTGTAGAGTATTTTAGGTATGAAGAATTAATTATTGTATATATGGTTCTCTCATTCTATTTTCAGAATGTAATTTCTAATAATGTCTTAATGTGTAGGGGTCTTGGTGATCAGAATAGAGCTATCTCCTATATAAGGGCCTTTTCTGCTTCTCGTATACCTTTGCAAATAATTAAATGGGTTACAATCCAGAACAGTTTGGAGGAAAAAGCTGGTAGAACAAATGGATCGTCGCCCAGAGCTCTTATGAGTAAGTCATTTGGTACTTCTTATATCCAGGATTGCAGACATGGTACTCAATGCATTACAGGCTACAGCTAACGTATTTCATTGTGTTTAATCTACTCAATAGATTGGTTGCTGAGCCTTGAGAATCGAGGAATTAGAGTTTTTGAAGATGATATTTTAAAAAACCATGCTAAATTAGGTCTTGATATTTCCCAAGCCGAGCAACCTGCAGGTAACTTGGAGGGCAAGAAAGCAGATGATGACCTTTTTTATGTAGATAATATTGGGGCTGAGGGAAATACAGTTGAGGAGGATAAGCAAGACGAATTGATTAGTGATGCATTTGTTGCTGCTGCCCAAACTATGAAGTTAACTGATAATGGAATCCGAAAACGAAAAGGAAAAAGCATTGAAAAGAAGATTAAATTTGTCAAGTATGACCTCCATCAAAAGTCTGATCCAGTCAAAGCTGGGACTTCGGCCGTAATTGATAGTTCAAGTGGTGAGAGTGAAGTCGAGGATCCAGTTTCTGATACAAACACATAAGCTAGAGTGACAAGCTGATATTACTGGGTAAAGCCCAAAATCATGTTGGATTTATCTACTCAGACTAGATGCCACAGTCCCTTGATGTTATCATGTAGTGCTTAGGGTTAGTGAATCCTTTTCATGGGCATGCTGCTCCCTGGTCAGCAAATTATGATGGGAGGTCTCAAGGGCCAGTGAGAAGCTGCATGCTGCCTCATACTTCGCTTCATTTTGTCAGCAGTATATTTCCTTTGTTTGCTAGTTTAGTTCAGGCAGGCTCTAGCAAGTTTTTGGTGCAGTCACATTGCAGTTATACCGGAACTTTCTTAAGCTGCAAAATTCTTTGTATTACAGTATGCGATTAGTGTGTAAGGTCAGAAACTAAAGGCTGACATTTCTTATCTATAATCGACGGAGTACTAATCACAGAAATTGGGAGTATCCGTGGAGCATAGCTCAATTGGTATCTTTCCTTGTTCTTTTTCAGGGGGCTGTGATTATGTGACGAGGGTTTGATTCTTTATATCTCCATTTTTTCGTTTTCCTTTTAAGTCCAATAGAATCTCCCTAGAACCAAAAGAAAAAGAAAAAGAAATTGGAAGAAGTGAACAGGCCTTTTCCTTTTCTTCCCTTCTCTCCCCGTCTTATTTTCTTTGCATGTTAGTTCGGTTATATAAATAATAATCGGTCCCAAACTCTAAATGAATCTGCAAATGACTATACAGCAAAATTAACGAAGGACTTGTACATATGTTGCAATACGGTTTAAAGAGAGGCAGTTTTGTATTCTAAAAGCCGAGGATCTTTACTTTGAAGGAAAAGGTAAAAAGGTAAACATTGTAACTGTTTATTTAGATTAACTATTTTGAGCAAGGTATGATTCTTTCTTTTAATTGCAAATATAATGTGTACTTTAATAGATAAAAGAACATAAATTAATAGAAAAAGATATTTATATATTACACAATTTGTATCAGTAAAATAACATTTAGAATGAGACTAAATTGTTATCCAATGATTTTAATGAGTATGTGAGAAGTGTAAATATAAATTTATTCAATATCACTACTATAGATCCTAGACATTACAACTAAATAAATAAATAGGAAGAAATGAGAAAATCAAAATGACAGCTGCCTGTCTCCAAGGTGAGAAATAAAGGAAAGATGTCTTAAAAATCATGGGGTCCCTCTTGGTTATTGATTGCTTGTCACCATAAATAAATTTTGAGTACACATGGAATTTACGGATACAGCTCAATGATTCCTTTATGACTAACTACAAATGAATGAACGCAAGTCTCCCTATATATATATTTTTATATTCCCACGAATTCTCAATTCCCCTTTCTATCTACAATCCTCCAACTCTTCATCCTCTTCTCTATCCTCTTAAACAATCAAAAAATTAGAAGAAAAGACAAAAGTCAACGTCTGCCCCATATCAAACTCCCAGTGAAACACGGGTCTTTATAGGCTTTAGCTTCAATCCCATGCTTTCTGGAGAAAGGAGCTCCGGAGAGATGCAAGATGGGCTAAGCGGGCTCCTTGGGCTGTCACTGAACTGGCATGGCCTATACAACCCATACCCCATGAAAAAGTACTCCATAGGAATCAGCATTGCATGTGGCTGTTCCTCTGTAACCATTGATCCACAAGCCTGGACCTGCCAAATCAAACCAGTCTCAAACCTAGCGTATGTATATTTATGTATGTTCACTCAAATAATAAACGATATCATGCAAAGCTTTCGTTCATGTCATAGTATATATTTATGTGTACATACAGTTACAATTTATCAGATTCAAACACTAGGTAAGATTACAGAATCACTTGGACTCCGCAAAATATATTGGGGCAAACCTTAAATCCAATCTCAAGTCTTTTAGGTATACTTTCTTGTTATATACATACATGTACTTATGTACATCCTTCCGCATACTTTCACGCTACATACCTCAACCAAGGCACTAAATCTTCTATCAAGTTTTGAAGTCATGTGGAGAGCCTCCGAATGGAAAGGAGAACTATCCCCAACAAAAATAAGTGTACGACATTTTAATCTCTTCAATCCTTCCGTTATATCAGGCCTCCTGCAAGTTGGCAAAACAAAGTTGGAGCACATAAATATGCCGACTCACAGACTACTGAAGGATGATACACACACAAAATTAAATATGGTGAAGCAACTATGTAGCAGATCTTACTGATTAATAGCATGAAGAAACCGTAAGACATTCATGCTCTTTCTCTCATCCAGCAACTGAAAAAGAAAAAAGACAAAGAACCAGTGCAAAGCAAAGTGAATACACCAAACAAGGAAATGTGAGGAAAGGAATAACAATCACATTTCAGCTATAGGGCAGTACAGGGCAAAGAAACTAAATTAGCTTAGCACTGACTTTTCTGCAAGCTTGAACTATCTCTGATTCTGGAACTTCAGCATTACCACGAACTTCCTGTTAAAGTTGACCAAGAAAACTCATAACATATCAAATAAAAGAGGGAGTACAACAGGGTTGAGATCCTCGCATTACAATACCTTGCTGAAGTATCGCTGAAGCAAACACTCCTTCAGCAAGCCACACACACCATAGAAATATAACAAATTCGACATCACCTAAAAATTACAAGTGGTTTTAGGTAATATTATCAAATTAGAGAACTCATAAATGGTAAGTATGCGGGCATATGAAAAGAACCTTGTTATAAAACCATTCAGTCCAAGAAGGAGCTTTGCATAAAGGAGATACAAGTATTAAACCAAGAACACGCTCCCTATATTTCATCTGTAACAAAGTAGCAAAGAAGAACAAGTCATTAATATTGTCTTCGTATTAAAACTACTAAGCATTGGCAAAACAGGGCTGTTTTTCCCCCCTTCAAAGCTAAATAGGGTACATACTGCAAATAGAGTAAGGATATAACCACCAGCTGTTACTCCCATACACATCACTGCACCAAGCCTGGACAAGGAAATAGTTCATGCCATTAGTAAATATATTATATACATTAGATTGTCCCTCAAAATATGTGGTCCCTTCTACTCCCTTTTAATCTTAGGGCACTGCTAAGAGAAGCTCGGAAATATATCACTGTACATATTGGCTGTGTTTTCAAATAAATGGAACAATTCTAAATAATGAAAACTAAACATTAAAAAAAATCAACAGTGTAATCATATTGTAATTACCCAAAATAGTTGAGAACCTCAATTACTTGATCTGCTAAGTCTTCGGCAGAAGGGACAGGATTATCAGGACAAATTGCAGCAGCTCCTAACTGCAAGAACTCTTGTGGAATTTCCAGAGAGACTATGTGAATAATAATATTCAGTTCTAAATGCAATAAAAAGCACATTCAAGTCTATCAACTTACAAACCTCATGCCCAGGAGGACTGATATGATATATGCAAAAGTTGTGAAGCAGCAAAGAAGCTGCCTCCGGACAGAAAAATAAGCCTTGGAAACATGACATATCTGCCTCAATACATAGAAGTAAAATAATGCCTCAGATTTTCAGATTAAATTAAGAGAATGAATTCAAACATACACATATAGTTATATACAATCATTAATGTATTCAGAAAGAATTAAGCAATAAATTCTAAAACAGCAGGGAAACAAATTCGGAATCTAAACATTTTAAACAAGAATAATTGGCTACAAGAAAATGAATTGATTCCACTTACAATTTAGCGCTAAATCTGGATAAGTGATCAGAGCTGGTTTGTCATGATCCCCATAGACTATGACAGACACAGAACCACAGCCAGTTCGAATATGATGTTCCTGAAACAATAATCCAAAATAAATGTAGGAGAAAACACAGACAATAACCACATAGAGAAAAAATAACCTTCCCACAGAGCAAAGGATATCCTTTATTTTTTATGTACTCCATTTGAGTAATGGAAAACGCTGTCAAACTTTTCCAAATTATTTATTCCCCAACATGGCTTCCCATGTGCCCTTACCCCCTTTTGGGGCAACCCAAAATAACAAGCAACAGCATATTAATATCACTTTTTAGAAAGATAAATGAAAGAAGTGCTTCCAGATTCCAATCATTGTATGCTCGAGAAAGAAAACAAGGTAAAGACAGTGAAAAAGTATATAGGAGAAGAATGATCCAATAACTAGTATGTATATAAAGTATAAAGCAACAGCTAGAACTATCCCCAGTACAATAATGAGATATAGGACAAGAAAGGTATAGCTAAGGTTCTTATAGACTGGAATGCACTTAGAAAGAACCAAGGAGACGGAAAAGCCAAAGCACAAAGGATCCTATTCCTTCAAAGCGATGAACATCATCCTATAAGAAACAGGTAAAAATTAAAAGGTCCCCACCTGAAAAACCAAAAAGAAGAAGAATAAAAGGAAAAGGAAAACAACAAAGTATGATAGGAAAAATAAAAAATTTGCAACATCGTCTAACTCGGATCAAATACAGCAAAGGTAAAAAAATTCATTTCTTCCAAAAATCACTAAATCCATATTTCAACACTTGTATGGTATACTCACAAGTAACAAGCTCTAAGAGACAATATATTGTATAGGAAGCCCTGAAAATAGCTTAAAAGAAAGAAGAAATAACTGAAACTCCAAAACAACAACCAAATATGGAAAGAATCAATAGCTGAACCCTGAACAAATGGAGGATGGAAGGACCAAAAAAATATGTGGCAAATAAGGAATGCTCAGATCTGCTATTTTCCATGTAAAAATCTTCAGAATCCCAATGGCTTGGCGTGGTAAAATATATTCAAAGGAAGAACATAAAGAAAGAAAACAATAGGAGAAGTAAAACGATTCTTGCTCATTTTCATTTCCGAAATTAGATCCCAATGCAAAAACAAGCTGCAGCAATGGCATAATCCCAAAATTGAAACGCAGCATAGCATACTTGCACCTCATCCTCTCAAAAAGATAATATATATATATATATATAAAAGAAGAACAAGAAAATTGCAACCGCTTAACCCAGAGAAAAGTCCCAATGGAGAAAGAGCTGGAAATTGATTGATCCAATTCCAAAAAGATTGAAGCTTTAAAGCCAACGTAGAGAAGAAATGAAAAGGGTAATAATATTGGGAAGGGGAAGAGAGAACCTTTCCACCAAGATAGATCCTCTCCATGTCCACTGAAACGGAATCATTGGATTCTGCCATGCCTGCTGCAGCTCTGTGTATATGGAAAGGAACTCCACCAATTGAATTGAATTGAAGCCAAGCGATTATTCTCTCTCTCTCTCTCTCCTTTGGATTTGGACTTTGTTATTCTTAATTTCTCGCTCTTTGTTTGTTTCTCTCCAAATCCAAAGTCCAAACTCCAAACAAACTGACGATCTGATGAAACATAACATTTAATTTAAACCTGCGGTTAACCACCACCGACGCTTCCCTTCCCTTGCTTCGGTTCCGTACCAAAACCATAACCTGTGACTTGGGTCAAATTTTAACCGCCAGCCAGCCAGGATTTGCACGACGTAGTTTCGTCTCAAAAACCTTCCATCCGACGCCGTTTTGGCCTTTCCCATCTCGTAAATAGGAAAGTAAATCTAAAAGGCTCGCGTTTTGCGGGATGCTTTTTTACCTCTCACCAAAATAAGGGAAAACTTGATGAGCCAGTATTGGCGTTGGCACTTGGCACCCATCATCATCATCACCATCTTACGTTTGACTCAAAGTGTCTCACTTGGCGTCTATTCATTCTCCAATGTGTACACCTCTCATTGGATCCTCCATTCAAATGGTCCCACTCTAGTCAAATTCTTATGTCCTACGTACTAATTCACTAAAACTAAATCATTTTGAGAACTGTTTTATTTTGTGATCAATTCATGTTTTTATTGAATTTGTATATTATTTTGAGATTATCTAAGAATTTATTCACTCTTGCATCACTTTTTTCTTTTTAATTTTTTAGTCATCGACCAGTATGAAGAGGGACCTTAGAAGTTAAAAAATGGTAGGTTGCTTGCCTTTCATTTGACTCCAATCATTAATCATGCCTCCCTAATCATGTTCCTACACATTTTTTTTTGTTTTTTATTTGATTTATCAATATTTTTTTCACAACTGGTTTACCAAACCATGATACAAAATTGAAAGTAAAACCAATTCTCTGAAGGAGTAATGATGCAATATTTGCAATGACATAAAAATTAAAAAAAAGCACACACACAACTATATAGCACAAATGATTTTCTATGAAAAATGTTATAAAATATATATGACCAATCAGGTGAAAGATAGCAATAAGAATGGATTTATAATCCAAATACCTAATTAACATGTCACGTAATTGGTATATAATTTAGTTTCGTGAAGTTTAGCATTTTTTCTATATAAAAAAAATGTGTCTAATGTAATTTTATATTTCTCGTAATGTTTACTTCAATCTAATGAACCACTAAAGTGATTCAAGATAATACTCACCTAAAATGAACAATATAAAATTCATTGAGAACGTGCTAGTTATTAAAATATATGGGTCATGATCAACAAAATAAAAAATTGTTTCATGTGTCAAAATATTAAGACAAATGGCCTTTATTTCTAATTTTCAGTTTAATGGTTTTTGTCAATCAATGTGACTAATCACCCCACAAAGGTCAGATCTTTTTATAGAAGGAGATTTGGCAATGACACACTTACTAACTCCGTTTTCTATCCTACCCTTTCTTTTCTACTCATCACGCAATTCCACTTTATTATTATTATCATCAATTTAAGCTACCTATTATTTGCACCTTTTGCACTTAAAGTTCTTGAGAGCGACCTGGAACCCACGATAACATTGCATTAGATGTATGTCATCTTCTTAATTAACTAGCTCATCGCGAAGCTAGCAAAATTCATTGAAAGGTTATTGAATTTGAAAGATTCACAAGTGCAATATTTATATTTTTCAAAATGAGAAATAGTATAGATGACAGTCTTTCAAATTGGATAATATCATGTAATTTGACTAGTTTTAGTGATAACTATTTCCCTTTTCTTAAGAGAATGTCCTGAAATGTGCATTTAAAGAGAGAGGGAAAAAAAAACTTTAATTGGCATAACATAATTGGCAAAACAATTTGCAATATTCTGATGTTAAGAAAGCATGACATAATATATGAGCTAAAATTGTTAATAAGTGTTTATTTTGGGTACCCTTGATGATGACTTGTGAAAATGAATTCTTTCGAATGGTGTAATTAACAATAACTTTTTATAATTTTCAAAATGGATGTTTTTATTGTTCAAGAAGTCGCTTTATTGTTTTGTATGCATGTTGAGTCATGTGACACGTTCGTATCTGTCAGTCATTTTACAGTTTGAAGTAACAGGTGGCGTATTTCTCCTCTTCTACAAATATCATAAGAGATTACTTTGCTAACTTTTTTTTTGAAAGTATTAACATATGAAATAAGTTATTAAGTACTTATTAATTATTAATTATATATAATAAATTTTTAAATATTTATTATAAAATTAATAATTAATAAATAATAACTCATTTTGAATACTAAGCACCTAATGGCAGAAGTCCTATATCGGTATATGATGGGTGCTAATTTATTTTCTATATGTATTTCATTTTGTTTTATCTCTTCAAACAAAGAATGGTAAATGAATATATATTCCCAAAACGTTGAGAATTATGTCGTTTGCTATGTTAACATCAGAGAAGTTTCCACGTGTCATTGTGTTTTGGGCGTGCAATGAACGTAAAAAAAAAAAAAAGAGTAATCACACTCAAAAGTATATATATAAAAAAAAACACATGTCATTCGCAAATTATTAGACTTGTTACCATGCCTCAAATTAATATATAAAATTAATATACTATCACTGTAAAACTTCTTTTAATGTACTTAATTAAGATTTGTTATGATAAAAATTTTAATATATTATCATCTAATTATGTTTTGTTAAATTATAAAAGAAATTTGACGATTATAATAATTACTTAAGAAGTCTAATTTTTTTAATAATGTATCAACAAGTCATTTGATAACAGTATAAAAAAATGTAATTTACTGTCTTAATACATATATTACAAGTGTGTATTTTTAAAGAAAATTATGTGTGTGAATAGCAGTATTTCATAAATAAATAAATAATTTCCTCATAATTTATAGGTAAAATTATAAATTCTTTTTTAATTTTTTATCCAATTTAATTTTAGTGTATACGATTTAAATTTTTTTCCTTTTACTTTTTAAAATTTATGAATTTTTTTGTCTTCCATCAAGTGTTCCTACACTCTTTGTAGGGATTAATCTTCACTCTAACATCTTATGACGTGACCTTAGTGATAAATTATTTCAAGTGAGATTTGAACTCTTACACCAATTCACTCAAATAACTTAAAAGTTGTCAACTGATCCAATGATTCGTGTCCATGTTTCTTAGGCCTTGGCTCATTTCACTTTCTTGGCAGGCAATATGCCTACCAATTGACATAACTAAAATGGTTGCAATGTGGTTAATTTCAGATGTGACTTCACTTTAGGATAATTAGCCATGCAAATCTGTTTTTTTCGTCGAGACAATACTGGAACATCATGGTGTACTAGGGTGCTTTTTGCAGGTCTATACAAACCCAGGTTTTGTAGATGAAGAGGGACTGCTTCAGATCAATCTGTTTCATGATTCAAGCTTGTCTCCTCATGGTTTTCATGTGTGCCCTTCAAATAAGTGCAAGGTATTGCTTCAACATCATTGCTCTTCACCATTCTACCTTACTGTTACATATATGATTTTCTATCTCTGAGGACAATGACGCTATTGTCCCAGTGTCCCCAGCAATTGGCTGCTTCATTGAGTGGTGATTGTAGTCACTAGGTGTAGTATAAGTGCAGGGTGAACTAAGCTATTTTCACTTGAAATTTTACAACAAATAATCAGTAAAATAGTTGTCCAATATTGAATTTGGAGTTTATCTATTTACAAATTATCTGATTCAGCCTGCTGTAATGCAACCTTAGTATCTCCTTTGCTGCTTAATTAAGTGCATGTTTGGTTCAACGTTTGACACACCAAGAATCACGTTTGAAGTCTCAAATGTGCTTTGAAAGTTGTGTAGTTATGTTTAGCTTTCTTTTTGTAAAATCACGTTCAACCACTCAACGTGATTCTATGTCCAAACTGAAGAAGCAACTCTATGTTGCTTTTGCGTTGAACCTTGGTGCCCAACAACTCCTTGGTGACCATAGATACTTCCTGTTTAGCCCTTTGTTTTCTTTGTTGATAGTGTCCAATACACCTCTGTTTTGAAGGCTTAAGAACAGTCTTAAGATTAAAAAAAATACCAACATCCATTAGCAGGAAGTGTGGATAATATGCAATATAGGACAGGGAAAGAATTAATAATCTGCAATAAAATGTTTAGAGAGAAATGATTCGTGTAACATATTGCCATTAGTATTACAGTTCTTGTTTTGGAAAATAAGGCAATCGTGTTTTTAAAATTCAATAATTCTACCTTAATCTTTTATCATATCATTAATTTATTTCAATTGTGAATTTTTAATTGCGCATAACATAAAATTTTCATTTCAATTATAATTTTTTTTATTGGATCCATTATTTTAAAAATATAAAATACTATGCATATTTTTAATTTTAATTTAATAATTACATTAAAAATAAAATTATTATAACACTATATTTATTAAAGTATGCTTAACAAATAATGAAATAAAAATAAAATGATAATGTGAAAAATGTAATATGATACTCATATCCTTTTTGGTAATTACATATGTAAAAGTGATTTTGATCAACATTATCTAAATAATATTTATTCTGTCAAAATCATTTTTCATATAAAAGTATCCAAATATAAATAAATTCACTCAAACTCACTTCTGATTAAAATCAAATTTGTAAAATTAAGTTCATCCAAAATCAAGTTTACAAAATCAAGTTCATTCAAAATTAAATTTGCAAAATTTAATTCAAACACACATTAAGATGTTTTAAGCACAGGGTAGGAAAGATTCTGCTCTTTCATCTCTTTGTAATCACCAAATGTTATTTTATAACCCTTGGATAAGTTACTGTTAACTTAAAACGAATGAAACAAAGATTCTAACTAGTGATGTTTACATTTATCAGTGCTAGCTAGGTGGCTTGTTGCATACAGAAGCAAAATTCTCTTCAAGGATACTCTTTTATTTTTATTTCTATTTATTTATATTGTGCATGTGAACATGCTTCTACAGGCAATTTAGACTCTAGTGTCTACTGGTTACTCAAGATTCATGGGATGCTCTATAGCTCCACCCCTATTTTGTTTATACGTTGAAGGTTCATTGATTTCAATTATCCGTTCATTATCCATTGATAAGGGATTATGGGAGAAAATAATACCATGAAATTGACATTTTATCAACAAAAGTCTTTAGAGTCCAATTTTTGAATATAGAAAACACAAAAGATAGAAATATATAGATACACCCAAAAGTAGAACATGTCAATTATCAAGAGTCCTATTTGGTGAAACCAGTTTGATTTGCAAATTCTGACGAGCATGATCATCCCTTCTTAGTTGTAGAATATGTGGGAGGGATTCTTTGCTTGTTTTGAGGTCGTATCAGTGGTAAAAGCTTTCTTTCTTTAACTTTTTTAAACGTTAATATGCCATATTTGAATACATTAGCTCCTGAATTTGTATTAATGTAGTTGGTATGTTAGTTGAAGAATTTATATTAAGAGTATCAAAGTCTCCTCTTCTCGTACAGTGAGTAAACAGCAGTAACTAGCTGACACTCGAAACAAATTTGTCACTAATGAAAACTTAGCATTTGGTTAGTGGAAAATTTGTTAGTTTTTTTTTCCCCTTCTTCTAAAGTGTAATTTAAGCTTATGTAGCTCCTTAGCAAAATCTATTGTCATCCTTCGACCTTCTCTTTATTTGATTTTGTTTTCTATTGCAATAATTTGTGTTAGAAATTTAAGTGTGAGTTAAAGAAGTCTCACATTAAGAACAAATGAAATAAGTAAAATCATATAAGTTGAAAGGACTTATGAACTTGATACTTTAAAGTTTTGAGTTAAAAAGTGATGTTAAATGCACAAATATGATTGCTACCTTTGTTCACAAATGTGGTTACTTGCCTAGTTGATATATGATTATTAGACAACACAAGGTTGAAAGTTGATTAATGCTCCATTAGTTAGTAAAAAAAGCTTGCCCATTTTGGTTTTTAAAACAGCTGTTCTCTTTTTAGCTTTTAAAAACAGAATAGGAAAGATACCATTTTTTTAAATATCTTTTTTTCTTTTATTGTAATGCATCGGTATTCTTTACTCCTTTATTTATTTTTCATTTCATTCCCCATTCCTTCCATCCATTCAATACATTTTAAGTGGTGGGAGAAGGATTGTATTCTTATCAGGTGATTATTTCTAGAGAAAACATTTATCTCTTTCTTAACAATTTCTTAAAGTATATCTTTTGCTTTATAAAATATTGTTATTATTAAGAGTGACTTAGTTGATAATTTTGTAATTAATGTTACGTCATCAAACACTCAGATCTAAAAAATATAAAAATACGTTATGAGAAACAAAAAAACAAAAAATTATTGTCACTAAAATGGAGGTGGAGAGTAGGATTTAGATCTTCTAAAATAGAGGGTATATTTTAAAAAATAAAATATATAATTATAACTGTTAATGAAAAATTAATAATTTAAAATTTTATAAAATATAAACATTTACATAATATATTATGAATATAAGATAATCTACTTCCTTAATTTTTTTATTAGTAATTATAATTCTGCAAAAAGTATAATAGTCTTTCTTCTTTTTTCCCGTTACCAAAATGTGTGGTAGTTGATGCTAAGTAACGTATTCTTATTACAATTTTAACAAAGGAACCAGATAAACAAAAATAAAAGCCCAAAATTAAGAATAAATTTAAAAAAACAACATACATGGATTTTTATTCATTTTTAACGTCAATAATTAATCCTCAAAGCAAAATCTACCAACTAGATTGTGAGCCTTAACAATTAATAGCATGTCTAGTTTAAATTGTTTTAAATGTAAAACTAGATGAAGACCCGTGCAACGTAAAAACCTTTTTTTTTAGAACATTTTGTTTAGATTATGATTATGCTTCAAATTAAAAATAAAAACTCAATCATTTTAAAAATATTTTCTATTTATTTATTTATTTATAATATATAAATTCAGGCTCCAAATTATATGAAAACTAAATAAGCTAAATTGAACTCTAATTAGTCTCCACATCAAATCTTTCTAAGAGTTTTATTTTACCACCTCAGCTTAAACGTCCCTCTTCTCATCTTAAGAGATAGAAAAACACCAATCGATTAAGATCCCAAACCCATTGAATATTCTGCTTTAGAAAGTAAGGTAGCCCAATATAATATATTAAGAATCCAATAATGTTATCCTCACAAGAAAAGCATAAGTTGATATTCCTGTAATCTGCTGCTTCTCAGTACAATAATAACGTAGGACAATCTCATAGCAAGCAATGGAAATGATAACATACTTCTATGAATTATGAATTTAAAAACTCAATTACCATCATACTACTACTAAAAGTTGAATTAAGATTTTGAATTCCTTACCGCTACACTAATTTTTTGGTGCATGTTTGTAGGCCACCTAGCTCACCTCTAACATCTTGTCCTACATTTAGATAAGAAGATTTGTGGACCACTTCGAATAAATAGTTCACAAGAGAAATACAAGACCTATAACACTACCATCTTGGTGGAGTAACATACCAATTTCATGAACTCAGCTCCTCAAGCAAAACAATAAAATTGACATCACTCTTAAAGCACCCAAGGTCTATCAAATCAATTAAATTCTTTAGAGCAAGACCAAACAATTGTGCAAGATAGTTCTATATCTATAACTGCACAATCCGCATAACATTATACTTCTGGTTATCCTCAATCAACAAAGCAACATAACAGAATGCTACATTTTCTCAATAGGAAAACACAAGGCCACATTGTTACAACTTAATATACACTACAAATAACGCCACTTCAAGCACTTCATTGCAACTTGAATGGACTGCATTTTCAGAACGGTGAAGGAAAATTGAGAAACATAAAGTCATTGAAAAGCAACATGGCATCTAAATTGAAAGTCGTAGATTATGAAAACTTTTCAAATACTTCACTAATTCAGAAAAGAAAAACCCATCTGTATTAAATAATTGTATTATCAAACATCAGAAAGGGCTTTTCATTCCTTAGTAGCCTAGCTTCCCCTTCTAACAACTCTAATTTTAGATAACCCAAACAGAAATGTTGTCAATTAATGAAATCTAATATATTCTTCTCCCAACAAAAGCTGAAAACGTCAACAACATTCAGACAAACCAATAAACTACAAAAAAAGGTTCCAAAACTGCTAACAGAAACCATATGTTTTGGGAAATGCGATTAAGAATTGCGCACGTCTTCAAATTTCACACCTATACATCTAATCCAAAAAAAAAAAGAAATGCCCAGAAATGTTTATATATATCTTTTGGGGTATAGGCCTTATATATACATATATAGAGTGAGAGGGAGATATATATATATATATATATATATATATATATTTTAAGATTGAAACTCACTTGTATTATAAATAGATAGTTTGATCGCAAAAAGCTTCAGCTTATCTAAGCTCAACAAAATGACGAATTGTCATGTTTTGTAAGGACCCTCTTAACTCATTGCCTCAAAAAAGAGAAGAATGAAGAGAAAGACTGCGTGTTCCGCAGAGGAGAAGTCTGCACACGGCAGGTGCAGGTCAGCTTACCAACCTAATTGGAAGCAAAATCAAGAAAACAACCTTATTTGATTTGCACAATACCTTCCTTGTGTTGAATCTTAGCCTTGACATTGTTGGCAGTGTCATTGCTTTCGACCTCAAAAGATATGATTTATGAAAGTTAGGTTTAAGATTTGTCAATATAAGAAGAGAAATAGGGAGAGGCAAGAAGAAGAATCTGAACGGTTGCTGCTGATTTAATGGAGATACTAAAAAGACACTGAACCTAATGTTAATAATTGATAATGCCCATTCAATTGGCATGCTCATTCAATTGGCATGCTCGTAACTCAGAAGGCACGAACTAAAAGCAAAGCCTTTATTAACTTCAAATAAAGTGATGTGGCTCAAAGGAAGAGAGGATAGTGCACCAGAGCTGAACACAGAGTGAGATGGCAGAAAAATATAAATGTGAGAATGTGAGATGGCAGTTTAAGAGAAACCAGTAAAAATGATATGTCAATACTACAGGCTTTGAGCCTGAAATTATATATTATAAATAAATGTGAAAATGTGAGATGGCAGTTTAAGATAAACAAGTAAAAATGATATGTCAATACTACAGGCTTTGAGCCTGAAATTATATATTATAAATAGATGGGCTACGGCACAACGTTCAAAGCAACTTTTGTGAGAAGGAAAAAATTCATCTTTCCTTTCGACGGGTATTTGCTCACCGCAGCCGCTAAATTAAACAAATCTTAACAGGATTGAAATGGGAAGCGACCAATGTAATACCAAAACATTAACAAAAAAAAAAAGAAGCTATTATTCTTGTTCGTAGACTATATTATTAATAATTGGTTTTGATTATCATATTTTAAAGAATAGTTAGTTATTTAATTTTGTGTGAAAATAATAAGTTAAACTAAACACAAAATTAAAATTAAAATTTAATTTTGATTTAATATCAATATAAAATTTTTATATATTATTAAATCATTAAAAGAATTTATTTTTTATAATAATTACATAAAAAATTTAATTCTTTTCATAACGTACTAATACATCATTTAAAAAAAATTATACATAAATCAATCAAATTTCAACTCTTAAAATAAAGTATCTACCTTGATATTGTATTATCAGTTGGATTTTTTTGATAAAATTACAAGTGTCCCACACCCAACTGTACTACAAGTAAAATTGATTTGCATGAATATTAATTTTTCAATTCAAACACACCTGGTAATTTTAATTTTGATATAATTGAGAAAGGAAGTGACTAGTGAGTAAGGGAAGGTAAAATATAATAATAATAATAATAATAATGAGAACAGAGAGGAATGCGCAAACTTGATCTGACTTGGAGGCTGGTGGCTGGCTGTCCAAAACAAAACAAAACAAAAATAAAAGTTACTTAAAGACTTTTCAAATTAAATAAATCGAGCAGCCACCCAAAGCCACAGACGCATCAATTCAATTCAATTCAATTCCTCTCTTCAATAATCAATAGGATACTTTAATTATTTTATTTTACCTGGTTACTTCCTGGTTCGGTTGCCTCCAACACAAAATCAATAATCAATAGGATACTTTAACTATTTTATTTTACCTGGTTACTTCCTGGTTCTGTTGCCTCCAACACAAAATCAAAGGTAGCATCTTTTCTCTGTCTTCTCTCATGGCAGACAAGAGAGAAGATGGAGATGGAGGAAGGAAGGGCATGGTGATGGACGGGGTATTGGAGGCCATGCCCCTCTTTGCCAAGGAGCTCGTTGCTGGAGGCGTCGCAGGTGCCTTTGCCAAAACAGTAGTTGCACCCCTCGAACGCCTCAAAATTCTCTTTCAGGTATCTCTCACGAAACCAATTTATCCTATTCCTTGCTTTAATTATGCCCCACCCCCACTTTTCTTGCTAATCAAATTCATATATTGGTTTCATTCCGTTTCATCTTTGCTTTGATTTTGAAAATGAACTCTTTCCTTACCTTACCTGCATTCACTCCTCAAAGGAAAGACATAAACAAATTATACTGTTTGCTTCAAAATTGACCCAAGAGCTTCTGCAATGTGAATAGATAGTGGTTTGTGGACCATGGTATACTTGGAATGTGATCCATTTCGACTAAACATCTCAAATTTGATTCTCTCCTTTTGAATTATCATTTCTTATCTTTCAATAGTTCTGATGTTTGTGGATTTCTTCTTCTTCTTCCTCCTTTTCTTGTTTTTCCTTTTGTAATTTCTATTATTATTCCTTGCAGACCCGAAGAGCTGAGTTTCAGAGCACAGGACTGTCTGGATCAGTTAGAAGAATTGCCAAAACCGAAGGCTTTTGGGGTTTCTACAGGTAGAGTAGATCCTCAAGTCATTATATTATGTGATGTGCAGTATGATTCCATGAATCATCTCGATAAATTTATTTTCAGAGGAAATGGAGCAAGTGTTGCAAGGATTATTCCTTATGCAGCTCTTCATTACATGTCCTATGAGGAATACCGCAGATGGATTCTGCTAACTTTTCCTGATGTCTGGAAAGGCCCTACCCTCGACCTTGTGGCAGGGTCATTCTCTGGAGGGACAGCTGTAATTTTTACTTATCCCCTTGACTTAATTCGGACCAAGTTAGCTTATCAGGTAAAATTTCTGATCAGATATTAATTGCCATCTCTTTTCAACACACTCTTTTTTGAGGGGTTGGGAGGGGGGATTTCATTATTTCCGATGTAGCAATGATAAAATATGAACTACTCTGCATTTGAAACTGCAGATTGTTAGTCCAACAAAGTTGAATACTTCAGGGATGGTTAATAGTGAACAAGTTTACAGAGGGATCCTTGATTGTTTTGCAAAAACTTTTAAAGAGGGTGGCATTAGAGGTCTCTATCGGGGAGTGGGTATGCATTTAAAATTTGCTTATATCCGGTACTAGTATCGTATTTCACTGTTGTGTTGACATTGTAAATTTTTTACATTTACTCATGGCAACAGCTCCAACACTTGTTGGAATATTCCCATATGCTGGTTTGAAATTTTACTTCTATGAGGAAATGAAGCGCCATGTCCCTGAGGAGCACAAGAAAAGCATTATGGTGAAACTCACATGTGGATCTGTAGCAGGTTTATTGGGTCAGACCTTCACATATCCCCTTGAAGTTGTTAGGAGGCAAATGCAGGTAATTTACTTCATTTGGCCATTCAGATAATGATAGATGGATATCAAATAACATGGTACAAAGTTGACAACCATCTGGCTAGGTTCAAAAACTCCTGGCATCTGATAATGCAGAATTGAAGGGGACTCTGAAATCCCTTGTTGTGATAGCTCAAAAGCAAGGCTGGAAGCAGCTGTTCTCAGGTCTGAGCATCAACTACATAAAGGTGGGAAAACAAGTAGCATTTCAGAGCAACTCACACTCTAGATTCCTTCTGCATAATTAAGTGTTGATTTTTGTAATTCAGGTTGTTCCATCTGTGGCCATTGGGTTTACAGTTTATGATACTATGAAATCATGCCTGAGAGTTCCATCAAGAGATGAAGCTGCAGTTGAAGTAGTAACCAATAAAAGAATCAGCCAACCATCTCCACAGTAACAACGATAAAATGTTCTCCTTTAGGCTTCAGCCCTTCTATTTGTACTGTTATTCACACATCATTTTAGCAGCACATTGCATTCTTTCAAGTTGTACAGTGCGAGATGGAGGTTATATTCCATCTTCAAATAGGATACAACATTTGTTTCTGTACACTTTACCAGGGAATAATCCCTTGACTTAGATCTCATTGATTTCATCGTTTCATGAGAAAAATATTATGTATTTGTTAAGATAGGACAAGACAAACTATGTACATACAAATAAAAGATAAATTGCACTTTCGATTGTGCAAGTAGAGAGGATGATTTAGAAATGTTAATGTAGTAATATCCCTTTACTGTATTTGGCTTATTCTAAGCAGCCACCACATTTCTATTATCTTCCAATATTTGTTGGCTATTTTGTTCTCAATTTAGTATGTACCACATACGATTTTGCATCTTATAGTCAATAAGATATCCTCATAATTATTTAGGAGAGAACATGGGTTGTATGCTCTTCAGGATTTCAACATCACAACATGCTAGTGTTTGTGTCGGAAAAAGGAAAGGCATATATTGTGTACTCAATGGTATAACTCCTGTGTTACTGTTTCTTAAATTATAGGGATAATTTAGAAAACTCTCCACATTCCATCTATAGGATATACAAGCTATCTAAATTCTAGGCTATTTCAAAAGATGGCAAATCAGGATAACATAGAAAAGCACATTAGTAAGAACGCTTTATAGCTTCTTTCAGAAGCCACGATAAACATTATGCAGCATGCCAAATATTGTTAGATGAAAAATTACCATACAGTTAGTCACTTACCTTAATTTTCCATTATCTGTAGCCTAACAAACATGTACAACAGAAATAATCTAAACAGGTCAATTCATGGATGGAACAAAATTTTCTTTAATCTCCCCGACTATGGCATTGAACCTTACACATTTTGGCAGCACATAGGAGACAATCTAATGGTATAGCATCAGAGTATCTGCGCTTGAGTACTATAGTACCAATACTACCAATAATCCCCACAGGAGCATTTGCCATCTTTGAAATGATGGAATCGCTTGTTATCCCTAACAATGAGCTCCCTTCCAACAATCTTTGACATAATTTTGATTGCATTGTGGCAATCACCACATATACGTAGATTCTTGATGATCCTAAGAGTAGTCCTGGGGGGAGTACTGATGAGACCATAAGCAATTGCCAAACGTTCACTATGATATTGCAACGCCTTCTCTTTTTCCTCCTCATCGATGTCATGGAGAACATATCTTGTATCTGGCACATAACCAGCTTCCCTCATCTGCCCAGTCAATCCTTTCAACTTCTCATGTGCCCCTTCTTTATAAGGAATAGTATACCGATACTCAGTCACTTTATTCTTCTCCTCTAGCATGTTAATTGCAGACTGCTTCTTTCTTGGGGGTGTGGGCAGTTTATCAGCAATGGCTTTTGAAGGATCAAGACCTATTAATAACTCCTCTGCACGATCTTCAAGATCTATATCTCCATGAATTCGTGCAAAATTTCTAAGGGCCTCCCAAACCTGAACTCTAGGCTCAATTGGCATTTTTTCAATGAACTCCTCAGCTTCATTCAACTGACCGGCATTCCCCAGAATATTAATAACCTCCAAGTAGTGCTCAATACTAGGAACAATTCCATACTCCTTCATGAATTCAAAGTGCATGAGCCCTTCTTCCACAGCTTCAGCCCGGGCACATGCAGCCAAAACCAACGCAAAGGATTCCCTATCAGGTCGTATCCCTGCCTGTTTCATCTGCTGAAAAACCAATAAACCATCATCACCTAAACCATTCACTGTGTATCCACTAATCATCAAATGCCAAGAACTGATACTTCTCTCCTGCATTCCATCAAACACTCGGCGCGCATCCTTCATACTGCCACATCTCCCATACATTCCGATCAATCTGTTGTTTAATTCAATGTCCCCTCGAATGGGAGATCGTCTCAAGAACTCATGAACCCTTTTTCCCGATTCAAGCGACTTTGTATCCTCACAGAAATTCAACAGCGCAAGATAAACGCTATAATCAGCAACAGCACCTTGACCCATGAGTTCAAAAACTTGATTGAGCTTACCCTCTTCACACAAGCCCACCAAGTCCACATTCAAGGAGCTTCCCGCAAATGGGGCGTTCTCATTTTGATCGTCCCTTTGGTCAAGCTTCAATTTGGGTTCGTTGGAATGGTTCTCCTTGTTGTCCCTCCGTAAAGGTGGAGCCTTTTGAGTGGAACGCGTGTTATTGGTGCCATTTCGGCGGCGATGAAGCCTGCTCGGGTTCTTCGCATCGAGGACCGCGAAGGTGCAGAGAGGTGTGGAAGAAGACGAAGATGGGGTTGCGAGGGTCAGAGACTGAGAGTAATTGGATTTGGAGGTATTCAGAGAGAGCTGAGGGGATTTCAAATGGGATGAAATGATAGAGTTTCCTGTGCGCGGAACAGATACCAGAGAAGCCATTGATACCTGAATTTTGAGCTCCCCGTTTCTCAACCGGGTACTGCTATTTTTGGCCAGAAATATCTACCATCAAACAGATAGGGTAGTTTTCTCTTAAACTTAGTAAAGACTCGTCATCATATGAAAAAAGTTTTTTTTTTTAAGTTTTTTCTTTTTTTCTTTTGTGACAAAATTTAAAATACGATGGTTAATTCAACTGTCAGATTAAAATGTTTCCAATTGCTTCGATTAAAAAAATTTAG
Organism: Styphnolobium japonicum; assembly: GCA_023212625.1. Lineage (NCBI taxonomy): Eukaryota > Viridiplantae > Streptophyta > Magnoliopsida > Fabales > Fabaceae > Styphnolobium > Styphnolobium japonicum. The sequence continues at coordinate 30,079,228 of JALBWW010000012.1, forward strand.
GTTCCATTCTTGTTAGTGATCCTTCTTGTAACAACTAACAAGTTCTGACATTAGAAATATGACAACTTTTCTTCCCTTAAACTTTTATTAACAAAAAATCAAAATATATTTATGATAATTTGTTTATTTATATATTTTTTACATTTTTTTGCGTTTAAGAATAACCCTAGATGGATATTATTAATGTGAAAAAATCAAGTAATGCATTAGAGAAGGCATTATCTTTCAAATGAAAAGAGTAAGCAGTCAAGGTTGGTTTGTATATAAACAACAACTACTTTACCATTGACATTATTGATTAGTATATAATGAAATTGATGGCTTAAATCTCAATTTGAATATTTATAATCTTTTATTGTAAAGGAAAGAAAAATTCTGAAGACATTGGCATTTAAAGTAAAGATATTAGCACACAAAAAAACTGAAGATATTCATATTATAAAACACAAAATATCAACTTAATGAACTAATTGGGAAGACATGATTGGGACAAGAAAAGGGTAAAGACGATTTGAATCCCTTTTTCTTACCAGAGAAATCTAAACTCTGAAGGACCGGCTGCTATGATGAGAATAATAAATTAATAATTACTCGTATAGCTGAAGAGTTACCACCGGCTACTAAGGATAAAACAACTACATTATGATGTAATGGGCTTAACACTCATATTATGGTACAACAACAATCTGAAACATCACATACATGATTTTCTTTTTTATTTCCTTCCCCACAGAGAATTAGAAGATGGTTAGTCTCCTTCCTTCAATGAGCAAGGGCTCTCATACAAACCCTTTTGCATAGAGAGCGGTTGAGTTATGGTGCTCCAATTGTATGGCCACCGTTATTTCTTCAATAATTCCAATTTCTGATATTTGAATCCATATCAGATATGAGTCTTGACTTCTGCCACTTTCCTAGAGGTGAGCCTGCCAGCCCTCAGTCCCTCACCTTTATGCTCCTCACAACCCATCCTCTAACAGGTTTTCTTATACAGCAAAAGCCATCACCCAAATCCATAGGGTTTGCTGGTAACATGATTCTCTGTCAAAGCTTGAACGAGTACATTTTCTGGATTATGCATAGCACTTGTCTTCTGCCCGGATTTAGCGTTGGGTATCAGATTCTGAAACCACATTATGCAGGAATTATGCATTTCCAATTATTACTGATTTATGTGAATGGATGCACGAATTCTCATCCCTTTGTGCTCATGACACCTTTTTCTCCCTTTGATTGGTTGTCTTCTACAAGGGGAGCCATCATTCAAAATGATTCCACATATATTGGTGATGCTCTCATCAACAGGACTTTCAACCGCTGTTTGTGGAGGGTCATCTACATCATGGCTAACATTTTGGTCACCGTAGCCATGGTCCTTTGTTTGACAATATTCCTTGGGTTCTAGGTCCACAGTGTTCTCTGACTTGGGTGCCCTGATTGCTTTGGCAGTGGACACATTTGTTCTCATTCCTTTGTGTTCAGGACACCTCATTCTTCTTTCAGCTGGTGGTCTTCTACAAACAGAACCATCACCTAAGGCCACTCCACAAATTTTAGCATTCTCCTGAATGTCGCCAGTGATATCCTGAATTATCCTAGGACGTGATCTGTTAAATTTGAATACTCGAGATAGGAAATTATAGCTGCCTTTGTCTGCTTCATGTAATTTGTCATCTGTCAGAGGCATCTTGCTTGATTTAATACGGATACCCACTTGCCTCTGAGTGAAAGGTAGAAGCACGCTGGCCATATCTGAAAATGTTCTCGTGCCCGAAGCAATTTTGTTGAGCTTTTGAAGAATATCATCAGGCCGCCGAGTACCATTATTGCTTGTGTTCCATGCATAATCAAATGTACTGAGCAGCTGATCTTCTGTTCGCTTGGCATCTTCCTTGTTTTGCATCTGTTCAGCAAACAGTATTGCAGAAGTAAATGATAGAAGTTTAAAAATTTTCATTTTAATATATCCATCTTGGAATGAAGAAAACTAAAAACTTCCACATTATCCTCCATCCAGTTATATCTAGTATATCCTGTAAAATGCAAATGTGCATTTCTTCATTCTTCTGTGCCGAATTTCACAAAATACAAAACTACACATCAAGTACAGATTTCTTGAACAGTATTTCTCCATTAAGAATTCTCATGAGAGAACTGGGCATATACCCCATAGAGCAGAGACATAACTAGGAAAGCAATGTTGCTAAGATATTTTTCCTACTATATCCCAGATAAATCAAATCCTGATGAGGCTATCTTTCCTACAATATGAAAAGAAAAGCACTGCTTTCATTTTTTGCAGTTACATAATCCCTTCCCACCCCATTTCTTCATTCAGTTGAAAGTTGAAACCATCTTGATCTTAATTAATAAAACAGTGTACATGAAATGTCTGATATGTACTTACAGGAGCCCATCTATAAATGATTGGGTAGCCTTGTGAAAATATCTCCTGAAACAATGGCTGCCCCTTTTGGAGAGAAGCATTATTAGAATCATCTGAGTAATCAGCTGAACAGCTATTGCCCAAATGAGCCCCAGTTCGGCCATAACGCTGGAGTCGTGCTCTCACATTGTCAGCTTGTCCAAGGTAAGCCACAACTATACGGTCTGGGGCGAGCTTGTAAATTTCACGCCCCAAACCACTGCTTGATACAGCTATTCCAAGCTCATATACTCCTGGACCCGACTTTTCTGGGAGGTTATGAATCCTGTACCTTGCAGATCCTTCCTTTCCTTTGGAATAGTCTTCCCAATCAGAAGGGCCAATGAGAATCTGAAAGCAGTTGGCAAAATGAGCAACACAACTAATTTAACCACACACAGCTAAGCTAAAACCAAAGCACAACACACTCCTTTACTTCTTAACATTCCAGTTCCCAACAACAATGGCTGTCTCCTCAAATGTGTGTTAAAAAAATGTAAACTTTCAAAAGTGTCCCAGAAATTCGTTAGCTGAAGTGAGAATTCAATTAACACCCACCGTTACAAGAACGAAGAAACAGTGTATTTTTTAAGAGAGATGCTATTTTGTACGAAAGGTTTTTTTACGAAAACCCACGAATGATGTGGCAATACTAAAACATGCATCACTTCCTAAAATTCTAGCTGTAACTGTAGGAATTGTATCACATGTAGATGATTTTTATAAATGATCCAACTGTTATAAACATTCGTAAAAGATTTCGTAAAAAAAATTTCGTACCATTGAGCATTTCTCACTTTTTAAATACAAGCGAAAAAACAGAATTTGCAGATATATGATATCTAAGAAAGATGAACATTAACACACATTTATTCCCAGAAGTGTTATTAGTGAATCTGAACAATGAATAGGATTTGCTAAAACAAAGCCATAAAATCAGGAGCTTGAGATAAAATTGAATTCCATGAAATTAAGAACAACATATTAATGAAATTAAAAAAAAAACAAAACAAAGATACACAACATAATACATTAATTATAGATAGATAGGATAGGATAGGATAGGATAGGAACCTTCCAATGAGAGAAGTTAGAATCGTGTTTTGTGCGGTTGCTTTCTTCTCTCTTCAACCTGGGCACCACAGAAACAGAATACAGGTCTCCCGCTACCATTACTGCCTTGCGCCGTCAGGGAGATTGAGATGACATGAGATGACCGTTGTTAACGCCTTTTCTAAAGCTTCAAATGTTTATACCAAGACCAATATGCCCTTTCCTATTATTATTCTTATTTTTAAATTTTTCTTATCATCTTAAATTTTAAATGTATGCATGCCATTATGGAAATTTATATTTAATCTCTTCAAAAATTTACCTTTTTCATAAGATTATTCTTTCTATATATTAGAAAAAAAGTTAATGACCATTTATTTAAGGAAGAAGCTATACATGTTTAGTGGTGCGTGTAACGGTCTACTGCCCAATGTTTTCCTTTTTATTGGCTATTTATTAGTATTGCTTTTTTTTTTTCCAGATAATTTTAATAAAACTTATCTGTCTTTTTATAGAAAAGTAAAAGGAAACCAACAGAGATTGTCTCAATTGCCTCAAGGGTTTCAAATAAGTTTATGTATTCCTTAAACGCAGGAGTACAAATTATTCTTTAGTCAATAGTCACGCTTGAAGGTTCCCCTCTAGAAAAATCCCTTAACACTCTGGGACTGCAAGTGAGTAGTTTAGGGGTAAGAAAATCAGTTGAGTGAATATTCGAAAAGTAATCTGTACCTCTATTGCTATGTCACCGAAATCTTGATTGGTATTATTAGAATAACTTATCTTTACTATATTTTTACTCTAAAAAAAAAGAAAGCAAAAGAAAAATGCTATGTTACTCATAATTAGATAAATTCTTAATATATATATATATATAAAGATAAATTCTTATATATTATGAGAATAATATACTAATATAATTAAAATATAATACGTAGTACACAAATTAAATCTATACTGTCATATTAATTTTAACATACTTTCTAACTAAATATAAAAACTGTTGCATTTTTTTTTCTGATAATAACAATGGAAGATATATATAATGCAATGGAAAAATTAATAAAAAATAACAATATATAGACATTCTGTTATCTTTTTTTTTGTAAGTATTTATTTATCGTTCAATCTTCTCTAGTACATGCCAAATCAGTAATCATTGGCAACTTTGTTAGCGAAAATGGCAATTGGACTGCATATTTACAACTTTTTAAGTTGTGAGCAATATTCGCGTCTTGAATATTTGGATTGAAATTTTCAACTTAGAATTGGACATTTTACATCCTTGAAATCAAATTTGAGGGAAATTCTATTTTGTTTATAAGTTTAAATTTGATTTGTGAATAATATGAAAACAGTAATTGCAATTTTTTAAACTTATATTAATAAGGTAATTCGATGTTATTTTTTTTTATCGATTTAAATTGTAAAAGACAAACAAAATTATAAATAAATTCACTTGGTGCTGATTTTATCTATATTTAAAGGATATTAATGGAACTCCAACCAAGACAGTGTGATGTTTGATCAGTCATCTCTTATGCGTTCTTGTTGTATGTATGTCTGCTACTACTGTGCTAGTTATTTACCCAAAAGAGGCATGCAAACCTTGTCCTGTAAAGGGGAACTCCACACGATGTGGAAAAGATGCTATTTTCTAAATTTTAAAATAAATCATTATAAATTCCTACAAAAAAAATACACTAATATGAAAACAAGTTGAACATCTCACATCATGTTTAGTTTGTTTTCTATTTTTATTTTTAGTTAAATATATTTTTATTATAATTACAAAAATATTACATTATTTTTATATTATTTCTTATTTTCAAAATTTTATAAAAGAAATATTAAAGGCTCTAAACTATAACAAAAAATCATTACTTCATCAATTCTATGATGTTAGGACCCAATTTGAAAGAAATAATTTTTTCTTTTAGAGTATCCAACCAGGAGGATAAGGGTTTTAAAGACAATATGTTATATTGTTTTTTTTTTCTTTTTTATTTACTTGTTGGATTTGAATTTTTTAAAGTAAAGAGTGTAATTTAAAAAATAAAGTATCGAATAATAACTACTAATTAAAAAATCAGTAATTTAAAATTTTATAAAATACAAACACATATATCATAAATTATACAATAAATGATCCAAATCCTTGATTGTTTACCATAAAATTTTAATATAAAAATATGATCACTGTTCCTTATCAATAATAATATTTACACACTACAAATTTTATAATATTTTTATATTTAGTTAATAATAAATAATTTTTTTTATTAATATAATATATTATCTAATTAATAAATTTGTTAATCAATTATTTATAAATTAATAATTAATTATTAATGTTATTAATTAAATAATATATTATATTAATAAAAAATTATTTATTATTAATTAAATATAAAAATAATATAAATTTTTAGTGCGTAAAAATACTAAATATCTTTTACCTTCGTTATTATCTGCAAAAAGAAACCAGCCTCTGAATCCCACCGTTTCTGAATTATGTTCAATGTGTCAGCAAGTTCACATCGGGAACTTTGGCTTTTGACAGATAGAATTCTTAACTTTTGAGAGACAATCAATGACTGTGCCATGTCCCATGTCCCATGTGTGAGTCGTGACCACATGCAGGAAAATTCAGGGTTACCAAACGAATTTTTTGTGTGTGGTAATGTTACCCAACGAATTTTATGTAATACACTTATGTTATTAAAATTTAAAAAAAATAACTACTTTCCTTTTTTTTTTTTAAATTGCATTTCAACTTAAATGAATTGAGTCTTTACTTACTCTTTTAAAGCACGAGCTGACCCATTTCATAGTAATACAGTAATACTATATATACAAAAAGAAAACCTGTGTAGATGATCTGGCAGCACATGAATATGAACATTTTAGCAAGAGATATCGTGGGTGGGGTGGAGAATGGCCCTGCTGCATTATGAGTTAGTTCTTTTTGGCCTATTTGGGGTCTTTGAATCTCCCTTTAACAAATAAATAAATATTTTTTTATTTTAGTTTGGAAGAATAACAATTAATAGCCGATATTGTTCAGTATCATTAATGAACTAACCGCAAAGGTTTACACCTGACCTTGGCAGAGTTAGAAAATTTTGTGTAGGGAATATCATCGAGTAAAATATTTCCTCTTTTTTCTTAAAATCATATATAAAAAAACAAAGGTTTTCAAGGCCTCTCAAGGCTACTGACGTGCCGCTCCTAACCTAAAAACTTGTATAATAACTCGATTAAAAGAAAGGTTGTGCCAAGTCTAAGATTATGGACTTGTAATACAATTTAAAATAAGATTCTAAAAATGAACTGGACCGATTAGTTGTACCGATTCAATCGAAAATCGGTCACTTCTCTTATCCAATCTAGCCATACAAACAGTTATCGCCCAATAAAGGTGCATATGCATTATGCAGTCAATTATGACCTTAATCTTTCACTTTCAATATAATCAAAAATGCTTGTAGCCACCAACCGAGTACGTATCTTTTGTTGGCTTATTGCATCACCGAAACAAACAAAATGACAACTACATTATCAATTGTGCATGGCTTTGGCCGTCCTAATTTGTATGCATTATGCAAAACTTTTCTTTACTCCACATATGAAAATAACTTCTTAATTCACTTTTAATCAGTCTCTCCATTCAGGTCTACGTAGATTTGTATTTACTACTCCTTGTGCCAAATGTTGAGTGGGGATTGAGGGGAGGTGCAATTTCGTGCCGAATACAATTATATATTTCCAAATTAAATATGATCGATAGTTGGAACTTTCAAAGAGACTTCAATGCCTTGTCATTTGCGTAAGAGTGGTACCATAACACTAGTATAAAATTTGCATGCCATCAATGCCACACTGTTTCAGAGTGATTTCTAAGTAAAATCTGTGTAAACTTGCTTAAAATACTAGCTACTACTTTTAATATTCATTTCCCTCGGTTCAAGTGACACATTACACACAGCATATTACCATTTTACTCTCATTTTACTGAAAATGGCTTTATCTTTTGTGAGTTCCTAAGAAGAGCACAAAATTCAGTGGTTAATCTGTTGCTTTTCACTTAGTTTTGGGATCAGTAGTGTCTAGTGGAGGGATATATCTCTAGACTCTCACCTAGAACTGTCCATTTCTTCGTGTCATCATTTGTTTTCGGCTTATTATTTGTTCTTTTTCCAGTGTTTTTTGTGTGCTTCTCTTCTCTGTCGCAATCATCATGCATAAACTGTCAGAAGAATATGCTAATAAAGCTTTCAGAATGAGTTGCTCAGCTTGGCTTACTTGAAGCAGATTCTGTTTCCATAGCTTCAAGCATTCAACATGAAATGGGCATGCTCGGTTTGTATGTAACAAGCTCATACTTTGTTATTTTGTTCTGTACTGTACCCATAGCTGCTAGGAGAGCACAGATTTTTACGTGTGCTTTAACGGGAAAGGAAAGCCGCTGTTAAACTGAAGTGCTCGTCGTTTTCTACTTTTATCTTCAGCTTTTCTTCTGGGCAGCCCAAAAGAACCGTGGTTTCCAAGAATGTTGTCACTGTTCCGTGCTCCCTGATGCAAAGATGCAATCTTTTTGCTGATTGAGAATGGGGAATTGATTAGTATTTGCTTGGCAAGTTGAGAACTTGAGATGAGCAGCCAAAAGGATCGTTATGGAGAGAAGGGTTCCTCTGATGTTGCCGCCAAAGTGGTGGTGGTTGCAGCTAAAGCTTCGAAAGAAATTTCAAGGACTGCTTTGGTGTGGGCTTTGACTCATGTTGCCCAACCAGGGGATTGCATTAAGCTTTTGGTCGTCATTCCGGCTATCTGCTCAAGTATCTTTTACTCTACTGATGATTTTCTTTCATTTTACTCCAATTGCTGATGCTGCCTTTCATTTCTTATCTTTTCCCCTGGATTTTGATTAATTTGTGTCTTCACTTTCTTTCTTTTTATTTTTTGTCCTGATTTTTCTTAATCATGTGCTATGTTTGCTATATAAGCTGTGTCTTAGTTATTCCTCCAGTATACTTCATGGTAAAGGAATGTTTGTACCATGCAACTTCCTAAGTTCTAATCTGCATATTTAGAACCGTGCACTACATGAATATTTGGTAAGAGAGTCCCAGAACTTTGCACAACCAGTGTACTTTGGGATGAATTATCTATTGTCTGCAGTTCTGCAGGTCATGTATGTACAAAAAGTATATCATAAATCAAATGTTAAATATAAAATGATTGGAGGTTGAGACTAGAGTGCCATGTTTAATGTTAAGTTATTTACTTCATATTAAGCTATTCATGGTCCATGGGACTAATAGGTAGTACGTAAATTATTAACAACCATTATGTCTGTATACTTTCTGTTTGGAAGTACTCGAGCTGTGTCATGCTTAAGTAGATAGATCCTTCAAAAAGCTGAGAAAATGATCTGATGCCCCCATCCAAATTAGAAGCATAAATGCTGGATATTATTTATGAAAGAAGTACTGGAGTCTGCTAGGTTAAGATAGACCTCTAGAGTTCACCAGAAGGAGAGAAATAACCTTTGCAATATTGAATAAGAAGACGCAAACAGAAAATGAAGCAATATATATGCAAAGAGGATATTGAACAACGCACTTTACACAATTTAATTTTGAAGCTTAAATGTGTGAGCTTAACTCCTTGAGATACGAACAATCCAGAAATTATTCTAAAACCTCTTCTACTTATTCTGGTAACAGCGTTTGTGATTGATTGTAATTTATACATTTTCAGGCAAGAGGATATGGGGCCTTTCGAGATTTACTACTGATTGTACCACTAGTCACTGGAGATCCCATTTAGGAACTGCTTCCGATCAGAAAGAAGTTATTGCAAATTCATGTTCTCAAATGGTTCTTCAACTTCATGATTTTTATGATCCAGAGAAGGTTAGAACATAACTTTGTAATAACTTCCAAATGTATGTTACTTTTTGCTTTATGTCTAGCATTCAGCTTTTCTAACCTGCCAAATATTTAAACAGATAAAGATCAGAGTAAAGATTCTTTATGGTTCTTTATGTGGAGCGGTGGCTGCTGAAGCCAAGAGAGTCCAATCAAGCTGGGTTATATTGGATAAGTAAGAAATATGATGAACACTTTTTTGTATTTTCACATGCTATGTTAGAGAAAGTGTTCTTGTGTAAGGCATCTATTTTCTGTGTTTGTGGATATGCAATGCCATTGGTGAATGCTTGTTCGTGCTGTAAAATTGGCCAAATTTCTTTTGGACTGAAAAATAAGTATTCATTCTTCCACAATTACAGAAAATTGAAACATGAAAAGAGGTACTGCATGGAGGAGCTGCATTGCAATATTGTACTTATGGAGCGATCTTGGCCAAAGGTTCTACGATTGAATTTGATAAGTTCACCGAAGATGGAACTTAACGCGGGTTGTCCATTATCACCGAAGCTGAATGCATATCCAAGAAACTTAAACAAGCCTGAAGAACATTCGGATATGATTAGAGGTCCAGTTGTTACTCCTGCTAGTAGTCCAGAGCAGGGGTCACCGTTGACTGCAACTGACGTTGGAACATCATCAATATCAAGCTCAGATCCTGGGACATCACCATTTTTTCACTCTGATAATTATGAAAGACGAAGGAGAAATTTTCCCTTTGTTCATGAGGGATTGACAAATGTGGAGGAAAGTGAATCTGATTCAGAGAGTGAAAAGCTGAGTTTGTCATCCAAAAGTTCATATTTCCAGCCATGGATTGCAAATGCAATTAGTATGGATGGTAAGTTCTCAAAACATGAGGACAGTATGCTAAGATCAAGTGATAAGGCTTTCATTTCTACCTATGAAGCGTTGCTTCAGAAATTCTCAAAATTGGATCAAGATCCTATTTTAGGAGTTCATAATTGTAAAATTGATGTGAACTTAAGCAAAAGTGTTAGAGAAGCAATTTCACTAGCCAGAAATGCCCCTCCTGGCCCTCCCCCATTGTGCTCTATTTGTCAGCACAAGGCACCTGCATTTGGGAATCCTCCAAGGTGGTTTACATTTGCTGAACTGCAACTTGCCACAGCTGGATTTTCAGAAGCACATTTCTTGGCTGAAGGTGGGTTTGGTTCTGTACACCGTGGTGTCCTACCTGATGGACAGGTCATTGCTGTCAAGCAGTATAAATTAGCTAGTACTCAAGGTGATAAAGAATTTTGCTCAGAAGTAGAGGTCTTAAGCTGTGCACAACATCGTAATGTTGTGATGCTAATTGGGTTTTGTGTGGAGGATGGAAGAAGATTGCTAGTTTATGAATACATCTGCAATGGGTCTCTAGATTCTCATCTTTATGGTAAATTCTTCTGAATCCTATATACTTTATACTACAATCGTAAGCTGTACTGCAAGTGCTATATTGCTGTTCTTCCTACTCATTTCAAGCTTTTATCTTCATTAGATCATAAGCTTTTGGCATGCTAAATGTCTTAGTAGGTGAAATCATCTGATATGTTAATTTCCATTCCTTTCCATTCCATAATGATACTCCTTCACTCTGTTGATCTTCTTCATTCAACTTGATTGAGAGATTGTTACCATAACCTCAATAAAACTTTTTTTGATTGTTACCATTTGGGAATTGCAGGCAAAAAGCAGAATGTACTGGAATGGTCTGCACGGCAAAAAATTGCAGTCGGAGCAGCTCGTGGTTTGAGATACCTTCATGAAGAATGTAGAGTGGGTTGTATTGTACATCGTGATATGCGGCCTAACAATATTCTCCTCACTCATGATTTTGAAGCCTTAGTGCGTCTTATTATTCTTTAATTTTAAAATGTACCTATGTTTGCATTATTGGCTTTATATTCTTTTTACTGCAATTATTCACTTCATGTTGGTCTTTTTTGCTATTGTTTTTCCTACTTGACTTTATGTTAGTCCTTACTAACCATGCCTTTTGTATAAAGATAGTTTATCCCTATATGAAGCCAAATGTGCATAATCATGCTTTCAGGAATATTTCATTATATGAAATTTCTCAACTAACTGCTACAAATGGATTTTAGGTGGGAGATTTTGGACTTGCCAGGTGGCAGCCGGATGGAGAAATGGGTGTGGAAACCAGGGTGATAGGAACATTTGGGTAGTACTAGATGAAAGCCAATTTCTTTATCATCTCTTTTTTGCTTTTAATTAGTTGTAGAAATAGAAAGTGATGATGGAAACCTTGCTCTTGCACAGGTATTTGGCTCCAGAATATACTCGAAGTGGTCAAATCACTGAAAAAGCTGATGTGTATTCCTTTGGGGTAGTATTACTGGAGCTTGTTACAGGACGGAAAGCTGTGGATATAAACAGGCCCAAAGGCCAGCAATGCCTCAGTGAATGGGTAAGAGTTTTGGCTCCGGAATTTAATTTTAGCCAATTTATCAAGTATGATGATGTATTGATAACATATTCAAATATTTACAAGAGATTGAATTTACCTCTGATAAGAGTAGAGTAATTACACTTTTGTCTTTTTCTCAAACAAAAACTAATCAGCTTAAAATTATTTCTTCATCTTTGCTTGTGGTTCAAATATTTGGATAGGCACGCCCATTGCTTCAAGGACATGCCATACATCAACTGGTTGATCCGAGCATAAGGAACTGCTATATTGATCAAGAGGTTCATCGTATGCTGCAATGTTCCTCATTGTGCATCCAGCAGGATCCTCATTTAAGGCCTCGAATGTCTCAGGTTGGAAAATTACAACTTCAGCATGTGCTTGGATAATACTTTCGATATCTTGGTCCCAACAGGATTTAATTTTGATTCACTTTCATTGTAAATATTTTTTATATTATCATCTAATCAAGTTTAAATATATTATTCAAAAAGTTTAATTATGATAATAACTACATTAAAAGTCAATTTGTCAAAAAAAAAAAAACTACACTAAAAGTCAAAATCTTTTATGACATAACAACACTTGATTATATGATAATATAAAAACTTTTAACTCACAAGTGATTAAAATTCAACTCATTAAAATGGATATGCAGCACTTAGTTATCACTTATCATTTATGAAAAATAGAATGACATCTCAAGTAATCACCATACAGAAAGGTGAAGAGGTTATTGTGGGACTTTCTTCTAAAACACACTATTTCTGGTAAATATCTCAATTTACCTATTCAGATGGGTAATTATCGCTGCAAGGTCCAGAAAACAATGCCTCAGATTCTCGCCGCCCCCCCCCCCCCAAAACAAAAACTCCCCTCCCCTACCCCCAACCACCAGAAAAAACTCGTCTGCCAAATGAAAAAACAGAAAAAAGAAACAAAACCCTACCAGGATATGAAGGATAAAGGAAGAACAAAGAGTTAAAATCATCACGTAGAATGACAAAAATAGGGTAAACAAAACAAATGTTTGATATAAGTAGGTGTCCCAGAACTTTGGTAATGTGTTTCTAGAGAATTTAATATCATTTGTCACCCCATCCTTCTTTTAAAAAACTGATCTTCAGTGGTTCGTCCTTCCCTCATTCTTTACATTCTCATATAGGTGCTTCGGATGCTGGAAGGTGACATTCTCATGTGATCGCTTATCGCGTTTCCGTTTCCTGAGAACATCAGGGCAAAAAATAAAGAAGGATAATCAGAAGCATGTGGATTGGTTCTCCTGCAGGTTCTCAAGAGTTGTTATCTGGAGAGTATAGAAGTTTATAGCCTCTTGGAAGAAGCTTTTATAGAAATTCAAGCCACAGTTATAGTTTGATTTCTTCTGAATCTTAAACGGCATGAAGTTCTACTTGAATACTTTTAGATGAGTTCTGTAAATGATATCTGTTCCTTTAGATTTTGTGGAGGAGAGAGGATAGTTTAATGAAATTAGAACTCCTATATTAATCGGTTCATTGTACAGAAAAGCATTCTGAATTTTGGTGTCCAGTGTAATGAAAATTTCGTGAAACAAATTAATTATAATTTCTAAAAATCAGCAGGATGTGGTTGTGGAGCCAATGATGGCTGGCCATAACATACTTGTGTACTGTTTAGGGGAAGGGAACTAGTTCACTAGGGACTAGTTTTTTAATTATTTAAATTTTTTTACATAAGGATTGTGGGTAGGGTGGATAGGCTATCTAGCTGGGAATATTGCTCCTTTCAATACCCAATCCACATGAAGGGACTCCTCTGTCGGGGTCAAAATTAAAGGCCCCTCCATGGGCATGACTTCAAATTAGGCATTGAGCACAATATAATGATATGAGCATGCTAACAACTGAACCAACATTTGGGGCAAGGACTAGGAGGTTTAGAAGAAAAAACAATTGATTTACAAGGGAATTCTTATGAAGGATTTGATGTCTAGACTCTAGCACTACTATCATGTCCAAGTTTCGTCAACAATAATGCTGCTTTTAGAACTAGATACGATTGAAAGGGTAGTTTGCAGACCATTGGTTTCGTGGTCTTGTTTAGGCTTGAAAATGGAACAGGTAGGGGTAGGTTAAAATTTCTTAAAGGAACATTTAACCTATTTTTACTAGTTCTATGAGTTTTGTAGATAAAAACTCATACTTTATTTGTAAAAAAATAATAAAATTCGAATCTTACTTGCATCCTATCCCCATATACTATTTAATACATAATATAATATAAATTATTAAAAAAATTACTCATTGCATCAAAAATTTCAAGCAATACTAAATATAAAATACATATTTTGTGAAAAAATAAGGAATGCAAGTAGAATAGCAGTGGGTAGACCTTAAACCCAAACTCGTTTCGCCTTGCAACATAGATTAAACCTGCTCCGCCCCTATTGCGGGGCGGGTTTTAAATTCGCACCATGCGGGTTGGGTACTTGTAAGATGGGTTCAAATTACCATCTTAATCTTGTTGTAAGAGTTGGTGTTTTGTTATCGAGGAACTGGAAAGAGTTCATCTTCCAAAAAAACAAAGGACTTTTTTTATAATTTTTTTTTGTAGTAGAGGTTTTTTTTATAAAAAAAATTATTTTATATTTAAATATAATATTTAAGAAGTATTTTTAAGTAATAAAATGAATTTTAAGTTTGTTTGGATTTAAAAAAAACATAAATAATTTTTATAGCAAAATTACTAAAATATAAGATATTTAAAATGAAAGAGGCAAGGTTTACAAAAAAGAAAAAAAGGGAAGACATGAGATATAATTTTTAATAAAGACAAATGATATTTTTGTCAAAATATTATATTAAAAATTATTTCTACTTCTCCTTTTTTTTAGAAGCTAATGATCATTAACTTCTAAAATAAATGACAAGTAGTTTTTTTTTTACTTCGACTTTTTTAAGAAATTGCATCTAAATATACTTAAAAAGCTTATAAAAATATTTTTTAAATAAAATAATTATTTTAATTATAAAAAAAGCATCTCCAAACACATTTTAATCCGAGATTGTCTATGTTGTGTTGTTTAACCCTTTTTGTTGCCATTGTTAGGGCAAATTTTTATATAAAATTAAGAATAAATGTTTATTTTAGTCTTTCAAAGTTATATGTGACATTACATTGGTCCTTTATTTATTAGTGATATCAAATTGTTCCTTCAATAATTATTAATGTCATTAATTTTATCCTTCAAGAACTAATTTGTTGTCATTTTAAAGACTAATTTGATGGTAAAAATATAACATTAAAAGACTAATTTGATGTCACATATTTTTTAAAGACCAATATGATGTATTTAAAAATTGAGAACTAATGTAATGTTACGTATATTTTTAGAGCATCAAAATGAACATTTACTTTGAACTTAATTTATATTTATTTTGCAAATTCAAATTTATTTTGTGCAGTTGTGCCTAGTAATTTTTATATAAGACAAATGATTTTGGATTAAAAATTTATTAAATAATAACTAATAAATATTAATTATTATTAACTTTTTCAAAAGATAGTAATTCCCTTGTTCCACGTACCACTTTATTGTGAAAGACTAGATTGGTCCATTCTGCCATAAGTATCTCTATATTTCGCTCAGTAGAGTTCGGTTCGACGATGGGTTTGAGTCAATAATCGGAAAACTTCCTTTTTTTTATCTTGATTCGCGTAGAAATTTGAAAAAAAAATAAAAGTTTGGTAGTGGATCAGAGACTTGAATGCAAAATACAAACATGAGAGTCGCATCTTGCTTTTATATTACGGCTTCAAAAGATGAAAAAACTTTTCACCTTATTTTTTATAATTGTTTATTTATAGATATTGTAAACACTAAATAATAATTCATTCGTTACAAAAGAATTGATAACAATAGGGTAGAAATACTTATCCAATGAAAGTTAAGTAAAATAACTCTCAGAAACAAAATGGTTTACACTAACCCAAAAACAAAAACAAAAAAAGAACCAAATGGTTTTACATAATAATAATATAGTCTAAACAAAATTGGGCAACAGATGGTGCTGAAACCAAACCATGTCGTGGCTCCTCAAACTTGGCATTCGCAGGTCCTATACCTTTTCCTCGGCGCTCCGAATCCGAAGTTTGCTCTTTGAGCGACGCTTCTTCTCCAGTATGTTCCTTTTTTCTCATAAATCTCGCTACTTGTATCTATCATCAATGCTAAAAATGTCTCCTTTTTTTTTTCTCTCCATTTTTTGGGGTCTGTTTTGACTGTGTGTTGTGTCTGTCATCTATATCACCTCGATCTCGCAGATGTTGCTGAGGGGTTGAGGGTCCACGCTTCCAAGACTACAAATTCAAGCTTCATCCACCCCAGTGCGATTGTTCACCCCAATGCCGTCCTCGGCGAGGTACTTTCTCGCATCGCTTTTTCATTCTTTCTCTGTTTTTCTCCTTTTTGGGTACTAATTGTTCTTTCTTGGAGCCGAGGGAGGTAATCTTTTTTTCCTCCTCTCTTGGTTGAGCGAAAGTTTGTTCCTTTCGTTCTGAATTGTTATTGGGTAGTTGAAATGGTATCCTGTTGGAATTGGGTGTCACAGTAATGGACAACTATGAATGAAGTGAAGTCAGTTTTATGTGAAGCAGCTCT
Source organism: Styphnolobium japonicum (assembly GCA_023212625.1). Lineage (NCBI taxonomy): Eukaryota > Viridiplantae > Streptophyta > Magnoliopsida > Fabales > Fabaceae > Styphnolobium > Styphnolobium japonicum. The sequence goes on from JALBWW010000012.1 coordinate 30,095,715, forward strand.
AGACTGCGAACGTAGGTGTCCATGTCGTGCCCCATTAGTTGTTCTTGCGTTTTTGTTGGGTCTAGTGTTGTTGGGGTGAAGCTCCGGTTGCCAAGTAACATCTGTGGTGAGTGTTGACCAAAAAAATAAACAGACAAGTAACTTCTGTTTTGCAATTTTAGAAGAAAAAAAACAATGAAGGATAAAGGAAGAGCTCGGTATTGGCTCTCCACGCTTAATGTGTACTTCTAATGTGCTTTTCACCTTCTTATTATGTTGTACAATGCTATGATGCAGTCTTCCTTTGAATATCAATGGAAATATGTCGTCTGACGACTAATAATGTTGTAGATTCATCAACCATATTTTCACTATTTAATGTTTTGTGGTGATTGGTCTCCTGCTGTTATGCTTAGGGAGTTTCCATTGGACCTTTTTGTTCTGTTAGTTCCTCTGCAAAGCTGGGGAATGGTTGTCAACTATATACTGGAAGCCATATTTTCGGAAGTACAGAATTAGGGGACAATTGCATGTTGATGACGTGAGTTCAGACTTAAGATCACTGTTTTCTCTTAAGTTTCTGCTCTGCTGAACAGTCTTTGTTTTGAACCATCATATGATCATGTTTATTTGGGGAACTTTGTCTGGCAGTGGTGCTGTTGTTGGTGATGATTATCCTGGATGTACCATCATCGGAAGCAATAACATAATAGGGTATCATGCTGTGATTGGTGTCAAATGTCAAGACATGAAATACAAGGTATGTTATTTGTTCCTTAGACTGATTAATGATAGAAATCATGTTGTCATCATTTATTGTATTATTGTTATAAGTATTAACATTTTCTTTAGTCAGAAAGAAAAAAAGAAAAAAGCGAGGGGTGGGGGGTGAAGTAAGTAAGGTCTTCCTCTTACTTTATTTTCTTTATTTTCCAACAAATGAAGCCTTAATTACTGCTTGTGAGCACTTTTACAATTACTGATTTGCTTGAATTGTTTTAAAATTCCTTTCTGTAGTGCCTTGCAATTTTTGTCTTTGTTCTTTTCTTCCTTCAGTTGCATTTTAATTGAATAGTAGTTGGACCTATGACTCATCGACTGGTTTCAATAAATATTGCCTTTCACAAAGATGCACGTTGCTAATGCAGATTAAACTAAAACATATTTCTTCCCACTTAAATGACCAGTCTTGTATAGAGATTAGAGTTGGTATCTATTGTGGAAACAATAATTCTAACTGCTTAAGCTCTTTGGAGAAAGCATAGGAATGGTATTAATTTATATCTCTAACAGGACCCTTCACATGAAAGTCCTTTGGGTTTGAAGGATGAGTAAAGCACAGGCCTTGGACTACATTGTGCTCTTTGATACCATGTCAAGGAACTAATCATACTAAAAGCCTAAGCTATCAGGATAAAGCACATGAATGATTTTGATTTATATCTCTTAACATTTTCTTTTTCTAGCTTTAGCCCTTATTGGTATATATTTGCTTTTCTTTCTTCCTGTTGCCGTGGTTACTATTTATTGATAGGATCCATTTCTGTGTGGGTGCAGTTTTGTGAGAGTTGTCGGACAGTTATTTTTTTTATTTAGAATATCTTGCTATTTGCAGTACATCTTTTAGCTAGTTACCTAGATGGCATCCATATTAACCTATATATGAATCACTTCCCATGTATGCACTCATGTTATGTGTAGCAAACTCATGTCATTCATGTCTGGCTTATTTTGGGAACATAATAAATGCTCTTAATTGTGCTTACCATTTAGCCAGAGGATGAATGTTTCCTGGAAGTTGGAGACAATAATGATATTAGGGAACATACTTCAATCCACCGATCTTCAAAGTCAACTGATAGGACGGTAAGAAGATGGCTTCAGTAATTTTTTTCAGAAAAAAGACAGAAATTTCCATGTGCACGCACACACACACACAGATATACCTTTTCATAATCTTGCCATCATCATATGATCAGGTTATTGGAGATAGCAATTTTATAATGGGTTCTTGTCATATTGCCCATGATTGCAAGATTGGTAACAACAATATTTTTGCTAATAATACTCTTCTAGCTGGGCATGTCGAGGTTGAAGTAAGTCCTTTTCAATACTAAAGTTCCTTTTTTATGATGATTTTTTTTGGGTTAATTTCTTATGTTTTAAGCATGGGATTGGAAAATTAATTGAAGTTCTTCAAATGTAGGACTATGTTCATACTGCTGGTGCGACTGTTGTTCACCAATTCTGCCATCTTGGCTCTTTCTCTTTTCTTGGTGGTGGTTCTGTGGTAGGTTTTTCTTTTAATCTCATGGTCTTGAATCAATCTATGTTTTATAACAAGGGAAATGATTGTTGTGCAGTCAAGTAAGGATATTATGCAAAATCTAAGCCAGTCTGCAAAAGTTTAAGTGGGGTATAGTTATCAAGTGGCTGCCAAAGAATGTTGACTTGTGAGGAGTGTATGAGGAATCTATTTGTGTAAATAACAGTACTTTTGTAAAAAGGATTTATTCTTGGTTTTGGCATTCAATATAGCATTATTTTTCATTGGGATGATTTAAACAGAAGTTGATTTGAAATGGAGTCTTCTAGCACATAGGGGCTGCCCATCTTTGCAATGTATTAATAATATCAAATTGCCCTTATGGAAGAAATTGTTAAAGCAAATACTTTTATGCCAAATGATTTACAATTACTCAGGTGTGCAACTACAATGTCATGTTCTTACATAAATGAAGGTTTCACAAGATGTCCCAAAGTACATGATGGTGGCTGGAGAAAGAGCTGAGCTTCGTGGTCTAAATTTAGTGGGCCTTACTCGACGTGGATTCAGCATTGCAGAGGTTTATGCCAACAAAATGTTCAAATAAGTTGTCTTCAATTATATGTGATTGCAACTAAATCATTTTCTCGGGTAATGATCCAGATCAGGAGCCTTAGAGCAGCTTATCGAAAGATATTCATGTGTGTTGATGCAAATGCTGGGTCTTTTGAAGAAAGGCTAGCAGAAGTGGTACCTTCTTTTCTTGTCCGCTGCTTTGAGGAAGTCAGTGATGTATCTGGGGGCTTCTTTATGGGGGTCAAATTTTAAGGTAAACTTATTTTGCAGGAGCAGCATGAAGAATTGGTTGATGTTCCTGCTGTACGTGCTATGTTGCAGTCTATCCGCAACTCTTTCTCAGAAGATCATCGTGGAATATGCAAGTTTAGACACTGGAATGGCTCTTGAAGAATGCTGACGTGAGTTTATATATACTTTTTGTGCTTGCCATGGCCATAAGGATAGTTGGGCGTGGGACTCTTATTTAATTGTGGTTAATTAATTATTAAGGATTGACAGTTTTGCAGATATCTCATGCAGTTTCTGCTTTAGTAGAAAGCTCATGTGCATTACTGTATACTGTGACTGCTCTGCCGGAAGCTCTAGGGAAGTTACTTTACAGTGAAGTGGTTCTCTTCATTTGTTATAAAAGGTTTTATTGTATTATTAGGAGCTTGTGGCATGAAGAGAACTTATTACGAGTCTCAAATTTTGTCTAGGTACTGATTTGTATAATGTTCTCATCAATATCCTTCCTCCGCTAATTCTCCACATGGTAGATTACTTTGGTGCAAATTGTTATTTCTCTCTACTATTCAGTGTAGCTCATCTCTTGTATCAATATATGTGAGCTGTCAAATGTTTCTTTAATTCGAAACAGAAGATACAATTGCAAAGAAAGCTAAAATACATGCAACGGATTATACCCGAAAGCTGAATGCACGAACAAAAAGGTTATTCTATACAACATAACCATCAAAGATCATATCATATACTTGTCTATTTTATCAAGCAGCGGGAAAATGCAAATCCCACATGACGCGCTTTGTAGCAGTTGCAAAACAGGTACATCAATACTACATCAAGTGTGTTCTCTGTTGGTAACAGGTACACCAATACCACTCAAAATGTATCCTCTAATGGTGCATATTGCGGATATGATGAGTAGTGGAGCAACCACCTGAAAACCTAAAATGTGCAAAAACTCATGAACCCCGTAGCTTTCCATTATCACATTTTGATGCACATGAAACCTTCGGCAACGTTTTCCATCCGCAAAGGAAAAGGTGTTGAATCCATCCATTACTCCTTATCAACCATTGATTTTGTATAAAAATTGATCAATGGTTAGATTTTTTTTTTTAAGTGATACCTGCATTACAAGTTAATAAATAAATGTTTGACTTTATAAAAATGTTCTAAATTAATTTAAAAGTAATGTGTAATTTTTGTTAAATAGTTCATGATATAATTGATTATTTAATTTTTATTAAATTAAATTAATATTTTAATGTTTTAAAAATAAAACAATTATTTATTGTTATGATATTGTCTTGCTTATTTATTATTTTACATAGGTTAAGTGAATACTTAATTAATAGATTTGTTAATTATTTGAGTTTAATTTTAATTTACTGTTATTGTAAAAAAAATTTACACTGTCATCTAAATCATGTATTGTCAAATTATTAAAAAAATTAATTATCATAACGACTATTTTAAAAGTCTAACTCTTTTAATGATGTGTGAGTACATGATTGGATGACAATATAAAAAAACTTACATTGACAATAGATTAAAATTAAATTCATTATTTAAATAATTTAAAATTTTAAATATTAAATTTATTATTCATATTACTTCATAAATAGACATGTTTTAGTTAGAAATTAATGTACTAATCCAACCAAAAATGATAACACTATACACTTTAAAATTAAAATATATTTTTACTTTTTCGTACCTGTTATATTCGATTACAAACTATTAGTGAATGAATCACCAATAAAAGCCTCCGAAACCTTCACATGTAACAAAAACAGGGTAAAAAGGAACCAGTCAAAAATATACTCTCGGCCAATTTTTTATTTTTATTTTTTAAAAATGATAATACTGAACGCAATTCGCAATTGTACCATGTACTGACAACAAAAATCTTAAATGGAAAACAAAGAACAACATTTTAGGATGTTTGGAAGGAAATCATAGCATGAAGAGCTCACTGGATCCACATTCACCCTTCGTATACTTGAGCTGATGCTCTGGGCAAAAAACAATAATCTATAGAAAGCTTACACTCTCATATAACTTCAGAAAAGGAAAAGAAGATATTGGAATCCAATTGAAATTTGCAATGACAAATGAGATTATCTTGTATCATGCCTAACGCAATTTTTTTATGCGTTTGGAGAGCCGCGATGTCTCCTTTCTTGAATCCTTTGTACTTTTTTAAGTCAATAAATGGCTGAAACAATTGAGACACACAAAAAGTATAAACAATTAAATTGAAGCACTAATATCTAAATATGAAGTGATAATTGATAGTCACAACATAAAGATAGGCCTATTAATGAATAATGACAATGAAATTGATGTGAACACCAAGATATTATTAAACTAAAGCCATATCATCTCTATGAAGTAATCCAAATAAGACTTCAGGGGAAAAGTTGAACCAGAACCACTAGAAAGGTCAAAATTGCACATTCTGATCCTTCTTTAGTTATGACATTCCAAAGGGAATTCATACCAAAAAAAAAAATTGTATGGAAAGTAGCTGATATTTGCACACCCATCAATTTTTGAAAGGAGAAAGCAAATACTGGACTTGTCATTGCTTAACTCAGAAGTAATTGTGAAGATTTGTTTTGAGGGAGTCAGGGAGGACCATCATCAATCTGCTCCTATTAGCCCCTCTAATTATTTTCTTAAAAAAAGGCATCTCTCAAAGGTTCAATCCATTGATACAAAGAAATAATTCATAATTGGTATAGAATTTTTTCTCACTGAAGACATATACATTTCCAAAATCTAGAACCTAAAAGCTCTTGTCCTCATTTCGTCTCACACAAAATAAGGCTTCATAATCGTAAATTCAATTCCACTATATGTTTGCTCCACTTCCATTACCAATACCATACAGTTCTCTATTTGATGAGTACTTGGATTGGATTGGGATCAAAGGGTGGACGGGATGCTGCAGAGGAAGCCTCTGGAAGCTTCGGTTCTGCGGTCATGCTACTCATGAGCGCTTCCGCGAAGGGGATAGGGTTGTGGGCTCATCCTTTGGGCTTACAAATGGGCCCTTTTGCAATTTGGGTTCAAAGGGGTGGATGTTACCCAATGGAGGAACAAGTTTCGTTTCTCCTATGTTTTCTTTTTTCTTTTTATTTTTTTTGTTCTTCCTTTTTTAAAGAAAAAAATATTTGGAAATAATTAAAACGTTTTTTTTTTCTCTTGTATTTGTGTTTTTAAATATGAAATATCACATAAAATATCAAGTTTATTTAAAGAAAAAACACAGCGTAAAACAATTTTTTAAGATTGTAACATATTTAAGAAAAAATATATATAATTTTCTGCTAAGCCAAATTTATTCCAACACATTATGTAAATTTCAATCAATTTACTAAGCCAAAACTCACCAACAGCCAATACCCTTTGATCACATATCAATAAATTTCCTCTCATGGGTGTGAAAGACTGAATTAAGAATATAATGAAAATGCAGAAAATTAAGCTAACAACCAGAGTAGGTTGCTTAATATGCTTACAAATTAATACGAAAATTAAAGATATTAAAATAGAAATCGTGATTAGCAAAATTTTAATTAATAATACATTATTGTTATTATGATTCTCTAATAACCATAAAATATTTTATGTTATTAAAAATTATGTTTGGTTATTAAAAAAAACTGTGATATAGAATCACATGATGCAGTTTTGATACAGTATCATGGAGGGACCAAATTTAGCTAACCAACATCTGCCTTCATAGTTACAAATTTTTGTGATCAGGCTTGACTAGCAGAATGTATATTTTAATCAAAACAGTTGGATTTGCTCCCTACAAGAGGAAAAAACCAAAAAACAAAGTAATCAGCAGTATAATATGCAAACCCTAGACTGTGATTATTGCCTTCCTAACAATTTCCTTTCTCATTTTAGAAAGAGAACACAATGTCACTGTCTTTCCTGCAGCTATGGAAGAGTTCTTATCTCTTAAACCTATTGAGACTGTCTGATGAGAATATATAACATATATTGTTGTTTTGTTGATGATTACACAGACAGAAAAACTTATGATAGGTATTTCTAATTTCTATAATGAAGAATTAACGTATAAAAAAAATGTATTCAATAACTTTTTCCCACTCTAACAGCAAAGTAGGTGCCAGAAAAAGATTTGTTGTGAAACTGTCCGTACAATATATCACAAGGTCGATCTACAAGTGGAGTCCAGTAATGGTTTTATTTTTATGTGAAAAATCTCAATGAGAAATGAATCTCTGGAACCAATTGACAGCAGCAGGCTTATATGCCATCTTGATTTCTCTAGGTTCTTTTACTTATTCATTATACCAAGCTGTGGATAGATTTTATGCGTTGGTAGCAGGAAACATACTTTTTTTTTTTCTCTTTCTCCAGAAAGAAAAAATCTCTATCGACATTTTTAGATGTCAGGTGTGGGAAGGCAGGAAGCGGTTACATCATTTACACGCACATTGCTTGTGTGATTCTTGGTTATCATTTCCCAAGCGTTACAATCTCATACATCATTTCCCATGTGTTCTTCATTCTCTGTTACAGTTGTTATTTTATCTTATCATTTTTTATTTGTAGTTGTAGCATACTTCAATGTCCAAATTATATACATATAATATTATGCAAGAAATAAATAAAGAGATATGAATCTTACTGTACATTTAAAGTATTCTTTGGTATCTATAATTGTTAATTGTACAATTAAAATAACTATGATTTGATGTGGTTCAAGGCAATTAAATTGAATAATAATGGCCCACTGATCATACGGGATATCTTAGTCTAAATTTGATCTACTCTATGTAAAAAAATTTATGTTATTATTTAATAACTTGTTAGCACATTATTAAAAAAATTTAGATTTAATAAATAATTATTATGATAGTCAAACTCATTTAATGATTTGTCAATACATAATTAGATGAGAGTATATTTTATCAAAATTAAATCCCAACATGTTATGAAAATTTCTTTGTGTATGACATGCACAGGAATGGACTGTCGAATACAAAACCCAGTTTCCTCATCTATACAGTGATTATTGCTTAATTTCTGTTGCTTTTGACTTGAGGAAAGCGATTACTGGGGACTATACCTCTTTGCAAAATTAGAAAGCCACTTCTTTGAGGAATCAAGCATTAGAAAATTGCATGATTATTCCTATTTAACAAACATAAAGTATACTTATCATGATCCTTGGCCTCCACCAAGTGGTGCCTTTGGATTGAGAAACGCTGTAAGGCAACCGGTACTCTTAAAGCAGCTGTTGCAAATTCAATGGCGTGGAATTATTTCTGGAGAAACAAAGTGGTTGTACATTGGACATTCAGTAAATTACTGGAATTTAGTGACGCAATCTATCTTTCAGCTTGAGTGGCACAGTGCTCCTATATTTTTCTCTGATATAATTAATATAATTTTTGTTTGTTAGACTACCAAGTGTTTACACATCTTTTTAATATGAAACTAATTTTTGCTTAAATATTAACTTTGTTCTAATTACAATATACTTTTAATAAGACTGAAACTGTAATACTAGAAATAAAATTTGCCCATATAAAATTAGCACTCATGATTTCTGATATAATATGATTGGTCATTATGAAAAAGCAGATGCAAGATTAATTACTTACCAAATATTTATCATTGTTATATCCTTGACTGATTGCGACCTGTGAACCAACCTACCCCGTTCCTAACCTTTTTTCCACATCCTATGTTTGAAAGCAGTGCTTCTTTCTCCATGATACCCAAAGACTAATCATCAGTGCCTGCTGTGGCTTATGACTAAGTGTATGGCCCAATTTGGTAAGATGGTACGCAGACATAAGCTGGCGAAGTTGGGTGTATCGAACGGACTGAAAGGAGGATAGTGTTAATTATAATATTTTAAGTTTTTAACAAGCCATATATATATATGCGATGTATCAATTAAAAATATTATCTTATAAAAAGTGAGAGAAGTTAATATTAATTATTAAATTTTACATAAATAATTAAGATTAAAAATTATTTAAAAATTAAATAACTTTATATTATAATTTTAATCATATATATAATTAAATAATTAAAAATTATTCATCTCACTCATAATAAACCACCTTTCTCACTGTACATCTCTCTATATATAAGGATAATAACTGTACTTTCACTAAATTTTAAAACTATTTTGTACTCAGCAAGTGGATTGTAAAAAGTGCTTTGTGCTTAAAAAACCGTGAATTAAAGTTGATTAAAAACTTCATTACTGTGGATGCAATTCATTCTAGTGTTGCCTTATTATGGCCATATGCACCTCTCAATATATATATATATATATATATATATATATGAATTGCATCCAACTTATATTAGTGTAAGACTTACTCTTATATTATTCAATAATTTTTTATTAAATAACTTTCTTATAAAATTTACCGTTAAATTAAAAGTTTTTATCATGTAAATTATACCTATAAAATTTTACATTAATCCGAAATTGTTTTGTGACTAATTGATATATATTAAAATTAACGTAATATAAACTATTGAAATATATGAAAATATGAACTATTTGATTATATTCTTATTGATATTCAATTTTTTTAAAATTTGACATAAATCATTTACATGATAAAAACTTTTAATCTAACGGTAGATTTTGAAAGAAAATTATTCAATAAAAAATTATTAAGTGGTGTAAGAGTGATCAAGTCTTACACCGGTGTAAGTTAATCATTCCGTGTATATATATATATGGCTATTGCATTTTGACTTTTGAGTGTGAGGGGAAACAAATGGTTATTACAACTTACAAGTATTATCTATAACTAATCAGTCACTTAATTAATAAGGTTTCAATTTTTAAAATAGACCCAACAAGCTAGATTGTCAAAATTATATATGATCATTTTTTTTTTATAGTTCTGCAGTGAAAAAAACAGAAACCTTTGCTACTTTTTTTTTATTTTATTAATAAATATGTAACAATTTTTTAAATTTTAACATCAAATTTACTCATATTTTGAAAATAAATTATTTTATTAAAAAATAAATAAAACAAATAATCACTTTTTTAATACTATAATAGGATTAGAAATTTTTCATAAATTAAAAATAGGCTAAAATATAGATTACCCCTTAAACTTTATCACATGTACGTTTTTACCCCTTGAGGTTTAAGATCATGTAATTTGTCCTAATAATATTTGTTGAAGGAGGTTAAAACCTCTCCCTCATTAAACATCGTCTAAATAGTTAACTCTTTTTTCACTAATCACCCTTAAACTTCGAATCATTCTCTCCCATCAAGCTATATTTCCTAGATATATTCCCATTAAAGAAATTGCACTATGCATTTCCTGTAACAAGCTACTGAATGTATTATAGATCTATTTTCTACGTTAGTTTTCATTCTCCCATGATTCGGATACTATTCAGCACCCTTCAATTCAATTCAATTATAGATTAAGTAAAAAATTGATAATTCCATTCAATTTTAATGTCAAAAGTATGATATAAACCAAGAATTCAATTTAATTTTAATGAGAAGGGGTTTTAAGCTCTATTTGCAAATATTGTAAAGCCAAATTGCACGTTCTTAAATTTCATAAGGTAAAATGCACATAGAATAAAGTTTAAGAAGATAAACTATATTTTAACTTTAAAAATACATGGTAATATGGTATAATATTTAGGACACTTGAAATGGTACGGTACTAAAGTAATATTGGTATGATTTGTAGGTGGGGAGTGGGGACAAAAATTTCTTTATAAATGAATGCACCATTTAAGGAACATTAATTAATATATAAACCATGTTTTGAGGGAATTTATAGCAATTTTAATATTTTTTACTATCAATTTTCTCTGAAAGAGTGAAAACTATGATGAGATGATTATCAAGATATTAGAGCTTGAAGAGATAGAAAATAGCCCGCGCGTCCAGAAGACTAGAACACTTGAAGTTGAAAATTCTTTACATTAATAGTATTTTATATTGAGATAGTACTCCTCAAAGAAATCGAAAGGACTTATGACTAGGTAAAGAAAGGTGGGAAAACAAAGAAAGAAATAGGACCTTATAAACAAACATAATAATAGTATCGCGTCAATAGCAGTATCTTCTCTTTCAAGAAGATTCCTTCCCATGATAATGCCAAATGAGTCTCAGTTAGATGACCGAATGAATGTGTTTTCTGCTGCAAAAATTAAAATACTAAACAATCCTCAACTTGGCTTCTATTCAAATTGTCTTATTGAAGTCATGATCTGGATTGAAATTCTTAACAAGTTGGCCCAGATATAATAATAACATCAAAATCACTAGCTAGGTAGGACAATAGCTAGGTGGATGAGATAACTATCTAAAATGTTTGAGTTTTGATATATACCTAGTGCATGTTTGGATTAGAATTTGTAAGTTCAAAATTATAATTTGGACAAAAGTTTGAAATAATTATTCAAAATGTCTGCATTTTAATCTATAATTTATTACATGTTTGAATTAGAGTTTAAAAGCTCAAAACCATAATTTAAACAAAAGTAATAAGAGACAAACTTTTGTCTAAATTATAATTTAAGAGATTTTAAATTTCAATCAAATATGCTATTAATTATGTTACCTTATTGAACAGGAATATCTTCCCTCTTTTATTAATGAATCTCAGATTTTAATTATGGCAAAGGTACCTTTGGAAAGCCATCTGCATGGTGCTTTTAAAGCATGATGTGATATGTCTAATGTTTGCTACCCTTTTTTTTGTTCTTTCTTCTTCTTCTTCTTCCCCTTTTCCCTTTATTTATGGATTAAATTAAAATGATAATTACTGAAGACAGAGAATTATTTACAACTAGATATAAATTGCATGGACTGATAATTAGCTGTCGTTAGCAAATCCAGTTAGTAAGCAATAACTAACTACTTAATTAATTGCATGCTCAATCAAATGAAAACGGTAATTAATAACCTTTCTATCTTGTAAAGAATTAAGTCCATAACTCTATCAAATGTTTGAATAAAGAGAACCCACAGAAGGGTTTCTAGCCTTCCAGAAAGAAATATTATATATGTTCTGACTTTGAACAGCATCTCCAGGAATATCTATTGACCCATCACAAAAGGAATAGCTTCCTAGATTTGGTTGAAACGGATTAGCATTTGAAACATTCAAATCTAAGTTGGGTGAAAGCCGGAAATTTTACTCTCACGTCCTCTTCACGTTTTTTTTTTTTTAATAATAACATAGACATAGATTACGTTTAGTAATTTCCATTGAAAGTAATGTTGGTTGATAGACACAATTTTCAAAGTACTTCTTTTTTACGATATTTTTTTTAATAAACACTTATTTTAATTCTTTAAAAATATAAGTGTCATCAATTAATTTTTTAATAATTTTTGACATTATATTTATTTTTTTAAAAGATCAATTTAATATAAAAAATAATATTAAATGACTAATTTAATATAAAAAATTAACATTAAGAGATTATATGTATTTATCATTATAAGACATAACTAATAAAATATATATATCTTTAAATGACTAAAATAAGTATTTATTCTTTTTTTTTTTAGAGTCATACAAGAACCTACCTCCCAAACTTCGGAATGGAGGGAAATTAATTCTATCGTGTTGAACAATAGTAATGTCATATATATGGAACTAAAAAATACAAAATAGGTACGTATATATATACGTATTTATGTAAAAATTAATCTATTGGTCTGAACTATATATGAAGCACCAAGAAAGTATATCTAGCTGTACACTTTTGTATATATGCATCAAACTTAATTTACAGGACAGATATGTGTACCCTGTAGAGTCCCACAGACATAAATACTCGAAATAAGAGAAGGTATCTATATCCCTAGGATTTCTTTTGTTTACAAAAGAGGGAGGGAAAAAAAGAAATTTGCAAAAGTATCCAACAATAAACTATGTCCATCCAATTAACTTCTCTTGTTGTGCGTCCAATTTCATAAACCCCACCCTCACGCTCACCCCATCATCATATATACCACCAAACATATCTGTTATTTCTGCTCTCTAATTGTCTCTTTCTTTCTCTCTCTCTCAGACGCACATACACAAAGTTTGGTGTTGTGGTGTTGAGGGTGTCGGCTGAGAAAATAACCTCGTCCAAGTGAAAAATGGGCAGGAAGTGCTCACATTGTGGAAACACAGGCCATAATTCCAGGACCTGCACATCTTTCAGAGGGACTTTTGTAGGACTTCGCCTCTTCGGCGTTCAACTAGACATATCCTCATCTTGTGTTACCATGAAGAAGAGCTTTAGCATGGATTCCTTGCCCTCGTCATTGTCTCCATCTTCCTCATTTTCTTCATCAAGAATAACCATTGATGAAAATCCTGAAAGAAACTCTATTGGGTATCTGTCAGATGGTCTCATAGTTCGAGGACAAGAGAGGAAGAAAGGTATGTTCAGAATGAATTTTATCCATATTAGTCTCTTCGTCAGGTAGACAACAATGGTATTAATTCCTCCTAGTTTTGTCTTATCCCTCTATTTATATCATGTTTATGTTTTCTGTTTGAATCTATTCCTGTAAGAATCTATACAAGTATGTGTATGTATATATATATGTATGCGTGTGTATTTGCAGTTTCCGTCATTCATTTTCTTCATTAATTTTCCTTTTGTTATTATGATTTTCTTATCTGAAAAATTATTTTAGGGAAGTATATATGGTCTTTTATCAAACTTTCCTGGAATTTTTTTAATTCTAATTAAAGTACTACTTTATTCGTTCTCATCTGTCATTTTATTTTATTTACCTATCTAACATTGTTCTGCATATACATTCTGAATCATAATTAGGGGCTCCATGGACAGAAGAGGAGCACCGAACATTCCTTGTTGGACTTGAGAAGCTGGGAAAAGGTGACTGGAGGGGTATCTCTAGAAACTATGTGACTACAAGAACCCCAACCCAAGTCGCTAGCCATGCTCAAAAGTACTTTCTTCGACTGGCAACGATTAATCAGAAGAGGCGACGTTCGAGTCTCTTTGACTTGGTAGATGATGATGAAACCCCTTTATTAGCTGATCTTAAACTGAATGATACTTTTGCTTATACTGAAAAATAAATTTTAATATTTTTCCCTTGTCATTGAATATTATGGCAGGTTGGTAGCAGCAACACCAACAAAGCTGCTCATCCTATTAGCAGCTCTAATTGCAAGTCAGGCGATTCAGTTTCTACTCATCTGGTTAAATCCAAATGCGAAGTTGAGAATGATGCCACTTTGTCACTGATATGGCGCCATACCTCTTTTCAACAAGAATCCAAATCAGATGAGCAAGAAACTACTGATAATTACTCTCAAGTTCAACCAGCTTTAGAACATCAAGCTTTGCCCATCTGGCTACATCCCAATTCCCCAAATACAGCAGCGCCTGATCTGGAGCTCACTCTTGCAGTCCCCAAGGCTAAGACCCTGGAACATAATAAATCATCCCCGGGTTCCTTCCTTCTCGGGCCAATTAGCGTGACTTAAACTATGAAATTTTATATTATTTCGTAGGGATGCACCCTTTTATTTGTTGTCTAGTATCAACTCACGCAGAAGATCATCTGATCAAAGAAGCACATTTTTCTTGGTATTAATGGTAGTCATTGATTAGGCACTAGTCTATGCAATAATCAGATCCCTTGATGATTTATACCGTCATAGAGCAGTTGACTATTACATAATATTATATTTATATATATATACCAATCTCTCTGTATCACTGCAAAGTTCAGAGGTGTTCAATGGAATTATATATCAACTATGAAATTTTACTTTTGTGTTTGCAAAATAGCAAGTCATCGACATCGATACCTACCTACCTAATATTATGTTTTTAATATACGTAGTGTACTTAAAGCTTGGTCTCAATTATTAACAAGTTTACAACTTGAACAAGCTCTTGGATCCTTGTAGTGCTTTGCTATGCTAATATATTATATTAGAGACAGCTGATGGAAAAAACTACGTGATTGGATAAACTTTCATTCACTTCCTGGCTTTTGGCACTATAAAGCAATTTTTTTTTGGTTTTGATAAAGGAAAGTTTGATTGTGGAGAGAAGATTTTGGACTCCACTACCACTAGGGTTGGAAAGGTTCCTTCTAGCCTTTAAATATTAATCTGCCCCTGCTATTGTGTTACTTAATTTCAAGAAGCATTTTTTTAATTGTTTTGTCCCACGAGTTTTCTTCATAAAGGAATCCATAAACAAAAAGGAAAGCGGAACATGCGTCGGACACAGAATGAAATTCGTTTTCAAGATGAACAGTAAGTTCACAAAGTTGTTCTATTCTTAGTATAATGATAATCTAACATGCGGAGTTGTTTGGCAGTGTTTTTCTGCCAAAAGAAAATGGTAATTAATGGTTTTAATTTTCTTTAATTCCAACTGATAGTTATATTAAGAATAGAAAGAGGACTCGTATTCTAATGTCTTGGAATTTGAGCACGTATGTACCCAGAAACTTTAACAAGTTTGATTAGGCATGATAATTAATGGTTTATTTTACTTTAATTCTACTGATAGTTAAGAACAGAAAGAGGATTAATATTCTAATGCCTTGAACTTTGAGGTTAGGCATTTTTGTATTTTTCCCCCTTCTAGCTACTACTTCAGGTCAGTCATTGTGAATATATAAACTTAACAACCTGTTTGGAAATAGAAAGCAGAAGGCCGATTCCTTCATGCATATTTGATTATCTATCTGCATTGGGTCCACAACTTGCCTTCTTTCATTTCAGATTCAATATGATGGGGAGGATGTGCAGAAAGAGACTGAAACTTTCAGAAGAAAGCATATGGCCCCCACATAGTAAACGTAGACATATTTGTCGTGGCCTTAGAATCCATGGCTTTTGAATAGTTTGAAATCCTAAATAGGCCCATTTTTTATCCTGCTCTTTGGAATTTTGGCTCCCTCTACCAGCCCTTCAAGTTTGACTGATTGCCAAAGTCTTAAATAGTACTTTCTTTCTCCCCTAATTAATACATTAATTCGTAAAGAATATAGAAATTCTCAAACTATATAAAAAAAAAAGATTGGGACTATAGTGCCCAAAAAGAAAGTGTACTAGAAGTGACCCAATATTCACATTAATGAATTTAACCATGTGGGTTCAATTGCTGGGAAGAAAAGTGTATCAAAAATTACCATTAGTGATGTGAGTCTTTGGTCACTTTCGATACACTTTTGTTTCAAGCAATTTGATAAAAAAATTATACCAACATGTTCCTCTTGGATATATATGTCATGGTGGCATTTCATTTTGTGTGCTGAGAGAACTGAAGCTCTAGCTAGTGCATGCATCGGCAAACATAATTAAAGCTAAGGAAGAGGTATTGTTTTTCAATATTTCAAGTAAACAAAAATCAAACGTACTATCCTAATTATCAAGACGAATCCCATAAAGCAAACTTGTAAAGCATATGGCTTTAAGTCAATTTAGTCAATTTTTACGTTTATTGATTTTTAATATAGGGTTTGCATCTAGTGCCTTCCAATTTAATTTTAATAATTTTGTAATTGGTCTTTTTGTTATTGACTTGACAGAACTCTCGTGTATCTCATATGATATTTTCAACCAGATGCTTTCTTAATTTTGAAGCTTAGGAAAGTCCAAAGAACTTGGTAAAATATTTGAAATGAACTGTCAGATATATATATTATTTCGTTTCTACTTTCATCACACGGCAGGAAAGACTTTTGAACTATAAACACCCAGGCCTCCACTTACCCCTTAATTAATTTTACTCTCTAATTAAACTTGTAAAACTTTAAAGCTAGAAACTGAAGCATTTGTGTGACTAAAAAGCTGACGCATATCTAGACATTTTGACTATAAATATGAAGATAAGATAGCAGGAAAATGAAGCTTGTCCACAGGATTCTGAAGAGAATATATATATGCCAATCAAACCCAGTAGGGACTTTCTGACAGGAAAGTGCCAAGTACTTGCCATCTATATTAAGTTAAAATCCATTCAGAGGGTTGGTGAGAGAATAATGGACTTCATTTAATTTCCTCGGATGCTAATATATTTCTTTGTGTGTGTTTTCCTTGAATTTCTCAAATTAATACAGTGATTCTAGATTTTAAGTCAAGATTTAGCTGAAACTATATCACGTTTGGTAGTCGGAACTATAATTCGCAAGAAGATGCATGAGAATTCAACTGAAACTTTGGAATGGTACCATTACATATATATGTAGCAACAATTTAAAATATATGTCTTTAGTCATCCAATTCCAAAGAATGAAAATGAAAAAATGACTCATATGCTCAGTTTGATTAAAAATAATTTTTATTTAGTTTATTTTAAAAATTAATTAATTAATTAATTTTATAAATAATTTATATATAATTAATTATATATTAAATATTAAAATAAAAATAAATTATTAATTAAATTAACTAAATAATTAATTAATTTTTAAAACAAACCAATTAAAAGTTACTATTTATCAAACATTTTTCAATGAAAATCCCTTAATTAGGCTTGAGCCTAAAGTTGTACTATTTGTTGATGTGTTAGCTCTTGACCTTTTCAGTCCGAGCCTATTAGTAGGTTAAGTTGTCTCTGTTTCAAGCAATATTGTTAACGTTGGACCGAACAATGAACCGAAAAAAATTTCGGTTCAAGTTCAATCGGTTCAATCGGTTTAACCGTTTTGGTCGAACCGAATGATGTCATAATTACATATTAAATAAACAAATAAAAAAATATACATATGCATGACTCATAACACACATTATCAATAATAAAATGCATAATAAGGTTTTGAGATTTCAATTATTAAGCCTTATATCACTCTCAGTTGAATAGTTAAGTGATTGAGAAATTAAAAAAAGTTTTTTTTTTTAAAAAGAGAGAGGGCCGGTTCAACTCAGTTTTGCTAAGTTTTGTCCGGTTTTGACCGTTTCAACTCGATTCAACCATAAATCTGATTCTGACATTAAACTAAAATTAGATGAGGACCCGGTTTACAGTCCGACCGGTTCGGTCGGTCGGACATCATTAGTTTCAAGTTCTTGGAACCTCTTATGCTATATATATTATGAGATATGTAGAATCTTATTGTGTTTCGTTTGTTGTCTTAAATTGTAAAATAAAGCGCATATATGCAGCCTCCTCTATTTTGTCCTTATTAAATTATGGAACTTCGATTCTATGGCTCTTTCTGAAAGGTTTATATAGATTTTTTATATGTGCCTTTCCAACATATATAAAGAAATATGAACATTCCCAAATGAACTAGGTCTCGTCTAAAAGCCTTGGCAGTTTTGGACAAACAAAAGAAAGCTTTATAGCTTGGTTCCTTTGAAAAGCAGCTATGACTCTTTTTTTTTTTTCAAAAAAAAAGAAAGACTTTAAAGAGTTCCTAGACCTAAGTAAAAATGAAAAATGAGAATGTGCAAAAATTAAATTCCACCTATCTAACCACAGACCAATTAAAGAAGATACTAATTGAGTTACATCAACCTATATAAAAGCAGCTATGACTGAGTGAGAAAATTAATGAGAGAAATATATTGAAGTGTATATTAATGATTTGGATTTTGACGATAGCAATGTGTAATCTCCCAACCATTTTCTTTCTGAAACTTTACGATTGCTTTGATTGCATTTGTCCACAGGCATAAGGCTAGATATGGATTTACATTTTTGTCTTTATGAGTGAATATGATACGTCATATTTATGAGCACTTTTTAGATATGGTGACCTCTCAACCAAGAGTCCGTGTCTTCTTTACTACCTCTGACCATCTGTGAGGTGTCCAATTATTTGGATTTTTTTCACTCAAGCAGCTTTATATACTTGCTCTGTTAATGTTCACATGAAAATTGTGGATGATAAGATTCTCTTTCTTTTTTATGGAATATAAATATGAGTAATGCTATTTAGATAACATATTATATATATATATATATATATATTTGTGTACGTATATATGTATGTATGTATCTTTTTATATTATTAAATTTATACACAAAAAATAACTTGAAATTTAATAATTGTGTACTTTAATAATTTTTTATCTCTATTAATTGTTCATTTAACATTTCCTCATAAATATGTAGCGCACACGTTAATCTGACCCTATATCTTAAATCTGCACATTATGTGTGCCTTATTGCAATCATCACCAACCCTCAACATCATTATCAAAGCCTCACACCAATTTGTTTCTTTTTTTGGAATGGGTCCTATTCTATCATTTGGTTAAATTTAAAGCACTGTATATAGGTCTTGCTTCCTTAGGTTCAATTGCTTCAACCTTAATTTGCTGCCAAAAGATACCGGTGGGTCATATTCTCATATATGGCATGAAAAATATGCGAATTCTTTCCTCCTCTAGAAAAGTGTACTATTCAACTGGAACAATCATTTTTAAGTAATGAAACATGTCACCATTTAATTATGTCCATCAAATTAGCTAGCATCATTAAGTTAATAATTTGCAATCTCTAAAAAGTACGTAACATGCATAAATATGAAACTGAAAACTATCGAAAGATTAAGTGCTCAAGTGTAGTTTTTTTTACTCTTTAAATTTTGCCTAGTGACATCATGAATATTATCAGTCTCTCATGCATGGCTGAATATATTCATAGTATAGTTATTTCCTTAAGTCTTTTATCCACATTCATAAATCAAAACAATAGAAATATAATTAAAGGAAGTCGCTTTATAACATCATTTACTGTTATATATATGAAAATACAGTAAGACAACTTCACTAAGGACCTAGCAACTGAGAGAGAGATTATCATGGTTGAAATTAATAAACCTAGTCGGGACAAATTTTTGAAAGGAGGATAAACTAGTTGCCACCAGCTTAAGCATTGTCACCTTAAAAATTTGGTGTAACTTTATAGCAATATTTTTGGTGAGATTTATAGGTTTAGGTGAAACTTGAAAGAAACCATTTCTCTAATAAATAGACTAAGCTGAGAACATGTATTGCGCTTCTGGAATCAACTTTAGCATAGATACATAGAAAAAAAACTTAATTAAAAGAGAAAATCAGGTAAGGACCACCATTTTCTCTGGCGGAAAAATAAATGCTGTCACATTCTCCACAGACGCCTTTACCTGGTTCGTCCTTCTGTCAATGTCATTTTGAATGTGGTGTTTAACACCCTTCTCCTTTGCTTTTCTCCCTCATTATTATGTCACTCATGACATACCAAATGGATCAATTAAACTTGTATATTGATATAACTGATTTCCACGCCAGGGGGCACAAGATTACTTCATTTATCACTATCAGTAATAGCCATCAATAAAAAGTCACCTGCACGCAGCTCAGGTCTCAGCTTTGATTCTCACACTAGAAAAAATATTAATTAAACAAGAGATTTACAGTGTATATGTATGGATTTATAGCTCCCCCTTACAATAAGTTGTTACTTTTTACTATTGGGTTCTACTTGAAAGAATATGCAAGATATAGAGAAACAAAAGAGAAAGGGTGAAAGAAGAGGATAGGAGGGGGGCGGGTGGTGAGGATTTGGGTATTGGTGGTGGGTGATGATGGTAGAAAGCACACAGCTGGAGGTATCCATGGGTTCAGGGAACTTCTTGCTAGCTATCCACCCATACTTCATATACGGTTCAGAAAGAAGGGGACCATTCAAGTGGGGATATTCAAATTCAATATATCCTTTTTGCTTGATGTTGATATCTGAATCAAACAAAAATAACAAGTATCCGTATTCAACAGTAATTGGATTTGGCAGAGACCAACGTTACCATTCATTCTGTATTGATATGACGCCACACGCTGGCTTTCTCCATTGATCAGTAAATTTTTTCAAGAAAAAACAGGAAAAATTTCAATGAGCTACACAAGATAAAAGATGTCCAAATGAAACTATCACGAAGACAGGAAAAATGCTTTTATAAAACGCATTTTGGCTATGGTACGTTATGTCATTTCGGTAATATTTGCATCTGCCATATGTAATAGATGATCACCATGTCCTCTCCCTCTCCGTGTTAATATGTATTTGCATGCTAGATAATTGCTTGCTTAGTACTCAGCGTAAAACTAAGAGAACAGAAAAAGGAAAGAAAAGGAGAGACTGAAGGAGAAAAATATATCTTTTCTTTTTCTTTCTTGCCATAGGTAAATAGAGGCTTGCTTGAGAATTAGTTCCAGCCTTGGGGAGGGGGAGGAGTCGAATCACCGACCTCCACATTTGGTGGGGAGAAAAATATATCTAGTTCTACATAAACTTGATTTATTTTGTCGCAATACACATGGATACAAAAAGGCAAGCCACATTCTAGTTCTAGCTAGCTAATTCTAGCGTATGGGCGCATATCAAAGGTACTTGACAGCCTAGTTTGCCGATACTCTACGTGTATACTGTGAAGCTCCTTAAGCACACTCGTAGCACGTATAGACGCGGAGTTATGTGCTGCCACAATAAGGAAATAAAGATGCGTCTTGACTAACAACTATAACTTTTGGTTTAGTGGTAAGCATTTTATCTATACACACATATATATATAATGATATAATTGTCTAATATGAATTATTATAGAATGTTTTTTTGGTATAGTATGAGAAAAAAGAAAAACTAGCGCCTACAAACAGAGGGCTCATAGAATGGGCAAGAAGAAAAAGCCCTAAACCAGCAAGAGATGGTCCCCTAGATCGATCACTATAAGAAAATTAGGATTTAGCTATGGAAACATCTGTCGCTAGTTGCAAAAATCTGTCACTAAAAATTATTTAGGAACAGATTTTCACATCACTAAATTAATTGCTAAAATGCTCCACGCTAAAAAATAACAACGAGGGTGTTATCTGTTGCAACATTTTAGCATTGGACAAGTCCTTTGCTATCCATCGCAAAATAATGCCACATAATGATGCCAAATGGCATTTAGCAAGGGATTATCTGTTGCTATCCGTCCCTAAATTTAGATGCTAATGGAATTTAGCAATGAAAATTTGTGTTGTCATTCGTCATTGATTTTTATTAATTGAGATCTGTTGTTCTCTTTCTTTTTCCTGTAATACGTCTCTTATTTATTCCTTAGTAATACTATTTAATTTTAATTTCATATAAATTCAATATCATAAAAACATGCTAGTTAAAATGGAATTATCCATAATTAAATATATAACATCAAACGCATATTGCTAGCATAACACAAAATACTATATATAGAGCTAAAGGAGTTCTCAAAGTGTCATACTATGCAATAAGTTTGAAACTATCTACATTATATAACATCAAACATATATTTTCAGCATATCACAAAATGCGATACATAAAGCTAAATAAGTTTCCAAGTGTCAACCTTACCTTTATAAAATGACTTCCTATCCTTATGAAAAGAATAATCAAATGGTAAAAATTGACAATGACAATCAAAAAATGTTGACTTTCGTCATTCCTTCAAGTAAAATGTCTTGCTTAACTCCATATAATAAGGACATGACAAAACACCATGTGTGCTCCAGCCAGGCAGCATGCCATAAGCAGGGTAGTCATTTATAGTCCACGTAAGTGTAGCTCCTAGTTAAAAGTTTTGTTTCCTAAAAGAATCATAAGTTTCCACACCAACTTCTCATAAATCTTTGAACTCATCTATTAAAGGTTACAAGTACAAGTCAATATTCTGCCCAAGATTTTTTGTCTCGGGAATCACAAGAGTTAAGAACATGTAAGGTGTATCTATACACATTACTGGTGGAAGATTGTATGGTGTCACAATTACTGGCCAACAAGAATAAGGATGTGTCATTTGCCCATAAAGACTAAACCCATCAGCTGAAAGAGCTAGCCTAACATTTAGAGGCTTAGCAGCAAAGGATGGATGGCACCAAACAAAGTGCTTTCATGCATCTCCATCACATGGATGACTCATCACTCCAGACTGTAGATGAATTTTTGAGTGTCATGTCATGTCTTCAGCAATCTTTCTTGACATGTATAATCTCTTTAATCTTGGTGTAAGAGGAAAATAACGTAATACTTTATAGGGTATGTCCTTTTGCTTTACACCATTGTTTACATTCGGTTTATAACGCGAATGACCACAGACTATGCACTCTTGATTATCTAGGTTTCCCTTGTAGTATAACAACCATTCACACATACATGTATCTTCTTATACGTTAAACCAAGTTTTTTAACCATTTGTTTAGTCTTATAAAAATCATCAGGCAACTTTGCATCCTCTGGCAAAAACTATTTCATTAATTGCAAAATACGATTAAAACAATTTTCACTCATGTTAAACTTAGACTTGATGTTTAGCATCGTTGACATCATTGACAATGGAGTATGTGTTCTACATCCATGATATAATGGCTCTTCTACAGCTTTCAACATCTCATAAAACAACTTAGCATTCTCATTAGGATGCTCTTCATCATGTCTATTAAAATCAGCATTGAAACTCAGTTCAACTGCTTCCAAAACCATTGTGTGATATGGATTTATTGGTTCATTATCAACCATTGATTCAGGACTTACACTAACATCATGGTTGAGACTACCAATAGCCTTATGTGATATCCATTGGTAGAAGTTAGGAACAAATCCAAACTTATAAAGGCGATGCTTCACAATCTCAGTATTAACAAACTCTCCATTATCACACCTTGAACAAGGGCACCTTATCTTACCATTAGACACAAAATTTTCTTGACTTAGTGCAAACGTAAAAAATTCTTCCACGCCTGTAATAAAGTCATTTGTCAACCTTTTTCACTTTGGCGCAAGTCTATCATACATCCAATATCGATCAACCCTCATGATTTCTATTACAAATGAAAGCAAAAAAGATGAATTAAAAAAATTAGTATTGATCATATCTAGAATGCTAAGACATCTACTATGACAAGGGTTCAAGGACATGTTACTAAGTTACCTAACTTAGATGCTTATAGGCTACTATCTGTGAAGGTAGCTTGAGATAGATTTTTTAACTCAACAGAAAGCAAAGAAATGAAATCCGCATACAGATACCAAAGAAATGTTTGATGGGAAAAACAAAGATTCTATGAAATTCAAATACATATGTCAAAGATAGAAAGTGTAACAGAAACTGTTGATGGTGTTTGCTAGGCCAAGCAGCAAATGAATGGAAAGAATTTAATTTTGGCAATCTGTAAAAAGAAAAAAGCAACAAAAACCATCACAGTGGAGAAACCAGTAATAA
Source organism: Styphnolobium japonicum (assembly GCA_023212625.1). NCBI lineage: Eukaryota > Viridiplantae > Streptophyta > Magnoliopsida > Fabales > Fabaceae > Styphnolobium > Styphnolobium japonicum. The sequence goes on from JALBWW010000012.1 coordinate 30,119,996, forward strand.
CAGAATAACACTCAAATATGAAGGTGATATTTGCACCCTTTCTCTTTTCAATTTTTTTTATCAGTAATGTTTTCTAGCTTAATGCATGTGTCTTTGTGTTTCATTTTTAGAGTATAAACAACAAAAAACTATCCGAAACATATAGAAACAGATTAGCAAGAATCTCAGAGGGATCTTTTAAGGAGAAGTAATCTTACACAATCTTAAATGTACGCATATGAATAGTGCAATTTGTGCAATCACAATGATTACTTTTTCTTCTTTTTTTAGTAATAAGAAAAAAATTTCACAGAGAGAAACGGAGTACAAAAACAAAGGAACAAAAACAGAAAGCAGACCATGTTTTAATTGGAGTTGTAAGCCTACATCCTTATTTACCTAAAAGGAAAGAGGGAGCCCCAATTCACTCATCTATCTAATAAGTTCCAAATCTTCGTGTAGAAGGTCACTCCAATTTGCAAGATACAATAATAATTTTCTGTCACCATTCCAATAGGAGTTAAAAAGGTTGAAAACCTGGTCACATCAATCAATAATAATTTCATTATAAAATGTGGTGATTCATAGTTAACCAAAAACAATAATGTTTTTTTATGTTATAGTGTTATACGATGTGGTCATTGACCAAACTGTCCAACTTATTGTCAGAATGGCCTTTAATTAAAATGAACTTATTTTGGATATAGTTAGTTAGCTAAGTGTTGAAATGTATTACAATACTTTTTTCAAAAGAAAAAGGGTAAGCAGGATACCCTACAAGCTATGAGCAAAAATAAAAAAGATTAATGGCACCTCTTATTATCGTCACATCGATCCATGATTAATGTATAGAGATACAGGTGGAGAGGTGCCATACTATTAGAAAGAATCTCTCTTTTGTTGAATATACACATTTATACCTTGAGATAAGCACTTCACGTGGTAGTGTTATTTAGATCCTCAACACACGGAAATGTTATATATATATACACACACACACACACTTTTGAGCGTTAATTATATTCAGGTAGGTCTCACATATTACCAAATTTTTATATTTAGGTAAAAATTAATTGCTGATAAAGAAGCTTCACCTATATTTTGTAGCTGTCTTGTTCTATTTTCTGAAATCTCATAAGCTTGCTTTCTTTGAACTTCAACAATGTCCGAGAAGAGTATGGTTCCCTCAAGATTTATGGTTTTCCCAATGACTATTTCTATGTTCCCTTAAGACTTTAATATTGAGAAATTTACAAGTTCAACATATTTGATTAAGTTTAGAGACTATCAGTTTTCTCTACATCTCACACTAACAAGAATTTATCAGTCCAAGACTCCAAACACTTACTCTTGGCTCTTTGCATTATGTATTATGCAGATTATCATAGATTCCCCATAATTACTTTGTAATGACTTAATTGAGGCATATGTTGATCTTAAATCCAAGGACCTAGATGATTATGGCTCTCAGTCCACCAATACATTGACAAAATTTTCAAGAATGCCACTGGATTATGAATAATCTAGAACCTCTAAGTTTTAAGTAGCCACCTTAATTGCCTAATTTGGGCTTAAGATGAGAGAGTTATGCCTAAATTAATCCAAGGAGGTCAGCTGAAACATCTTCTGACTTCACGTGGTCAGCACGCCATCAAATGGTCTTCATAAAAGCTGTAGCCCTGTGTATTAGCTTTCATTTGGCACTGGTTTCAGCTCTATTGGACATGTATAGCCCAAAACATGGCCCCATTAGTCCATACGGGTCAGGTTCTAGCGACAGCATCATTTCTCTGACTTCTAGGCCCAATTTGGCCCACTAGACAACCAATTCAGCTTCTGAGCTCTTCATAAAAGTTGTAGAGCTTCCTCTTAGATTTCCTACAAGGTAAAATTCATAATTTTTGGATGTCTAGAACTCAAGATATGCCTAAAATACAGCGACAATGTAAAAATTTAATTAATGCTAAAAAATACAATTAAACCCAATTGTAACGCAAACTATAAAATGTGACTGATGAACACTATTCACACATATTAATAATCCCTCATATTTAGTGTCTTACATCATCTTTTGTGCTTAATTGATTGGTCTTGTCCATGTTTTATAAGTTTAGGTTTCATTGGACTTAAGTGCAAATTGTCAGCATTTCTTGGTTGTTGACACTGTCTCTGTATTTTGGTCATATCTTAAGTTATAAACATCTAAAAATTGTGAAATTTATATTGAAGTAAAGCTAAGATGAAGATCTACAACTTTTATGAAAAGCTTACAAGCTGATTCGGATGTCTAGTGGGATGACTTGGGCCTAGAAGTCAGAGATAGGAAGCTGACGTTGGAACCCGATCCGCTTACATTGATTGGGTCATTAATTAACATTGGAAGGTCCAATGGAGCTGAAACCAGTGCCAATTGAAATCTAACACCTAGGGCTTCAACTCTCATGAAGAACATTTTGCCAAACTACGGCGTTTTAGGGGTGTTATGATCACATGAAATCAGAGGTTAATTTAGTTACCCTATAGGCTTAATTTGGGCATAACTTTTTCATCTTAAGTTCAAATTAAACAAATTAGGAGGCCTTGGAAAGCTAAGAGGAAGAGGATTAAGATTAATCTATGGGTATTCTTGTATTTTAATTTCTAAAGTCTGTTATTTGGAGGGAAACAGAATCATACGAGATACACTTTCTGTTTTACCATATGTTGAATTCCTTGTATTTTCTCCTCATTCTCTCTAGAGTTCTCTTTCTCTAGTTCTTTCGTTTCTTCTTCCTCTACAAGCCTCCTTGGACTGCAGTCATGGAGGGCTAAAAATCTAAGATCGATTCAAGATACTTCAAGGAATTTTGGTTTGGCTTGAGACTTTGTTCTTCAATTTTCATTTTGAATGCAATTAGATTTTCTCTTCTCTTCTCGCTTGTTAATTCAAAATTCGTAATGCATGAATGAAGATCTTTGTTTGTATATTTCGAATTATGGATTAAGAATGTGATTTTGATTGATTAATCAATGTTTCATCCCTTGAATTGAAGAGAATTGAATTACAGATTTGTGGTTTAGGTTAATTGATTCTTGCAATTAAACTAGCATTGATTTTACATATTTGTGAATCTTTTGTTAGTTGAATCCTAGATGATCATCTAATAGTGAATCTCAATTCTAATGCAGAGATCTCAGTTGGAATTGAATTAACCATTTAATTAGATTCAAATGCATGCTTAGTGGTGTATGATAGCCGAAATCGGAATTCTGACAAAGTATATTGGATTGGTTGTTTGCTTATTTGATCTTTCTTAGTTTTAATTGTTCTTTTACAAATTGGAAACATATAAATCCCCATTGTTTTGAGTCTTGATATAATTGAATTGTATCCATGATCCTTTGAGAAACGACTTGGTTCATTGCATTATACTACAAATTGTTTGTGAACCAATTTTTACTATTTGATCGAGCTCAGCAGCTCGTATCAGTGACCAAATTCAATTAATTAAGCACAAAGAGGAGATAATATACTAAATATGAGGGATTAATATTGTGTGTGAATAGTGTTTATCAGTACCTGACAAATCAGCTGAGATGGATGGTGTCGCAAAGAATAGTAAGCTATTGTTTCATCCAAACAAACCTTCAAAAAAGGTGTAAACAAACCAAAATACACAATTTATTGAATCCCTTAAAGGTTCATCTGCACAATATTTTTTTTGAAATCTGAAAAACTAACCTAACTATGTGATAAATCAGAGGTAGAAGATGAATGGTGTGGGTTTCACCAAAAACAAAAATCAGAAGAAGTTTTCAATACCTGGAGGTAGCAATGGAGCAGAAAAATCAACAAAATGCCTGTAAAATCAACAATCACGATTCATAATCGTAAAGTTTGAGAAGAAGAAGATGAAGAATGTCATTCGCAAATGGAAAATGGCAAATGGAAAAATCAATTTTGAAGTTTTGAAAAATGAGGTCACTATAGTGTTTCACCATAAATCACCAATGAAGATGCTTCAGCATTAAAGAGAGTGTGTGACATTGAGCGTCCTTTGCCGAGAGACATCGAAGTTAGCAATGCTGAGGAGCTCAACAATGTAAAAAAATGAAAAAAGAGATTTTTTTTATTATTTGTAATTAGCAAGGAATCGTTCTATTCCTCGCTAAAATTTTAATGAAGTGCCAAATAACTAGCGTGCAACCTTGAAAAGTTTAGCTAAGGATATGTCTCTTGCTAATCCGTTCCTAAAATGATGGATTTTTTAGCTCAAGTCGATTCACTTAACCCTTGCAAATTTCATCGCTAAATCGCTAAATTAGCTAGGGATATGATGGCAGTTGCTAAAATCCATCGTTAAATCTTGTTTTTCTTGTAGTGATCACAAGAAGCTCCTTGTTTAGCTAAGAAATCCGCGCAAGCATTTGCCTCTCTTAAGAGGTGGCAAACTTGAACCTCTCATTCCTTCCAAAGCATTTGCTTAATAAGGGATATAATATGAAAGAATTGAAGGAAGGCATCCAAACCACCAAAAATCAAACGAACTATTTTTAAATAGTCATACTTGCAAACAACCTGTCTATAACCGGCTTGCCACGCAAGGTCAAGACCCTTCTAGATGGCCATGAGCTCAATGAGCAAGATATATGAGAAATCAAGACTCCCAAGAAAACCCTTAATCCAAGATCCATCATCCTATCTCAACAATCCCACAAAGCCAGCTGGACTAAAGTTACGCAAAGAGCTACCATCAATATTCACCTTGACAATGCCTTGTCCAGGCGGGATCTACTGGACCAGTGTAAGAGGAGATCTAACTGATGATGTATGACTTAAGAGCACCTTACATTCATCTGTGAGTTGGGCAATGTTCTTGAACACCACCGTATCAGAGAAATGCTCGTGGTCCATGATCATGTTGTTGCGAGCATGCAAGAGCCACCAAATGGTAGAAAGGAACAACATGTTATACTCCTCTACTGTATAAGCCAATAACCAATCCCAAAGATCAAGGTTAAATAAAGAGACATCTCAAACAAAACTCAAGCATTCCTATATCCTTCTAGCACCAGGACAATCATGTAAGTAATGTAACACCTCGTTGGCTGCATTGGCACATGGATCGGCTCCGTGCTCATCCCATGAGTGAAACATAAGTGATTGGTAGGGAGTGCCTCGTGACAAATAAGCTACACAAGAAACCTCGCTTTCTCAAGTACTAGCATTTCCAAATCTAGTTTCAAGTGAGATGGGTCTCTAGCTACTTATTTTCTCTCTAATGCTCGATTTCACATCATAGTGACCAGCAACATTGCCCCCCTAAAACAATACAATCCTGAGTCTGCCACCTGACTATGAAGAATACCTAGAGTAGCTTTAATCTTATTAACCATAGGGCTAGGCATAAGTATACAGATGATCAAACTTCCAACAAATGTTTGGTCCCATTACTTGTTGGATTAAATATTAGGGAAAAGTACATCTAAACCCCCTAAACTTTAACTCATTTACAAACAACTACTATGAACTATATAATCTTCCATTTTAATCCTTAAACTATATCAATTATTGTAATAGGTCATTTCATCCACTTTCTGTTAAGTTACTAATGGAAGAGTGACGTAACATGATCCTACCCCCATCTGTCTCCAATATTAACCCTTCATGTTAATTTTTAAAAATTTTCTTATCTATTTAATAATTCTTGATAAATTAAGAAAACTTAATAATAATAGAAAAAAAATAAAGAGGCTTGTGATGGAAGACATAATGAAATTCAGACCTTCGTTTCGGTTTGGGCATAAGGCAAGGTCAAAGCCTGAGCTCCTCCTAGCTATTACTGTTTATGCAAAGGCAACCCAAAAACCCATAAGGACCTTCTTCCTTTCTTGATTTTCTAGCATTTAACCAAAGCTATGGCCAACAACAAAAATCCACAACTGTCAAATGTGCCACGAGTTCCAAATCATTTTATATAACTTATTCTATATGGTTTGTTATGGACTCTCATTTTTTCCCCATTATTATTAAGTTTTTTTTTAATTTATGACAAATTATTAAATAAATAAAAAGTGTAAAAAGAAATTGACGTGAAGGGTTAGAATTAGAGACATATGAAGGGTGAGAATCATGCCGTATAACGTTTCCATTAGTAACTTAACAGAAAGTGGATAGAAGGACCTATTGCAATAATTAATATAATTTATGGATTAAATTAAAAGACTTTATAATTCACGATAATTGTTTGTAAATAAGTCAATGTTTAGGAAATATGAATGCACTTTTTCCTCTAATGTAATCAACATGGACGTTTAAATTATATTATGCATGATCTGTCCCCCCCTCCCCTCCCTCTCATTTTATTATTTATACAGGAAAATAGAATTTTTAATTAAAAAATTTTTTTGAAAAATTATCTTCAATTTTTTTCTGATATTCTAACCTTTACTCAAAAGCATGATTTTCATTCATATTTGAGTTTTCAAATGTGAACTGTTTTGTTATTGTTAATTACGGTTATTGGATAACATATTCGATTTTGATTGACTATGCTCAAACTCAAATTGATCGCATATCTTATCATGGTCATCTCTAACAGATAATGATCATCTTACCACAAGAAATTTAGACTTTTCAAAAAGAAATTAAGTAAAACTTAATTTTTCTATAACTAATTTATAATTTTTTTAATTAAAAAAGTGTAGAAATTTAAATGCGCTATGAACAAATATCCGGCACGTTAGCACCAAGTGCTAAATAATGGCAATTTACGCTTCGGATCAAGGAGAGACCATAGTGTTTTAATTTCTTGCCAGATTTCAAAACGTTGTATGTTTGCTGGTGACCGCGTCAGTAGCTGAAGTGTCAGAAACATTTCCTGATATAGTTTACTAACACAACACATCATTCTGCATATTAGTTAATCAATTAGGAGAAATGAACCGCAAATCAATTTACTTCCGCTATCATTAATCATGAAATGAACTTGTCAACATGATACATTTGACTTTGATGACTGCCTTGATTTTTAGACTTGCACAGAGACAACCTATACGAAAACCAATCAACCCTAAATTTTGGATAAAGAATAAAAGAAGATTGTATCTCTTTCTCAAATGAATTACATTACAAACTGGACTTGACTTTACACAAAAATAGGCCTTTCAAGTTAATAACGACATGGCCCATGTTACTAGGTTAGTTGATGGATCCGGTTTAAACTCCTGGTCCCCTTCATCTGCGTTTGTCATTGCATTCACTGTTTCCTGTGCGTGTTCTGAACCCAGGTAGCATGAAGTGCTTTGCAATGGAAAACGTATCCACTTAGTCAACCTCCTTTGCACTCTTTGGCACCTGTCCTCCAGATTACAAGAAGCCATCAGGTAAAGGCCGCAAATTGCATTTCTGGTTCATAATATATTTTAATATCATGAATCATGAGAGCCTTGAACCATCAAAGTAATACGCTTAGCACTGTCTGCACGAAAGCTGTCCCCTTTAAATGCAATCTGGGAGGACAATCATATTCAAGATCCTCAAGACAATAGAAACAACAAATATAAAACCAAAAGTCCTTTTGACAGTAATAAGCTATTAAATTACCTCAGCTGGACTATCAGGGGGGAACCACCGCAACAACGCACCAAGATGCACAACAGCAGGAATTAGCTTGAAAAGCAATGGTGTAGTCACCTGCACTATTTCTTTCTGCGTAAGCTTCAAATCTACAAATCAACTAGCTACATATATTTGACAGTTTAATACTCAGATCATATCAAGATTACACATAAAACTGGCTACAACACCCAAACCTATGCACAAGAATTTTTCACTAGAAGACCCAATGTTTTACTGGTGATATCCTGTTCAGAAGTTTACTCAAATGTATAATGCGAAGTATGCATACAGGTAAAATAATTGGTCAATCAGTCAACAAATAAAAACATGATACAGTTCAGTCATGCTGGCTGGCTGAATACCCTGCAAGTTTATGACTGGTATTGCATCATCCAACATGATTTTAAGATGAAGTGGAATGTTTACCATGTTTTTCTTTTTCTCCCACATTGGCCATATTTCACATTTCAAAAAACTTAAAACCAAGAGTTGAAATAGCAGGTAAGTAAAATCAACATGGTCTATGGACTTGAAACAACAGTCTTCCCTTGAGCAAATGCTACATGCAAGCAATACATAGCGGATAGAGATAGCCCAATAACCCTAAGCCATGTACCAAGAGCATAAGTGTGTATCATAACCAATATAATTGAATTATTTCAAGATTTCTGTAAGTAGAATTTCTCTTATTTAGACACATCAACAAAAATTTACAGGCCTTGAGTACTGCATGGGGATGAGTTGGCTCAAGTGATACAATGCACACAAATGTGAACACAGGACCAGCAATAAGTATTTGCTAATTTGAATTCATGACAAGTGGACCGCACCAGGATTGCTTGAAAGACCAGTATTTCAACTATGTTTTATGATTGAGAATTACTATGCAAAACTATCTTATGTAAAATGGTGTATGCATACCAGACTGAGAGCTGTTGTTCCAAGGAGCAACAAATACAACTTTCCCTGCAGCAAAGATCAGACAGTCAGTTTAAATCGTAGTACTTAAAAGGAACTGCAGAAACAAAGCGATTATATTCACACATCAAATGAAAATAAATGCTGCCAGGAAAACAATACAATTTTTAGTGAAATATATTTCCGATCTTCTTGAATTGAAAATGTTTACATCAATGTAGGAAGATAAATATCACTAAGTCTTACACTAAGCATAAAGCAAAAATCAGATTAAAAGCTACATCAAGCCGACAGATGATAGGTCAATACTTAGAGAACTAGATGAAAAGAACATTAAAATCTATGGAAGACCGATATTTTATCTTAAAATGGATGCATCATCCAATCTAAAATGAATGTTTCTAAATGAAGCACTCACCTCAACTAAATGAAGATTTGAAGCACGACTGAGGAGAACAAAGGCAAATTCCCCAATTTGTGCGAGAGACATCCCAACCTACGCATGTGGAATAACCTAAGGCTCCTCCGTCAATAAAATGTATGATGTAATCAACAAGCAGATGCATTTATGTTAACAGTTGTCAAATCTTACAAGAAGTGAAGTCTTGTTGTTGTATCCAAACCCCTTGACAACAGATGCAGTTACGATTGTTTTTATAATGATCACCAATATAACAGCTGCCAGTAAAATATCAACATGAATCCAAAGGAAATGGACATGTATAAGCATCCCAATGCTGGCCAAGAACAGAGCTGCAAAAAGGTTGCGAATTGGCTCAACCTAAAAATCAACAAACTCAAATAAGTATAGGGAAAACACACATGATCTCATAAGTCATGTGCTTCAAGTTGGTTCCCTGAAATTCATTAAGAATGGGGTTGGGAGAATAGTCAAACTTAAGTCATTTGTGTATAATGGAAGAAAAGTAAGATTATGGCCTTAAATCGGCAAGAAGTCTCCATCAAAATTGCTTTGGATCAGATACACATCCATGATGAAAATACACACAAGGCATTATACAAAAAGAATATTCAAGCATTTTCCCCCCTAAAGCATGCTTAACATGACAAAAAAAGCAATTGAATTCATACAGAACATAACAAATATTGTGCAAAATGATATTCCTCACACCACATATATGCTTTTATCAAGAAAAAAAGGGCAAAAGTTTTAAATTAACTTCAGGTTGGAGAGTTGGTACTTGGTACAAACTAGAAAGTCATTGGGAAACATCCAACTCCTGAAAACATAATATACTAGTAAAACTTGAACTCCAGAGAACATAATATTCTAGGAAAATGTGTTACTTGCTCAAGCGTATGTTGACCAAGATCTGTCGTTGATATCATCACTCCTGCAGCGAAGGATCCCAGTTCAAGGCTTAAACCCAGCTTATCACTACACTGAAATGAAACAACAATTTATGTTATAGGCACACAAGTTGGCGGACTTGCATAAATGCATGTATATATGTGTCAGGGAATGTATGTATTTAAGCAACCTCTCAGATGTAGGGAAGTGAGTTAGGTGCATTTACATCAGTCGTTACACACCAAAAAGGGAACAAGTACAGACTTCACCATGACTAAGGCACTTTATGTTGTAGAGAATAAAACAGACTACTAATACTATACAATGAGAAGATAACACTGTTGCCAAGCAGTGGAGATTAAGGAAAGATAGAAGACAAACCCAAGCAACAAGTAGGCAAAACGCCACCGATGCCAATTGATAAAGTTCATTGGTCTGCACAAGAAGAAGTCAGTTAAACTAATGCATGAAAGAAAGCATGTAACAACAAAGCAAAAGGTCTATCTTCACCTGAGATGATAAGCTTATCATAAGCTTAAGGAACCATGGTACACAGGTACGAGATAATATCGTCAAAACGGCCAAAAATGTAATTAAAACCACCAACCTGAAACAATGAAGTTAGTAAATCAGAAAGGATAAATTACTGAAACAAGCATATCATCAAGCAAGAACCAGAAAGTTATCATCATCAGTGGAACAAATCAAGCTGACTGCCTTACATTATTCAACCATTCTATGGACTATAAGAAATAGCCTATTATCTCTTTAAAGTAGTGCTGGTATTAGAACAACAACCAGTAATCCCTGCACTACAATCTTTCTTTGGATAAAGTTCACAAATGAAGGCATTCAAGGAGTGGAGTAGAACATTATGTTTACAGCATGCTCATTAATGGCCCAAAGCGGGGACAAGCACACCAATATTTCTCAACTTATTTGCATATACATATCCTTAGAATCATTTAACAAGCCAAGTATTAGATCAAAATGATAAACAGAATATCTTCTTTTGACATTCACAAAATAAATGTCAAATTGGACACAATTGAAAGACAAGATCTGAATACCAAGTAGCAGAACTGGGAAATCATAGCGTTTAATGTCGCGTGTTATGGATCTGAGTAATCTATGTTGAGATAGCATGAATGAGGGACAGTTCATCCTATAATTTACTTACGATTTAGTCATGGATATTACTCCCTGAAGAACACCTGATGTACCAACCAGAACTGGAAGCAGCGCAAAGAGCAAACCAACAGCACAATCCTGAAAGGGACCAATAATTTTGAATATTGCAATAAAAGGTATATGTGAAAGAAAATCTTAATAAAGAATATCAGGATCATGATTGTATTAGTCTGCCCTCTTTTTGCACAACTGGTGGTAGTAATGTTTCAGTCATTCATATGCACTTATCAAACTAATAGTGCATACCTGCAGGATCAGAGTTCCAATTGTGACCTGACCATGAAGGGCATTGACACTATTCCTTTCCATTAAGAACTTCAAGACCTATGGGTCAAACAAGAATAACAACAATCCTTCAGTAACATGACTTTAAGGGGGAAATAAGATAAATTATAAGAGAACACTATGTCTAGGCATGGCTGCAAGGAAGAATGATAATATCAAGCATAAAAGTGATCAAAGAAAGAGCTTAAAATATTATATTTTCCATCAACAAGAAAACTTCACTCATCTGCACCTATCCGACTAATAGGAGCATGGCACATGAATTTCTCCTTCTCCATCAAACACTACATAGAGTTATATCCTCCACCACATTCTATTTAGAATCTTTTTTTCTTTTGTGGTGAAATAAGAAATCTTTAGAGAAAATGCAAATGGGAGAAAGGATAAAATATATCCTCCTAAATAAAGAAACAAAAGGAAAACAAAGAGGCTCAAAGATGCAACAACCGATCTCTTTTGCTTAACTGTAATAGTTTCCTTTAAACAAACCATAAGCAGAGCACCAGCCAACATGATCTTATACCATAACATTTGTAAGGGTAAAATGACCCTTGAAAATGCAAGAATTCCTCTCCAACCAATTACTCTAAAAGAACGCGTAAATGCTCATTCCACAAAAAAATTATCATGGAAAAAGCCTTTCTCAATTAGTAAGACGTTATTTTTCTTCAGTCTTCTGCCTAGTTAGTGAGATATTACTATTCATATGATCAAAACATTTTTTCCACTTAAGTTGTCTATTTTTACTAATCTTGTTATCATTGTCACATTCTCATGTAGAAAAGTGATACCAGAAAACATTCAATAATATGGTCAGGAAATTACCACTGCCGTTGAAGACATAGATAGAAATGCACCAACAAATATTCCCTCAGAAGATTTACCACCACATAACTGCACGAAGGATGTAGATGCAAGCATCAGAAATTCACTGCTACTAAAGTGGAGAATTTGTGTAATAAATAAGAGAACAAAACATCACCAATTGTTTCATTTGACTGGAAGACTCAAAATCAACACATGTTCCTAGAAGACTATTTTAAGAGCCTTAACAGGCTAGAAAAATACTAACTTGTCCTACATGCCTGTATCCAACTAAGCAATTAATAAAAAATATTCTGGGCAGAATAAAATAAAATTGACATGTATAATTGGAAGAAATGAAACATGTCAATATCAGGGTCTCAGCATGATATCAATCAAAATATGTTACCAAACATTCCAATGCCATTAAGAAGGAAATTGCGAAATAAATTGTCAAGAAATAACTGTTATCCTCATCATATGATTTAAACAGTACAATTAATGTATCAACCAAGGAATTTTTTCACATGCCCTCTCATAAAATCTTAAATCTAGGTTGATCCCATCTGGATTTAGGTCAACATATGATGGCAGCATATTCATTTTTTGGCATAATAGCAAGACTGATTTTTCTCTTGCATACTTGATATGTTTTCCTCTGAAAATTCAATTATTTAGCCTAACGTTCAGGACCATCTCATATTGGGAGAAAGATATATTAGTTCATCATGCTCCATACATAAATCAGTAGATCTTTTCTGAACTTATAAAGTCTTAAGATAATGTGGTATCATGGTATGGTATAATAAAAATAACGAGATTTCGAACAATACAGGTTGCAGACTGGCAATGAGTATTTATAAAGAATCATATTATATTTGGATAATATTTATAAAAATGTTAGACATACTGAGGCTGTTATTCCGCACAGGCACATAAATAAGAAAATTTGGAGTAGACCTCCAAGAATAGCCACTGCTCGAACAATTCGAAGCTGCAAACATGAGAAAACAGATTTATAGCATATAGGGATGAGCTAAAATACACATGTTTAAGCTAAAAGGAATAAGTGAGTATAAAAGCCAACCTTTGTTGTGGAAAACTCCAAGCCCAATGCAAAAAGCAAAAAGATGACACCAAATTGAGCAACTGTCTCAACCTACATGGAATGGAAGCAGTATGTAAAGTTACTTGGTAATAGATTAGATAACAATTTAATTTATCATTTTATTTCAATATATCACATATGAAGACATTATATCTAAAAGAACCACATGATGACATCATGATCCCATTGACACTGATTTTTTTTCTAGAAATGATGCAGTTGGTTAAAAAGAGAAGGAAAAAAATTCTTTAGAGTACATAACAAAGAACAATAAAGGCAACATACTTGGACCATTTCATTAACAAAACTCAAGCCTCCTGGACCAATGACCGATCCTGCTAGCAGATATCCAGTCATAACCTGAAAATTAGGATGTGTGGATAACACCACTCTTAAGAGGTATATGGTAGGAATATTTACAGAAAATAATAAAGCAATGTTTATGATCAAACCGGTTGTCCAAGACAAGCAAAGGCAATGCCACCACAGGTTGCAGAAACTATGACAACCACAAGATCTGATATCAATCTGCAAATATGGCATATTAAAAAGGGTAAGCAGCCTCACTAGTTACAGCCACTCATACATGTAATGCCAATTGGAAAAGAAAAGGAACAGTAAGTAAACCTCAAGTCTAATTGAAGAACAGGATACTTTGACTTGGGATTGGACATGATAAAGACATTGTCCTGAAGAATAAACAATAAGAAAGCTAGAAAATTAAAATTCCACTTAGAAGAGTAGTAAGATTTTTTTTTGTGTGCATATTGTGATGATGTAGTAGTAGCAACAAAATATTATTACAGTCTATTTAATTTTGAAAGATTTAAACTTCAATAACATGAATAAAACATACCTTACGATCAATTAAAGTTGGCATATCTTCTGCCTGATTCTCATTATCCAAATTGAAAACATTATGGAACTGAAATGAACTGATACAAAAACTTACCAAATGTCATAAAGCACTCAATTTCAGGTCAGAACTGCTGAAAGTAATTACTAGAATTGCACTAAATTTTAACATCAGTTCCCTCTTCAAGAGAAATCAACAATACGATTTACTTTACAAGAAAGAGGTGCATACTTTTCCTCTTTGCTTTCATTTTTCTTGTGCTTAACTCTAGCAACGGTTTCCAAAACGGCCTGATATATTAATTAAACATGTCACAAAAAAGGAAGGACATTAGATTAAGTGTCAATTCAAATACTAATAATAAACCGCGGATATAAAAACCCTTAAAAATCAAAATAGACAGAATTTACACAACTTTTAAACTGTTAAACATGCTTTGTGAGCCTATCTTACAGCAGAAAATAAGTGGTGGGTAAGCAAGTTACAGGTTTCCGCCATAAATTTCTTTTTCCCAGGAGAAAATCAAAACCAGATTTCAACGCACCAAATGTGAAATCTGCTATCCAAGTTATGATCTATTGCAACTTCTGTCCTAGATCAGCTTAATGCACTTTTAACCAATGACCATCAACAGATTTAACTCAATACCAGATTGAACTCTGGCCTACCCTAAGGCAAATTATCTATATCACTGAAATTATGCGGCTAGACCCGACTGCCCCAGGGGCTGATTCACATTGAACAACAACCACAACTTAAGGAAGCAAATAAATATATCATTTAAAAGAATTCACTACACACCTGCTGTTCAGCAACACTATTGTTGAAACTACCAGAATCAGTACCTGCAAAAGAATCAATCAAGGTAATTCACCAAGTGCATTCAATAGAATAAAACATTTTCCACGATGCTACACGTAAGATTCAAAATGTTCAGGCCAACGTATCCACAGGAAAAAAAGAAAAAGAAAAAAGAAATGATTTTAGAAATCGATAGCATTCCATTCGTTTTCCATTGCAACAACACAACAACCCAAACAAAATGGAGCGAAATTTTCTAATTACGGCTTTTCCTAACCACAACCACACTGCACACATTGCTACGAGAAGTTAAAGTACAGCAATGCGCCAATCTCACACTGAAATCACGAAATTGGAGAATAACGCATCCAAAGCAAAAAAGCGAAACTAGAAAACTAGAAAGGCGTGAGTGAGTAGCAATGAAAGAGAGAGAGAGAAGGTAGATCTGAGAACCTTCATTCTGCTCATTCTCGGGGAATTCCCTCTCGAGTGCTCGATCAATCATGTCAGCGAAGCTGTCCTCACCGGATCTCGCGAGAGACGCATTACCAGCAGCGGTTGCATTGGTTTCCGGAGAGAAAGAGAGTGAGGGATGGCAGAGAAGTAAATCGCACACAACCAGCAAATTCAGAATCGCAAATGATGATCTTATTCTTAACCTCATCTTTCATACTCTCTCTTGCGCTGTGCACACAAACATACATACGTTACAGACAAAGCACAATGAATTGAATTGAATTGAATTGAAATGAAATGAAGCAAAGCAACATCAAGATGCTTCCCTGTATCGTAACGTATGTTAAGCACTGCCAACTATCAAGATGTGCCCAATAACATGACGACACGTTCGCGAATATACTTTATGACGGTTAACAAGAATGTTTGACAACTTCTGCGTAGCCATTACATAATTGCCTTTTTGTTTGGGATTACCGCGGACATTGTTGTGCTGTTAGCTTGAATTCATCATAATAACAATACAAATTATTGACAAGGCTATTATAGCTTTTACACGTTGAGCGCTTTACAGTTTTCGTTTATAATAATGTTCTTTATGAGTGTGAAATTTTAATCTTATAATTCAGATAATAAATTTTTTTATTAATCAAAAATAAATAAATAATGCATCTAATGATTAAAAAGTTAATTTTTGAAGCACTGGAGTGTTTTATAGCAAAACACTATTAGCAAAAACACCATCATCATCTACCAATTATCAAATCTTGGCTTATATAGTAAAAAAAAAAGTTTATTCCTCTATTCATTTTTTAAAATTTAAATATGTTAAATAATTAAAAAAAATTAATTCTTACAAATTTATTATGTTTAATAGATAATGAATTCGGATCCTCTGATCTTTATCCATATATAATAGGTATTATTTTTTTCGAATTGGGTAGAAGTAATATTTCTGGAAGTTCAATGGTTGTGAGCAGAGGCCAATCAAACAAAATTAATGACAAGAACTTCCATGCCATTAAAATCATATTTGTTCCTGTACTGATAATTATTTGCACCCAAAAGGAAAGAAGAAACATAGAGGTATCTGTACCAATATATATATATACATATATATAGGTATATTCTATAACTAATTAATTATACTTTATTATAATAAAATATTTGCAACAATAAAGTAATTTGAAATCATTTTTTTTTACTGAATTTATGTTTTTGCCATCAGCATTAAACTACGAATAGTGAAGTGAGATAGTTATTAGTTATTAGTTATTTAGCTAAGGAGAGTTAGCTTAATTGGTAAAATCAAACAACTAAAAGCTTTTGAGTTTGGTTTTTACTAATGATTCTTGGTAGATCATCAATAAGTATTACATAAACTCTTACTAAAATTTGTAGCACACCCTAACCCTAAAATAGAATAACCTCCCATTCCTCTAGACCTTTAATCAACATAAAAAACTTGGGAATTTGGGGGACAATGCGAAGTCGACATTTGCCCAACATAATATTTTAGTGCAACCTAAATATAAAGTATCATTATAAAGCCCACATTATATCTTTCACCAACATGGCCATTCTTGTAAGCCCAAACAGAAAATGACTAGCGTGATCCATGAAGACGAGTTAGAATGAGAGGCCCTACTACCAGGTTCTGCACTTCTGCTAATGCGTAAAACATCAATTTTATTTTATTTTTAATATAAGTGCGATTTTATTGTGGCTATTTTCAGCCAGGAAATCTGTTATGTAAAAAGAAACAAAAAAATTGGATCTTAGATGTTATATTTGTACAAAGGTTTAAAATTAAAACAACAAATCATGTAACTTTTTAAACAAGTTATGTGATTTCATTATAAAAAAAATTATGTGATTTAGCTTGACTTAATGTTTTAATTTTCATCATTCCTATAAATCTAATAGTCTAGGTCTAATCCCATAAAATTGACTTCCTCACTATAAGATTGCATTTTGCATAAGGCTTACGAAATTATGATGTGTTTCTTTTTCTTTCTTTCATGGGTAAGCTGCATTAGGTCATGCAACAAATTAGTCACTAGCTTATTCAAAGCGTACAGAGAAAGGAAAAACATAACTTGGCAATACTACTAGCCAGAGTTAATTAAGTTCATTGGATTGATGTTAAATGGAGTTTGAAGCTACTGAAACTCTATATAGATTCCAGATGACAGACGAGTCAGCATCTTTCTTCTCAACATCTAAAGCATGTTATTGACTTTATTAAATTATTATGGTGCAGAATTCCAATTCCAAGGTTTTCAATTGACAAAATAAATAAAATAACCAGTTGCTTCGTCTATCCGAATCACCTTAGCGTAGTTCATACTTTGCGATTTCTCCACCTTCTCTTAAACTCTGCTTTGATGCAATCTTGGAAATGATTCAGACATTTTTTAAGCAACATGCAAAACATCGAATAGAAGCAGTCAGATTCGCTTTTCCCTGTTTATTTTTTCTCCTCAACTGGACAGATCTGCCCCTTTCACGTGACCTAAAATATTAAATATATATGAACAGAAATGTTATACTTAAATAGTAACCTCATCAAACAAAGTATTCGTATATTATAACACCTAAAAAAATGATTTAACTTTCTTATTTTAATTCTTATTATAATCATGAAAAATGATATATTTTCACACTTTTTTATGTAAAATTTATATCATTTTAATCCATGTACATGAATTGGTCTAATTCTTGCAAAAGAGACCTCTCATATATGTGAGTTCTGTGCAGGGACCAATTCTTAAAACAATATTATAGAAAATGAGAATATCAGTGTACTGTAATTTTACTAAGCACACCAATAGAGAATAAAGAGTCATCATTCTAAGTAACAATATCTTTATCAATTGGTTCCTTTCATATAGAAAGTGTTTGGTATAATATCTAACATGTCTGAGCATGCGAAGCATTATGTGTAAGATGTTTGGGCATGTAGAAGTCTCATGTTTAGTATGACATTTTAGACGTTTAGATATACTATGCCTTTTATTTGATTGCATGTTAACGTGAATTTCAAAGTTACCTTTTCCTAATTGTGTATAAATTACATTTATATCAATTTATTATATCAAAATTTATGAATTCGTAATAGCATAACAATCATAATAAACATTGTATGTTTATTTGATAAAAACAACATATCAATAATTTAAAATATTATTTTCTTGAAAAGATAATTCAAAATATTATTGATGATATTTTTTCTTGATATTATACATAAAAATTATTTTAATAGTTTATAAATTTAGAGTAAAGTTGGTTATAAATATCTGTTTTTATAAAAGAAAGAAAGAAAGAAATTAACAAGGGGACAACATTACACATAATAAGTATAGGGAGAATGACTTAAAAATTCAGCTTGATAGAAAGGTTAAACAATTTAGTTCGTTTTAAAAATTAACCAATCGTTCAACTAATTTAATTAATAATTTACATATAGTTAACCACATATTAAGTATCAAAATGAAGATAAATTATTGATTAATTGTATATAAATTATTAGTTAAATTAGTTAAATAATTGGTTAATTTTTAAAACGAACCAAACTGTCCAACCTTTTACCAAGAAGAAATTTTAATTCATTCTCCCATAAGTATATTAGCTCAACTCCGGCCCTCTTAAGTATAACAAAAAAAAGTATATTAACTGATTCTATTCTTTTTTGTTATTCGCTAATATAAAATTGTCATATTATCTTATTATGAGAAAGAAATATATAAAATTTATTATGATAGGATATATAAATATTTATGTAAAGTCTATTAATTTTACTAATAAAAAGAACATTCACATCCTTCAAAGTTTTACTTATTTACAAATAGTCATTATGAATTATAAGACCTTTTCATTTACTTCTTAAATTAAACCAATTAATTTAATAAATCATTCTATGCACCTTATATTAACTACTTATCATAGTAATGGAGTGGTATAATCTTAACCTTAATGTTATTTTTATTTAGGTAAAGAACATAAAGTCATTATAAACTTTGATCTTTTTACAAATAACTATCACGAATTTTGAAATCTTTCAATTTAATCTCTAAACTAATTTTATTATTTCAATTAACCATTCCATCCATCATCTATTACTACACTAACAGAAGTGTGACGTGACTAAATCCTAACCTTACACATGTCACAATATTAGTTATTGTTATTAAATTTATTTTAAATTATTTAATAAATCATAAAAAAAAAATAATGCCAGAGATGCTCCACCCTCCTCTGCTCCATCGCCGGCGACTACCCCACCATCCTCTCCACCCACTCCTTCGCAGATCCATCAGAAGCTTATGGTTTGGTAGAAACTTTTGAACTATTATTTGCCAAAGACTCATTCTTCTTCTTCCTCTGCTTTTTCTTAGATCCCAAAAAGGTAGGAAACACCATTTTCAGATAGAAACCAACACCATCAATGATCCCACTTCTTTTCACCACCACCTGTGCTTTGTTATTAACCTTTCTACCATTTTTGCTGGTCAAATTCCTCTCCTCCACCTATTCTCTCGTCGAACGTCAACCCTGTGGTTGTGGTGCTCCACAAGATCTTTCAAAGAAAGCTCGTAACTTGACTTGGGCATGTTCCAAACCTTTTCCATAAGCTCCTTTTGGCCTCTCGCAATGACTTGGGTTCTTGATGCAGGTGAAAGACTCATAATGGTTTTTGCCATGTTGGGGGCTCCTGGTGAAAGACTCCATGCATCAGTAGTTCATTTTTTTTTTTAATTTTCTATGATTATTAAATAATTTGAAATAAATTTAATAATGATGGCTGAGATTGTGACAAATGTAAGGTTAAGATTTAGCCACATTATACTTCTATTATTATAGAATGAATAAAAGAATTAATTAAAATAATAGAGTTAATTTAAGAATTAAATTAAAATTTTTAAAAAAGGTCAAAGTTTAAGATGATTTTATGCTCTTTACTCTTTTTTATTTTTATAATCATTTCACACATTTAATAATTCTAAAAAAAATGAAAAAACTAATAATTCAAAAAAAAAATCCTCTGCACATCTTCAACCTCCCCTGCCTCGCCTTCTCTTTCTCTGCTCTACCCCCATTGCCACACTCACCCACAAACCGTCATTACTGCTATTTCGCTTCACCATTTTTTATTTTTATTTTTGGCTGTGTGTGAGTATATGTTCCTCACTTCCAGCATCCCGTGCCATACTCTCATCCCATGCATCACATTCTCAATTCTCGTCCTGATTCCTCTATCCTCTGATTTTCTGCATGATAAATTGAGTGTCTCATTTGTTTTATCATCCCAAACAGTTTATCAGTCAAATAATTGAGAGAAAGGCTGATGAAGAAGGCCACCTTTGTAATTTTAACAAACAATTAAAAAGGCAAATGAAGATAAACTGTGAAGAGACAATTGCGACCCTTTGGGTCCCTTCCCTGAGGGTGTTCTTGGTTCTTGTCCCCATATTTTCACACACTTTCTTAAAAAACCCCATCTTTTTTTGGGTTCGGCGTCGTGGAAGACATGGAAGATGACTTGGTGCTTGAAGATGCAGCAGACTCAATTGCCAAGGCCACTTCCCCCATTCGGGTCGGAGGATTCCAGTCCCTCCTTCCTCTGGTGACAGGAAATAGGAGTGCCAGTACTGTTACCGACGATGGGACGGCAAGATTTTGGATTGGAATATGGGTGGGGATGTGGCACTTCCTGGACCATGGACTCCCCTCCTTGGTTGCCGCCGTGAACATTGCCGCCGGTGATTTTTCACGAAAACCAATAATGCGAACTTCAGTCAGAGATGAAGAAGATGATTTTCTAAGAAAACCGAAGTTTTTATTTATTTATTAGTTCTTTTACTTTTTAAAAATTAAAAAATAACTGAAATGATTAAAAAAAAAATTAAGAGCCTAGATTGTATATACGTAAAGGGTTAAAGACTCTGTCACGTCATTCTTTATTAATTAGTTTAATATAAGATAAGTAAAATAATCTATTAAAATGGTTGACTTAATTTAAAGATTAAATTAAAAAAATTCATAACTTATGGTGTCTCATTGTAAATGGCCATGTTATAAAAACCGGCCCGGACCGGCCGGCCATGGACCAGAACCAAGTGACTGGTTCGACTAATGGATCGAAGATGCTCGAATCGGCCCGACTGGTCCGACCCGGCCGGTTTTGAATGAAAACCGGTGACCCGGTTGGTTGAACCGGAACCGGCCGGGTCACTAAATTAAAAAAAAAAAATTTTAAACTTTGAAAAATCATAACTTTTGACTCGTTTGTCCGATTTAGACTAATTATATGTCCATTTCATATAACTTTTTGAGATCTACACCATGGTAGTCATATTTTTTTCAAAATAAATATATTTTAGTTATTTATAATAATAAATATCACCATATGTAGTGTGTATTTTTATATATATGTATTTAAATATTTATTTAATTTTATGCGGTTCGACCAGTGACCCACTGGTTGAACCAGTGACCCAGTGACCCAGTACCCTGACCGAGTCGACTACCGGTCCGGTTTTTATAACTATGGTAAATGGATCAAAGTTTAAAAGTTTATATACTCTTTAATTATATTTAGAATCAATTTAAAATAAAATTGATTTGATATGATTTGATTTTAAAATCAAATTTTATGTTTATAATTCATTATATAAAAATTAAATTTAAATTGATTAAAAAATCAATTTTTATGTTTAAAATTTATTAAAAAAAGAATTAATTTTATTTAATTTTATTATTTTATTATTTTAATCTTATATCATTGTAAATAATTTTATTAAATTAATAAGAATAAAATAATTAATCTAAATAAATAAATTTAAGTTTAAATCAAATCTACTCAAATTCAATTGAATTTGAATAGATTTTTAAATAACATAACTTAAATTTAAAAAAATTTTAAACTAAATTAATTATTTTTTAACATTCTAAACACAAAATTTAATTTACAAGTTAAATCAAATTAAATCTCATTTTTTATTCCAAAATACTCTTTACTCTTTTTACGTCAATGTTTTTCTCTAATTCTAACATACTTAACATGACATTTTATCTACACATCTAAAATTTACGAATATTTCGTGTGTCTACGATTAGTACAATTAGATGCACGTGCACCTCCGTCTGAAAAAAAGAAAAAAAGGATAATGCTTGGATGGAAAATTTTGAAAAAAAGAAAAATGATGAATAATTTTTTTATTTTAAATAAATTTTTTATTTATTTGATAATTTTTAAAATGAGAGGTTATTATATATAATCTTCAAATTATTCTTTATTTACTTTTATAAATATTTTATAATTTTTTTAATTTAAAAATAAAAAATTATTCTTTCCTTCCTTTCTCCTCAAAACTTTTCCTAAATAATTCTTAATTCTCTTATCGTGTTTGATCCGTCTAACACAGTCAGCAGCGTTTGCTTGACTATATATGGTCATTGGTTTGATAAAGTCAAGTTTGGTACATCAGAATGAATAAAATTAAAAACTAAGTTCACATACTATGTGCGCTTACCGAGTAGTTATAAACTAATGAGTGATCCTACAATTATGTCTTGTCTTGTTATAGTTATATTGACCACAAATTGTCAATCAAATAAAGCATATGGGTGGGGGTGAGTGAACGATTGATTCATCATGTTGCAACAGCATCCAGCCAAAACCGCCCACTGATTGATTTGCTCGACCTATATTCCCTTTCTGCATTTTGCTTGAATGCAACCTTTTTTGGGCCACTGCCCCTGGTTTCAAGTATTACAGCTGAATTGTTGATTTACCAGAGCAAACAAGAATTGAATTCACAGTGGCTTTTCGTTGAAAATAATAGCTACTTGCGGTGACTGAAATTGGATTTCACAAGGGTAGAAAAGTTTTCCTTTGAAAAGTGAAAGAACCCAAACTTAGTCTACAAGGGAAAATCTGATTGACCGTTGAAACGAACCAATTAAAAATTGTATAGTATCACATGATAATAGTGAAATGAACTTGGAGTTGATGGTTATGGATCATTCTTACTATTCTCAAGGCACTCTAACAAAATGTCCACTCATTTTTAGTCCTTGCTAAATATAGACTTCAAACTAATTAATTAGCCCCTAGTTACAGTATTAAGACAGATTTAAATCTTATCTAGCCCTATATATACCCCATCCAATAACATATCTTCAGCAAACAAATATTTAGCACAGAGATGGAGATCCCTGTGATAGACTTCAGCACTCTGAATGGGGACAAGAGGGGTGAAACCATGGCGCTACTTCACGAAGCTTGTGAGAAATGGGGCTTTTTTCTGGTAAAGAGAATGAGATTTGTGTTAGTTTTTCCCCCATCCTCCTCACTCATCAATTCTTAGTTAACTGTTTTTATTCAACATATTGCTTGTGCAGGTTGAGAACCATGAAATTGACACAAAGTTGATGAAGAAGGTGAAGCAGCTAATTAATACTCATTATGAGGAAAACCT
Source organism: Styphnolobium japonicum (assembly GCA_023212625.1). Lineage (NCBI taxonomy): Eukaryota > Viridiplantae > Streptophyta > Magnoliopsida > Fabales > Fabaceae > Styphnolobium > Styphnolobium japonicum. The sequence goes on from JALBWW010000012.1 coordinate 30,143,789, forward strand.
GAAGGAAAGCTTCTATCAGTCTGAGATAGCAAAGAGCTTGGAGAAAAAACAGAACACCTCTGATATAGATTGGGAAAGCACCTTCTTCATTTGGCATCGCCCCACCTCTAACATTAAGGAAATCCCAAACCTGTCCGAGGAGCTTTGGTTAGTCAATTCAACCTGTGTGGCTTCTAAATGATAACACAGACCCCCCCCCCCCTCACTCTCTCTCTCTCTCTCTCTCACACACACACACACACACACACTCTTCTAAGTCTTAAGCTGCACATAATCTGATACCAAGTATATATAAATGCAGCCAAACGATGGATCGGTACATTGCAAAACTCATTCAGCTGGCAAAGAAGTTGTCTGAGCTCATGAGTGAAAATCTTGGTTTGGAAAAGGATTACATCAAGGATGCATTTTCTGGAACTAATGGCCCTGCTGTGGGAACAAAAGTGGCCAAGTACCCTCGATGTCCACACCCAGAACTTGTGAGAGGACTTAGAGAACACACAGATGCTGGTGGTATCATCCTATTGCTCCAAGATGAGCAAGTCCCTGGTCTGGAATTCTTCAAAGATGGCAAATGGGTGAAGATCCCACCCTCCAAGAACAATGCCATTTTTGTGAACATAGGTGACCAAGTGGAAGTGTTGAGCAACGGCTTATATAAAAGCGTTGTGCACAGGGTGATGCCTGACAAGAATGGAAGCAGACTTTCTATCGCCAGCTTCTATAACCCAACTGGTGAAGCCATTATTTCCCCAGCTCCTAAACTCGTGTACCCAAGTAATTACCGTTTCGGAGACTATTTGAAGCTTTATGGCAACAATAAGTTTGGTGAAAAGGGTCCCAGATTTGAATCCATGAAGAATATGGCCAATGGGCACTACAATCATCTAGCTTAGAAGACTCTACCATTACCCTTGATCGGCTAGTAAATTTTACAAGTCATGTTCCACACCTTATCCCCCCAAAAAACTAGCGAAGGAAAATGTAACAGGAGGACACGTTTCATATTTCCTTAGGTTTGTTTTTTTTTGGGTTTTGGTCTGAATAACAAAGAAACTCATGTTCTTTATATATATATATATATATATATATATATATATATATATATATATATGCTTCCCCTTTTCTCTGCTCAGACTTTTTTTTAAATTGTTTTTAAGAATATGGTACTGGTATTACACTAAGCAAGCAAAATCTGTGTCCTAACACTTGATGAACACCTTGACCAGCCAACATTGGGCTTCAAATTTTCCATCTATGTATTTCCTCGAACGCAAACTCAAAACTATAAATCCCAACTCAGTCTCACTCACCAACATGATCCTGAGCAGTACTTATGATCAAAGTATCAAAATTAACCATATGAATTAATAATAAACTGTATATATGAGTTAATATGGCAGTCGGAGGAATATATTGGTGAAAAATTGATATTCCCATGCCTCAGATTCAGAACTTGAGAAGTGACAACCAGTGTCTAATGAAATTTTGGCACGTGGAGCGAAGCAACAGGGACCGTAACCTCTAGAACTAGATACGCAAATAGGTTTTGGGGCGGCGGGGGAGCGGGTGGTGGGGTGGCCTAATCCTTAACATGACATGATGTGCTTATCGACCACAGGGCATCAACCGCCGTGGCGCATGGACCAACCCACTTCAGCGTGAGCTCACTTGTGATTTTGTAACAAGTAACTTCGTCAATATTTTTGAAGTTAGGCCATAAAGAAAATAAAAGTGAATTAAACAAGATTCATTCATGAACTCTTTTGTAATTTTTTTAATAAATATAAAAAATAGAAAATTTTCATAATAAAATAGAAATATGTATAATAAACACACCAAAATAAATACATATATTGATAAATACACTTGGTTTGGAAATGAATATGAATTTAAATGGAAGAGAGGCTGTCTTATTTTAAAAATAGAACTCAATTTTTTTGAATTGACTCCATCAATATTACTTGTTAATTCAACCTTCATTGTCCTTTTTTAATTGTCTCATCTTAAAGTATAATAGCTCTTTCCTGGGGGCTAGGCTTCCTTATATGGAGTTCTTATGGCTATGAGGTGCTTTATGATCATTAAGGGCACTTATTACCCATTAACGAGTGTCGGTTAAGTCCGTTGTTGAGTAAATGGGGCCATCTCCTGCCTGTTGGGATCGATTTGAGCTCTTGGGCCAAGTCGTGCTTGGTGGGTTACGGCGTAAAAGCTGTGTTCACATAAATGGACAAAGATGTGTTTGAAGTAATGACATTAGGAATATTATGTACGAAGATGAGTTTAATAATTATTTATTGGTATTCTATATGTCAAGAGTATTAGTATTAGTTTTTTCGTGTGGTTATTTTGTTAGATATGAAGGAGTTTATTGGCTATGACTTTTCTTTTTTAACGTTAGTTTTATGTTTGTTCAATAGCTTGTGTCATAGACAATCTTTTTCATTTTAAGTGAACTTTTGTTCTGATCTGTTGAAAGTATGACAAACCAAATATTTGAAGACCAAATAAAATAAACTAATTTATGTGTAGAGTAAAGTTATTATGTTACTCAATATGATGCAGCAAAAAATTTATGGTTGGGAAAAGACAAGCATAAGGCTGTGAATCAGGGAAAAAGAAGGAAGAAATACCTGAAGGCATCAACAGGAAGGGAAAAAAGAAAGAGAAGGATATAGGGTTGTTTTCCTTGGACTAATCATTTAACTTTACTTTGCACAGAAGTAATATTATTTGATTAGTCCTATCATGAAAATGTCATCTTTCTTATTATTATTTTAAAAATAAGTGAAATTTTACCATGTATCCTCCGTTCTCCATTGCATTCTAATATATAGAATGTTATTTTTCTTATTTAATTGAGATAATAGAATTGTTAGTTATATAAAATATGAATGTGTGTCAAATTTTTTAATGTAATATATTTTTTTTAAAAAACACTTTTTTTATAAATAAAAATGTTTATATAGCAGTACGAGATAAAGAAAACAAGAACGCGGAATGTGACCCTGTAAAGTCAACAGATATTTCTGCATCTCTCTCCAATTCCGTGTTAACCCATGTTCTTTTCTATCCCCGTTTTACTTGAGTTATTTTCAACATTTCCGATACTTTTTCAAGCCAAAGAACTATGAAGAATTGTTCACAACTGTCTCTGCACAACATTTCTTCGTTGATCAATTCAGTAACCGAATAAAACTTTACCCTGTAGAATTTCATTCCAATTCCGACCTAAAACTCACATAAGTAGTTAATGTAGCAGACTGTGTGAAGTGTGATGAATACTCCAAAAATAAAATAGGATTTGGAAAACTAAGCCAAAGAAAGAAATCCCTTCCCCAAATTGAGTCCCCACTCCCCACCACCACCATCATATATCTGCTCCTCCACTTCAGACTTCACTCTCAAGTCTCAACCACACCCCAAATCTCTCTCCAGTCTCCACCCTTTTGCAACCTCAAAGTCAGTTCCTTCCTGCAAAGTCCAATTCCAATCACCCTTTTGGCAATTCGAAAGTAAACCAAACCATACATACCATGGGGGTAAGCAACAAAATCACTGCAGTGCTCAACTTCATAGCACTCTTGGCCTCAATACTCATCATCGCTGCTGGCATTTGGCTAGCCTCCAAGCCAGACAATGAGTGCATCCACAACTTCCGCTGGCCTGTTGTCATCCTTGGCATCCTCGTCTTCCTTGTTTCTCTTGCTGGCTTCGTCGGTGCTTACTGGAACAAACAAGGTCTCTTGGCTATTTACCTTTTCTGTATGGCCATCCTCATCGCTCTCCTTCTTATTCTCCTTATCTTTGCATTCATCGTCACCCGACCCGATGGAAGCTACCATGTTCCCGGAAGAGGGTACAAGGAGTCCAGGCTTGATGGTTTCTCGGCTTGGTTGAGGAACCATGTCACCGGTTCTGGGAGTTGGCAGAAGATCAGAACTTGTTTGGCTGATTCTGATGTCTGCACTAAGCTCACCCAGAATTACATCACTGCTGATCAATTCTTCAATTCTAATCTCTCTCCTTTACAGGTGAGTCTCTGCTCTGTTCCCTTCATTGGTGTATTTGCTAGAAGTGGTAAAAAGTAGAGAAATTTGCTTCTCTTTGCCACCATTTGTTGATAAACAAGGATACCCGTTTCAACAGAAAGAGTTTTTTGTTTGGCATCTTGGAAATATAGGCCATAAGGGAACGAAATTTGTTGTCTTTGTTATTAGTGCTTCTTTCTTCTTTTAATTTACTGAACTGAACCCTTCATTCTGCCATTCGTTGACGCCCTGAGTGACTTTTTGATGTACTTGCTCTGCAATGTCCTTCCTTCCCCAGATCTGTCAGTGGTTTTCTCTTTCTTACTTCGAAACAAACAAGATGTTAATTATTGTTGTCATAAAAAAAATTGATTTTTTAAAGTCATTTTTTTCCTCATTTCACGTAGCTCAGAGCCTCAGACTCACATGTCGCCATATTACATGTTTAATGACACTTCCAATTGCTGAACTTGAGAATTATTTTTTTAAAAAAATGTAGGAATTCACTCAGCGAATTATTATACTCAACGGATCAACAAGCTTTCACTTCATCTTCATGGGTTTGATGTTGTTTGATTATTTCATGACTCTGATAAGAATAATAAGATTTCTTAGGTCAGATTGGCACTAACATTCAGTAAAGCATGATGTCCTTCCTTCCCAGTGGACTATATGTCCCAAGGGGTGGTTGTGAAGTTACTCGAGCATGACGGGAGTTTGAAAAGAAGAGTGTCCGTGATGTTTTAACTTTTAAGTGGGACCTAGTTTTGGATCTGATTCTTATCTCTTGACCCTCCACATATAACATTACATGGGTTAATTTGCTGTTTGAATTTGAGGTTTAACAGGCTCCCCCACATCATAGTGTAACCTACCGGCAGATCAATATGGCCATCTAAATCTAATCGCCTAGTCCATTTTTTTTAAAAAAATCATGTCTTAAATCAGCATCATTTGAGAATGCATCATTAGTAGAAGACATTAGACACTCCATTGTCACCAGCTTGGATAGCCATACCCTAGTGCTGGCTATTTGCAATATTCTATAGGAAGGATGATTGTGCCCCTAGAAAGGTACTATGCCAGCACTTATGGCGAAATTATGCAAATTTAGACCATATTAAATTAATCAGTCTCATTTGTTTGTCTTTTGCACAAGATAATAAAAGTGAAGTTATGGTTGCCAGCTTGTGGCCTGTGTAGTGACCTGGTTTGGTGGGGTTGTTTTCTTTTACTCTCTTCTCTGTCCTAATCCTGTCTTTTTTTTTTTCCTTTGAAAATAAAATTCTTCTATTACTCTTGATAATCAATTCCCTCCATTGGTTTTACAGTCAGGATGTTGTAAACCTCCAACTGCTTGCGGGTACAATTATGTGAACCCGATATTGTGGATAAACCCTGTGAATCCTATGGCAGACCCGGATTGCTACTTGTGGAACAATGACCAGAACCAGCTCTGCTACAATTGCAATGCATGCAAGGCAGGTCTACTGGGGAACCTCAGAAAAGAATGGAGGAGAGCGAATATCATTTTGATTGTGGCTGTGGTGGTCCTCATCTGGGTCTATCTCATTGCCTGTAGTGCCTTCAAGAATGCTCAAACAGAAGACCTCTTCCGCCGTTACAAACAGGGTTGGGTTTGATCCTGTTTCCTCCCAACACATCCGAGTTTTTTACTACTTTAGTCTTTGTTTTTTTTAATCTTCTTAATTTCTTGTCCCTGTAACTTATAAGAGTCTTTGTCACTAGTGTATATATTCCTTTTCTGGTTTTGCTTTTGGTGTATGGAGTGACAGGTATTGGAAGCAAGTGGTGCAGAAAGAGCTTCAAGTTCAAACAAGTGAATACTTGTTTGTCTCATTGCTCGGTGAAAAATGATAATAGCATCCTGATTATTAGCTTTCCTCTGAGTATATGATTCTTCTATGTCAATGGTTCTTGTATTTATCTTTTAAATAAACATTGGTACTTTGTCGCTGTTATCCAGAATCTTGATATGCATGCGCGTGGGGGAATCCACTTAAGTATTTTAATTGGCTGATCGTGTAAAACTAAAAGGGGACCGACACCACCGACTATAAAGAAACGAGTGCTTTTGAATTCTGATGCTTCAAGTCTTCCATAAACCGAGCTATGGATCTCATGAAACTAGCAATTTTTTATGCATGATTGTAGAGTACAAGGAACAAGGAGCTCAGAGTTCAATTTGTGTCCAATGCTGGGGGCAACAAGCACTTAACAGTTTCAAAATATCTGCCGGGTACAATCCAATAGATTATTTATCTACAGTATGTACTGATATGCCACCAGAGACGAGAAAATAATTTACTTGGAGATTTCGAGTACATTGCATGAAGGGCCTCGTGCACAAGAAATATTGCTATAACAAAATCGACATGCAACATGAACAGATTCTCTCATCATAGAGTCACTGATGATAAGAAAAATGCATTTTACAAATTCTCAGTTTATATTTCTCTCAAGCGGTAGAGAGCTTCCTAGAGTACACAATGTACATAGGATCAGAGCGTCCAGGATTTGGAGATATATCGACAGCCTACAAAAAAATGCAAACGGCATTAAGCCTTGGATTGGCCTCAGCAATGGGAACAATATCTTATTATAAAAAAAATTATAAAAAAAAAAACATTGCAGAGACTTGTCATCACATTAAAATTGTTTCATGACTTATTAACTTTTAAAATGCTGCTTTATATGTAGAGAGTATAGGCAGTGGAAATTACCCTTGAGCATTAGTTGAACCCTGACTATAGTACGTTAATAAATGATTTTTGGCAAGATATTTAGTTATCAAGAAAAAAACAGAGAATTTTAGATGCATGTTAAACATGGTTAATCATAAATGGCTAGTTTTGTTGCTTGTAGAGTGATGATTCATATAAATTACAGGGAGTGTAAGTATGAGAACTCAGAAGTAAGAATACGCAACACAGGAGGAAGTTAGATTTTAAAAAGAAGAAAAGTTTAAAGATTCATGCCACTTGAGGCTTCTCCCCACAAAATGTGTCAGCTTAAATGGGGGAAATAATTATGACCATTCAGATAGCTAATAGTCTTTCACGTAGGCATGGAAAGAAAATATCAATTACCTGAGGAGGTTCAAACCCTCCAGCATAATGGAAATATGACCCAACAATCATAACATGATCAGCATCCCCAGTTGACGTCCATATAGAAATGGCTTTTGTCCAGAAGCATCGGTTTGAAAAGCTAAAATCATCAATGAAATCATCGTTAGTTGAATAGGACATAAGAGATCCAATGCCAAGAAAAGATAGAACGTCATTAAACAGAGAAGGCATTGCTGAAAAGATGATGTATTTATTTATATGCAACATGAAATACAGAAAGATTTGTTTACATTCTGATACATATGGAAATAAAACTTAGCGGCTGAAGAGTAACTGAGCTTGGATTATTGACTCTAGAAAATGGCATCTCAAAAATCATTAAAGGAACGACTCAATATCCATATGTCTTGCACCTTAGCCTGCTTGTGCAGCCTTCTTTTGTTTCTTCTTTCCTCTTCTTCTAGCAGCATCTAGGAATTTTCTAAATATAATTTCTTAGCTGGAATATTGATCCTAGATACTAGATTGTTAAAGGGTCCAGAAAAGTTGTGATAATGGATTATGGATTATTTAGTTGTATTCAGTCGATAAAATATCCAAAAAAGTTATGGTTCTATAGGAAAGTGCTTCATGACAAAGTTTCTTTCAATTATCAGATTGTACAAAACTGGTGTAGACTTTGAATGTGAAGTGATTCCAAAATGATAGTTGACAAGATTATCACCTCATTATGGCCAGTCCACCTGGCTTGAGTATCCTGCACATCTCCTTGAAAACATCGAGAGGCTTTGTTAGGTAATCAACACTGACCTGCAGGACATATTCAATTTTCAGACTTTAAATGGCTGACATACTCCCCAAAAGCCTTAAAAGAAAAAGACCCCCCGGGGGGGGGGGGGGGACCTGGAGTCTTACATTCACTTGAAATTCAGTCCTAATTCTAACTTAATCAACAATTTGATTCCGTAAGCCCAGAAATTTATCAGTCATTTGAATCCCACATACATCGTTAAGAGTGCTTTAAATAAGCTAATTTAGTGAAGAAACAGTTTGGTTATTTAAAGGTCCATTTTCATCAATAGTGAGCAGTTTTTATTCAAAGATATATACTTCTCAAAGTTTACGATAAAAAAAACTGCAAATTGTAATTTTTCTATATGATGAAATCATTCCTATCTATCTTTTTACCAGAAGTGCAGTCAGCATGTATGGTCATAACTTGTATTTATAATGGTATCATCAAGATATATTGAGGTCAGTTACCTTAAATTTCTTATGGCAGAATGCTAAACTCAAAATTGTAATAACTGAATCATAAGCTTTAATCATTAACAAGATAAACTTTTATTATAAAATATTTAAAGAAAAATAAAATTCAAAGAAACTACTATGAAAATATACACATACATGTATGAGCCAATAGCATGCACCCCACTTGCAATAGTTTCAAGCACCAAGATATTAGGAAAAGTATTTGTACCACATTAGTGATGATGTCGAAAGAGTTATCCTCAAATGGGAGTGTGGGGTTCACATTTAAGTCTAGCACAACATGCTCTGTGAGAACCTACAGCATCAACAACTTTTATTAGTAGGGCTACGTTTCTCTAGCAGAATAGAAATGTTGAGAATCTTGGGATACAGCCATGTCACTATTTCAGAATTAAATTAAGTACTGGCTAAATTATTATATCCAGGCTATAGGATCCTGAATGGATATGGAAAACCAATCTCAAAAAGGCACCTTAAGGGCACCAAAGTCAGTTCCAAAATTAAAGGCCCATGGCTACCACATAGCACAGAAAGAGCATTGTCTTACCGGGTTCCTCTTCAGCTCTTCTTCATTCATGCCTAATCCCACCACTCGTTCTTGCTTGTATCCTGATGGAAAATGGCTGACCTAATGCAAAGTGAAGACTTATGACAATATATATATATATGCAACACAAGAGAAAATGAGTTACAGTACTAAAACTCTTACCCAACTGCTACACATGTCCAAGATGCTTACTCCAGGAGTGTTGCTAGGTGGGAAAACCTCAGAGTAATACTTAGTTAGAGCAGCAATCGCAGGGTCATCAATGTGTGTCACAAATCGAGGTGCTTCATAGAACAAGGGATCCGATGACCTAAAGGGAAAATTTTCTGATATGATATATAAAGACTAACAAAAAAGAAGGGGGAAAAGAAATGGTTGAACCAACATTTGGCTTACAAAAAGTGAAAAATCAATATAATAGATAATGAAATTAGGAACAAAAGGTACAAGTCAAAACAGAAACTTCAATAACACAACCACCATACATAACTCAGATAATAAATATGTATTTTTTCGCATTTAAGCCACGCTTTATTACCTACTCTAAAATATAAATTTAGCAGAATGTAAACCCATTTCAGTTGATGGTAGCTTTAGTAATTGATTTATACACCTATAATATACAGATAAAGGAAATGCAAAGCCTTCCCATAGTTCAGAGTTATAAGTTCCTTTAAGGAAAGAAGTTTTTAAAGATAACCCACAGACCAACTTGTCTTTCCCGGTAACAAGGAATTGTTTAGCATAATCCATGATTGCTAGGCCTAGATAATCCATAAGATGCAAGAAATTCTTATATTTTAAGACACCAGGGTGATTCTCATTTATATTATATGGAATTTCTACAGATGTTAAACTAACTGAAGATCCTTTTACTTTACACAAACAAATGTTAAACACAATGCAGAAAGCAAATTGATTACTTCAAGGGAAAAAAAAAGAAGATAAAATGTAATCATAGTTCTTCAATCAACTAGTGGAGAAATTTACTCATCAAAGCGCTGGAAATCCTCCTCCTTGAAGGGGAACTGCTCTGGCCATTCCACATTTGTCAGTATCTGCAAAATGGAAATGTGACGCAAAGGATGGGATTAGAAAAACCAACAAGAATACAAGATTAAATTTTCACGACATTTCAAGCAACAAGTAAAACCCAAGACTTTAGCCATGGAAGACATGATGTGCACCATGGCCAGTTGATCAGCAGAGCAAAAGTTGTGCAGCACTTGATAAAATAACTCTTTTTCATTGCTTGAATTATTTTACATATCAATACATTTCTCCTGGTTTGCTGCTCGAATCCGCAGGAAAAATATCACCTCTGCGCTATTATATATTCATTATTCAGCTTTCAGAACCAATAGACCATCAAACTTCTTCTAATTAGGGGAACTGGGGCAATATTATTAACCAGATATACATAGTGTTCAATTGATTAAAGGAGCATTCACTGGATCAGAGTTCATAGCTTTGTTTTTCCTTTGTCTAGATCAACCAATTTTTAAGATAAAAAGAAGTGGAGCAGCCCAGAAAAGTGAACCAACGCATGCAAATTCAAGTACTTTAACAAGGAAAGTTGAAGCAAAGATTAAAAGAAAAGTAGGAAAATTTAATTCCACAAAGAACCAAATATCCAATCACAGAAATTTGAGATCACCTCATCCACAGAGGAACCACCCTTTATCCTGGCAGAGGCAATGAAGGACCTGCTACCTACTGCACCAGCCATGCTCATAAACTGAGCCAAGAAAGAAGCCCCCAGGCCCAACACCATGCGGCGAGGAGCCTTAACCCCCCTATTCCACTTCTTTAGTAGTGCTCTTGATACAGTAGAAGCAGTGGCAGAAGTGGAACAAGCAGTACTAGTAACAGGATGTGTTGGTGAACAGAAACAAACGCCAACCAGAACTGGTAACCTCGGGGGGAGTCTCAGTCCAAGAAAATTGGCCATCTTGGACCTTCACTGGGTCAGCCACACTATGCTATCCAAATGAACTAATTGGACAGCATAAGAGGTGGACCACTGTCACCGTTGGATATTCCTCAAACATCATTCATGGTCATGGTCATGGTCATGGTCATGGGTCGAAGCTTGATCTCATACAAGTGATGTTCACGCAGTTTACGTGGCTGTCTATCAACTCTCAGCCGTTACTACTAACTGGCATAATTATAAAATTTTGCACAAAAAATATTATTTTTCTAATAAATTGACTTTAAAAGAAAATAAAACTATCCAGTGCAATAATTTTGGAGTGTACAAGAATGTCTCATAATTCATAAGATACAAAATAAAGTTCTTGCTATTATATATATATATTTTTAATCAACAATGACAGTTTTACTAAAAGGATATGTATTTATCATCTTCATCCTTTTATCCAAAAAGTCAAAAAATAAGAAAAACTTACTTGTATAAATGTGTGAAGGGATGGAGAATTCTAGAATTATGTTTTTTTGGTACAATTTTGTTCGGTTGTACTAGAACTGCATCTTCAAGCCAACTTTTGTGATTAAGTTTTTTTTTAGCAATCTTAAGTGTACACTGTGTACGTGTCTACTTGGTGCAAAATAATTATAAAATGATGGACTTAGGAACGTAAATGTGAAAATTAATTTTTGTTATGTTGTGACAAAACGAGAACGGTAGCCCAAAGTCCAGCCTAAAAGGTAATTTTCTCGTCTAGTAGACTAGTATCACTGCACTGGACCATTGGTTCTGAATTGCGATGTACGAGAAATGTCCAGACAAAGAGAGCCTAATTAGATCAGACTTCTAGGCCTCACCAAAAAAAGAAAAGATCAGACTTCTAGGCCCATCTTGATAAGCTTTTATGCAATTACTAGAGCTTTGACTTGAGCCAGATGACCCAGCTCATGAATGTAACCAAAAAATCAAAAAAGTATACAACAAGAGTGCCTCTTGTGACATACATACGGACAGCGGGGATCCAAGCCAACAAGAACCAGAAAAAACAGCATAGCACATAAAAAAAATAAAAACAGTTCTTAAAGCCGTCAACATCTTCCAGAAAGAGGTTTCTTTCTCTTTTATATTTTTTTATTTATGCATCTTAGTAAAAAAAAAATTATGAAAACTTTGAATAATATTTACTCGCATGATGAAAAATGTTGCACAAAATTTAATAATTAGTCCCGCAGGTGGTTGTTGGATAGTTAATTGTTTATCAAATTAATACCAATTATCAATTTCTATGCAAAGATAAATTGTATACGGATTATTAATTAAAGAGTCTTGTTAACCAATATCCTAATAATTAAGAACTATTTTATATCTCTTAATAAATTTTTTTAATTACTAAGTCAGTTAAGTATTAAATATTTTTAGAGTTTTTAAGAAATTTAATTCTCTATTTTTGTATTTAATATTTTTTATTTTGATTTCTTAATTAGGATTTAGATCTTAAAGTGAGAGATGCACTTTAAATAATTAAATGCAGAATGATAACAATTAATCCAAAAACTAATGATTTAAAATTTTATAAAATATAAGTACCTTTATAACAAATTATGCATATATGAAAATTTACTATATTAATTGTCTCATTATTGTTTATCATTTTACACATTTTTTTTGTCAACAATCATAATTAGTCATTTGGGTCAAGTGTCGCCCTATGATTTTTTCATGAATTAGGTCATTTGAGATCCCTATAAGACTAATTTAAAATTGGCAATTTAAAGCATAAGAGTTTTTACTGTCTTTTAATCAGAGCAATTTTTATTGAAATTTAAACTTGTATCTTATCTTATGAAGGTAAACCTATTTACTAACTCAACCAATTCTTAATTGGTATTATTTTATATTTTATTCTTTAAAATATATCTTTCACTTAAAAAAAATTCAAATCTCCTTAACCAATACATCAAATGCACTTGTTTTTAACATATGGTTTACTTAAAAAGTTTGAGACCAATTTAATGCGTAAAACATAGGGTCATAATAATTACAACAAATTGTATTGTTAAATTAAATTTAATATGAATTTAATTTTAATTCATTGTCAATGTAAAAAAAATTTATACCTTTATTTAATTATGTATTAATATATAATTTAAAGAGTTAAACTTTTTAAGTAATTATTATAATAATCATATTATTTTAATAATTTAATAATATATAATTAAATAACAATATAATTAAATAACAATATAATTAAATTTCATACTCATCATTAAATATGAGTAAAATTACTATGACACAACCTAGAATGTACATTCAATATATTCTTATAATTTTACAAGAAAGTTGACTTTGTTACCTAAACGTCACGACCTCCTATGAAATCATTAAAAACCAATTCAGAGATCAAACGCAACTTTTCATTTTTACTTTACTTTATGAAACCAAGATTTTGAACCGTCAATGTGACTCTTGGTTTCATTGTCAATGTAATAAATTTTACTGATCCTTGGTTTCCAATGAATAGAGTTGTCTTTTCATAGGATATCAATTCAAGACTTGGAGCTCAAAAGTGAGAGCAACTTCCAGCTTTATCATACCACAAACGAAAACCAAAACAATTTCTACCCATTTTCAACTAAAAGATAAATAAAAAAAACAGGGGGCCTAAGAGAACTACCATCGAATGTAACTAAACTAAATGTGCTGTCTTTGACGATGATTAGGTAAGGTGGGCCTACCATGGACGTAACATTTCATTTTGGGGATCGTGGACCATGAAGTTCCAAATTTAATGACAAAAGATGTCACAAGCAACATGAAACAAAACATAAGAGTATTGCTTGCAAGCTTGCAGCAACTATATACGTCTAAGCATAATTAATATAAAAATCCAGATCATGAGTTTGAATCCAACAATGATTGCAAGTATGAACTTCTCATTTATGCCATGGATCATAAAAAAGATAATGAAGAACTAGCACAACTAACAATAAATTTAATTTTAATTTACTCTTAGTATAAAAAAGATTATATTATTATTTAATAATATATTAATATATTATTAAAAAATTTAAATTTTTTAAATAATTATGGTGATAGTCAAACTCTTTTAATAATTTAACAATATATAATTAAATGATAGTATAAATTTTTTTTATAATAATAATAGATCAAAATTAAATTAAACAATAATAGGCTACAAAACCATTTTTGAGACTTCAAGTTATTTGGACTTTAAGTAATAGTGTGAAAGAAATATAAATAAAAATTATAAGTTCGGTCTATTACAAATTTGGAACTTGATACTTTGATAGGATGCCACGTACTCGTACTTAATTTGCACATTAGCTAAATGATAATTGATAAAGAATTAGTACTTTACTCAAGTGCAAGTGACTCGTCCTCATTGCTATTTGCAAAGATAAATAAATTCTTGGATTCAAATTCAATCATATGAGATGGGAAATTTTTAATACGTAGTTGTTTCCATTAAGCATATGGTAATCTATGGGTTTGATGAGACCTTTTCATTCTTTAATACAATTTGCTTTATACAAAGTAATACGCAACTTAAGATAACAGCCAACCAAAGAACTAAATAAGTGACTTTTCTATTAGAAAAAGTTAATACGACAAGCTATATCAATTTAGTTCTTGTATTTTGTTAAGAAATTTGACAAATACTTCCTAGACATTTCAAGGAAACTTCGCTCATGTTATTTCTTTTTTTTCTTTTCTTTTCTCTCCTCCTTCTTGGTTTGTAGATCACCACTTACCAAACCAATATCTCATGAACATAATTGTTTACTGCCATTAAGTCACTGCACACACACCATCTTATCTTATACATTTTGTGCCTCGTATTCTCTCCACAATAATGCATTAGAGTGGTTGCATAGAGAAAGATTAATATTTAAGACTCTTGCAGGGGTTTGATGTGACCTAATTTATTTGTCGGATGAGTAAGTAATATGCATTACATGCAAAGGTAGAGCAAAATGTCATTGACACCCTTCTATAAGTCGTTTTAATATCAATGTCCAAACACATCTTTGCGACATTTTTCAATTATTTAGGTTAGGATATGTCCCACGAAAGTTAGTTTATGAGTTCACTCGACATATCTTTTTGTCTTGTGCGAGAATAATACAATTGATCAAAGTAGAAAGAGACATTTTAAATTGGCCTAGATACATAATCATTAACAATTTAGAAGTAGATCTTGCACCGTACCAAACAAAAAAGAAGCAGATCTTACGCGCACGAGATACTGTTATACTGTGTCTGTTCCTATATAGATGTCTAATAGTTAATTACCAACGATTTTGATTTAGAAGTCCATCAGTTTGTCTACTAAGACGTGCTTATAAATGACTATATATGGGCAAGCGAAAAAGCTTACTAATGAATTTTTGAAGTGGTTCAGTCATGCCGTATAGTTCATGTCTTGAAGTAATTTTTTTAAAACTCTTACTTGATATTCTAGCTATTAAGTGTATCGTGCATACTAATTAAGTTTAATTTTTGGATTGCTAGTATGCTACCTAAGCCTAGTTTCTTAGTTGGATAAGGAACTAGATAGAGATATGAAGTTCAGTTTTTTATTTATTAAAAAAAAAGTTGTGATTAAATTGTATACTAAAATTTGAATCTAAATATTTATCAATGTTAACTGTATGCATGTAGGTTTTAGATGTGGTCTAAATAAACTTGAACGCGGAGAATTATTAAAATATTAATCAGGGAAGAGAAAATCCATCAACATTGACATCACAGTTTTGCCTGCGGTCATATGCATCATTTTTATCATTAGTGAAATTATCTGCATGATGCATGAACACTACCAAATCCCCTCTACTTACCACATGAAATGAATGTCTGTCTACTTGACAACTCAGTTTGTATGTTATAATGCACGTGTTAATCGTATAACATAATATATATATATTTGATTATATACCAAAAATATCTCCACACTGTAAGAATAACTCCCTTTGATTGATAATAAAAAAAGTTGAAAACAAATTCCTAGTGGCTATTGTCTTCGTTCCACTTTCTCAGTCATTGTCTCTCTTGTTTTATTCATTCAATATTCATGAAGCATATTAACTCTCACTTGAACAAATTAATTTGTGATTAAGTAACATTTTTCATTATTAATAATTATGATATAAAAATTATAATTATTGGTAGAAAAATGTTAGTTGGGCAAAATGCAATGACAAGAAGACCCCTCCAGTCTAATCTATTAATTAACATCAGAGGTCTTTCATCTTTTAAAATTCAATAAGATAACTCCATGATCTGAACCTATCCAATTTAAACTTAATTGGATTTGTTTGTTACGTGTTATCTAAATATTTTTTTAATCATAGATTCAAATCAACTAGATCAACATTGTTTGGTTTTAATTTTATTATTATTATTATTATTGTTTTTGAACTTGAACCAATTCGACCATGAACACCTCTCGATGAAATGTGCAATGACAATAAAACCCCCTCTAATCTATTCTATAAATTGCTGTCATGACCTCCGTTCTCCTTCTCCCACTTCCTCCCTCCCTACCTCCCCATTTCTAGGAAGAGCTCTCTGATTCTGATCTGATTCCAACCAAAAAAAAAAAGAAAGAAATGGATCATCCAAGATTTGTAATTGAAGCATCAGAAGCAGCATCCATGGCGGAAGCCTCTGGCATGACTCTAAGCCAGTTCCTCCCATCCCTCGTGAGCTCGGCTCAGAGCCTGGCTCGCCCACCCATCTCCAACTTCGCCGTGGCTGCGGTCGGAGTGGGACCCTCGGGTCGGATCTTCGTGGGAGTGAACCTTGAGTTCCCGGGTCTGCCCCTTCACCACTCGGTCCACGCAGAGCAGTTCCTGGTAACGAATCTCTCGATAAATGCCGAAACCCATCTGGATTACTTCCTTGTCTCGGCAGCCCCCTGCGGCCATTGCCGGCAATTCCTTCAAGAAATCCGAGGTGCCCCTGATATCAAACTCCTCATCATCTCCGATGAGGACCAGGAATTCACCCCCTTGTCCCAGTTTCTGTCCCACAGATTTGGACCCGATGACCTTCTCCCCAAAGGGGTCCCTCTCCTTTTGGAGCCTCATCACAATGGTTTGTCCCTTCTCAGCGAAACCCATGATTTACCCAATGGCCTTGGCCTTTGCAATCGCAATGGGTATGCTCCCCCTCCCAATGGCAAATTAAAGTTTGCAGCTTTGGAGGCTGCTAATAACTCTCATGCACCCTATAGTGAGTCTCCCTCTGGGGTGGCTCTCATGGATTGCCATGGCAAGATATATAAAGGGTCTTACATGGAATCTGCAGCGTATAACCCCAGCTTGGGCCCCGTGCAGGCTGCGTTGGTGGCCTATGTTGCTGGCGGTGGCGATGGCTATGACAAGATTGTGGCAGCAGTGTTGGTGGAGAAGGATGGTGCAGTCGTCAAACAGGAGCTAACTGCTAGGTTGCTGCTCCACTCTATCTCACCGGATTGTCAGTTCAAGGCACTCCTTTGCAGTTCTGGTGCTTAGGAGGATAATTGTACAAAAAAAAGAAAATGAAAATGCTATTATTTTATTTGAGTGGAACCAGTCTGTAATCATTTGCAAGCTAAGTTATCATCATCATGGATGGTGTATAATAATCTACTTATTATGCCTTTTTGGTTCAAATATTTTGATGACAGCAGAATCCTTTTATCTTGTATATATATCTAATCTAATATCCTGGTTACTTTTCTTTTTTTCACTTTTTTTCGTTGAAATGAAAATAAGATTGGATAAAACGAAAGTGTACAGTATCCAGGTTTTTATTTTATTTTTATTTTCTTGGACTTCAAAGTTCAAACTAGCAGAGCAAACAAAGAAAGCCAACTAATGAACCGCACAGGATCATGTGCATGTTCAGAACTATGCCATATTTTAAACTGGGTGGATTACTATTTTTCATCTTTTTTTATTTCCTCTATTAACACCTTTTTCCCAGATTATATATGTTTTTGGGCAACTTGTCACTTGCTCATTCTTCTTACTGATTTGTTTCTAAGTTGTACATGGAAAAAGAAATACATTTAAGCAGAGAAGGAAGAAGCAGAATCAAACGTAGTGTCCAAGCCATGGCAATTCTTCAGTCATGGCGTTGTATTAGTGGAACTAGGAGTGCTTAATTTTAAATTTTAAGGGACTATTGAAATGTCACAGCTCAGGAAAATACACATCCTTTGGCGCTTGACCTGGACACAGGACGCGTGCCACCAACGCTAATGTTCTTTTAGGATCAATAAATAAATAGACGTTCTGGAGCAATCTCTTGACTATATTTAACAATAAGGATACCAATTTTTGTCGTGCAACTAATTAAATCATATGGTTAGCAGAAAATTTATTAATTTTTTCTTTTTATATATATATGATACAGTTCAATGGATTTGAACTGGAACAGTACACAACGACGTGAGCACTTCAGCTACAACAGTATTACTCCCGTACAGGGCTATAAATATGATGCCCCCATATTTTTTTTTCCCGCATTCATAATACTGCAGTGCAGCATATGCATAAGGTAAAAAAGAAGGCCACGGTACCATTTCTTTAAAAGCCTTTTTAATGGTTACTTTTTGGGAAGTAGTTGATATCAGTGTCATCCTATCAAAAGCATGGTGTATCAAAATAAGCCGCACTATTACTTTTTGGACCACATCTCTTTGCACTCCAATTGGTGGCTGGTGGAGTATGACGTGGTGGAGCTTCCAGATAACTATCTTTTTTAAGACACCTTATGTTTAATCGAATCAGTATCAAAATCAACCATCATAGCTTGAGTAGTTTCGTATAAGTTCCCACATTTCATTCACATCAAACACCTTTTTCTTGATAACCATTAAAAGTGTAGAGGCTATGATAAATGTTTCTTTTCTGGGCCAACTATGATCTCACACTTTAGGTGAAAAGCAAAGTGGGAAGTTGAGTTTATCTGCTAGGTAGATTTAGTTCTTAATAGGGGCAGTTTCGTTGGACACCCCCACCTGCTAAGCCTAAAAGAAGGATAAAGAAGAAGAATAATATTAATAAAAAATCCCATTTTAATGAATTTTGATCTAAATGTGAGGTTGTTGTCATCATAGCAGCATTTTCCTTATCCTTCTCGTCCAAGCAACTCACGTTGTAAAGAACATTGCTGGCTTATTGAACAAGACTAGCTAGGTGCTCTGTATGCAAATTGAATGGTGGGGCAGCTGGAAAGGACTGAATTATATTATTAGAAAACACTTGTGCAAGTTGCTATTAGCAGAGTTTGATGACAAATTTGCTCTTGATTATGTGCAAGCTTGAGTTTCTTTAACCATGTAAACTGCCAGTCTGACACTTTTCCATTTGTGGATGTGCCAATGGAAACGGCAAGGAAGAGTTTCAATTAAGACGTAACTGTTACTTTAGAGCTATATAGGGTAGTCTCAGGCAATGATTGACTTTAGAAAACTGCAAAATGATTTGGATCACCATCAAGGCATTTGAATTCTTGCTTTGGCCGCAATAAAGGTAAATAATATTCTCACTTATCCACTCTCTCAATACATGCAACAAGAGACTATATTCTTGGATCAATATAGCTTTAGAGAAATGAATACAAAATCATTCGAATTTAAGATGAACAATATATTGTTTAATTATGAATCAATCAATCAAGAAGGGAAGTGAAAAGAAATTTAAATCTCTTATTGATTCTAGATTGTGGCAATAACATCTCCAGCAGGGACAACTTGCTACTATGACATGGTAAAAGAAGAGGAACCAGCTTGTCTGAGAGGGACTTTGACAACCTCTCTACCACCTCTGCCTGTTACAATTCCTACTTCTTCATCCATAGTGAACAGATCCTCTGTCTCTCTCATTATAGCATGGACCAACACAACCGCTAGTGCAACACACATACCCACTATCACATTATATGTTACATTGGTAAGAAAAAGCAAACCAATGGTGATCAACAACAAAGAGATAACCACCAATCGCTCATCGATCTCAAACCTCAAAATCACCAAAGGGGCATCTCGTAGGAAATACAAGAATAGCCATGCAATCATCATAACAACGAATATGATCAGTGAAATGGGGTGCCGGAGCAAGCTAAGGAAGAGTACAAGCAATATGATAATGACATAGTTTGCGCGAAAAAGTGCAGCATTTGTGTTGATTCTCTGGATTGCGCCAGAGAAGGAAGATGGAAGTTTGAGATGAGAAGGTTGGATCATTTCCTTCCATGTTCTTGTTGTGCCTAGACCAGTTTGGATGCGCTCTTTGGCATGCGACACGAATAGTAAGTTTGAATTTGATGATACCTCTGCCTCTTCTGAGATTGTACCATAAGTAGTCATTTTCCTGTTTTTTCAGAGAAAGGTGGAGAAGGAATGAGAATGAATGCAAGTTGGTGGATCTTAATTCTTACTTCCCCTTGGGTAGGAGATGTCAGGGTATGAATTGGACATTGTGTAGAATATGAGATTGTTTGACTGAGTATAAGATCATGGATAGAATAATAAGTTGTTTGTTTTCTATATAGTTGAATACTGAGCAAAGGACATTGGGTATGATAAATGTTTCAACCAATGACATGTTGGAGGCGGTTAAGACTATAACTTAGCCTTAAAAAACCCATATGTTGTGGATCTCTACGCTTTTTTAGGAGAGGCTTGTTACCTTTTTGTTAAAACGAAGAACAAGCTCTCATGACACATGACACGCTCAAAACTATTTTTTCTTTTTGCTTAATGGAAATTCATTAAACAGAAACTAAGAAACACACAATCTGAGTCACTTGGTCCAGATATCAAGGAGGCAAAATAATAAAGTTCAGGCAATATTTGCCATATAGTCAAAGTTTTTTTTTGGAAGTTCATACACTCCAAATTGGTAATTATCATCATTTTTTTAAAAGAATTAATTATTTAACCACTCATTTGACCACGCAAGGGAGATTCAAATTAATTCAAGTCAAGTAATGTCTACTGAGGAGGAGAGAAAGAGAGAGAATATATATCTAATGCCTTCAGAGTTGTTCATTAATTTATTTTATCGAAAAGGAAGCTATTATTTTTCTCATCAACCCTCCAGATATTCTAAGATGAAAGAGTGAGAAACAGCAGTCAAACTAGAAATTTGGGTAAGTATAAATATAAATAAATAAAAACTTAAAATATTAAAGTTAAATTAGTTTGATATCTCCTCTTTCTTGAATATTATTTTCCTGTCAGATTTAGCAATAGTATCGAGCCAAAACAAGTCGTATTCAGCTTACAGATGAAGAAATGTTTCAACTAAATAGTAAATACAACTTAAAACCTAACATTTCGTTTTCACTGAAGTTTTCAGGTACTTGATTACAATCAGCTCATGAATGGAAAAGAATGAAGCAGAGTAAACAACTTCTGCTTGATATCCTTCTAAAACGAAAAAAAAGTGAATATACAGAATACATATATTCTTCACATCATAAGTTTCTCTGGATCACAGCTTTCTTTGGGGTTTCCCAACAACTTATAAGTTACAAGATGCACCTTAATTCACAGATGCATGGATAGAGGTACTATGCTTAAACAGATTCTGCTGGTCTATCCTTTGGAAGGGAGGAAGGTTCAAGAAGCAGATCACCAATACCCTTAGGTGGACCAATGCTGCATCGTGCTGTGTTATGTGTCTGAATGGCATCCTTTATTTTTTGAAACTGTAATTTCCAAAAGAACCATTAGCTGATTATCAAATTAAAAGATTTGGCTCCCAGCACTCTACATAATTAAGTTCTATCCACTATTATGTATCTGCTCCCTATCAAGCATCTATATCCATCATTATATATTTGCTTCACTATTAGGCATCTAAGCTACCCATTTTGCCCAGCAAATCTGCAGGCAAGTCTTGTCCTTAACTAGGAAAACAGATAAGTGAAATATGTGCTTCTATGTACTTGATTACCCCTTTTTTGAATTCAACTAACCAAGCACTCAAATAGACATTATTATCAGAATCTTCTTGCAGTCAGCTATTGCTGTAGGATTTAGCCCTAGGGTCACAAGCGAATGATGCAGGATGCCAAAAAAGAAAATGCCTAAGTATCAGCAATATTAAAAAGCATTGTTCGTCAGTTTTATGCACTTTAGCACTTTCTTCTCCAAGTTATATACTATTGCTTGGCAAGGCAGGAAGATAAGTTTCAGTACAGTCACTGTGAGATGCAAAGAAAATGACCATCTCACCACAAATCAAATGGAAAATAAACATTCCTGGGTCCAGAATAGGGGCACCAATCAGTAACTAATGCTCATTCTATTAAAATGAAACTAGAAATGTTGAGTATAACCAGAACTAAATTATAAGAATTACCTTGGCAAGTGAACATGAAAATGACTCCAGCTGCCCCTCAGCCCCTCGATAAAAGTGGAAGAAAGGAAGTACTTTTACATTCATACTTTTGCACATTGGCTTATTCTCATCAAAATTCACTTTCAGGAAAAGAATTTCAGGGTGTTCTTCAGCAGTTCTGCATAGCTGCCGGATCCATTTAACAAAGATATCAGGACTCAGGACAACTGTAAGATAATTTCAGAAGCATGCAAATTGAAAAAATATCATCCTAACTTTTCTACGTTCTGACCATAAAGAGATTTTTTATTCAGGTATAAATTAACAAATATTTCCCTACCGCAACTGGATAATAGTTAGTTAATTAAGTCCTCTCTTTCTCTCTCTAGGGTCATGTGCAGATCAGTAAATCACTAACAAGAATCGGGCAACTAGGAGCTATATTCTTATACAGTAGTATTTAATCACAAATGAAAATGGGACAGGCCAGAGACTTCATAAAGCAAGTCAACCAATGGCCATGAAACCATATATTCAGTAATTGTGTGATGCATATTAGTACCAAGATGTAACATGTTACCCATTTTAATTACATTTGATATATGACCCAACCATTCACATATCTGTTATTAATCCTTTTTTGGAAGGGCAGTTTTTTTTAAATTTATCTATGGATGTGGCCATTAGCAATATTTAATTCACATTGAGAAATATCTTTTGAAGGTACAGTTGCAGACACTATCTCAATTACAGCCACTTTCAAATTTGCATGAACTCTAGATCCTCTTCAAGTTCATGTTCAAGTAGCAGGACCAACATAGCATAGAATACAATGCTAAGCATCCTGATCAGTACATTCACAACAATTGAGAACAAAGTCACTATCCACTAATTAATACATTGGCTAATACACAATATAGTTTTTAGATGATAATGAATGATAGATAGATGATAATTTTGCCACTTATTTAATTTAGAACAAGTAATCAACAAAAGTGCAATTGAGAGTAGATATTTTTTTGCAAAAAAGAAGAAATATTCCTCCAGAAACTAAATATTAGAATGAAAGGGGGAGATTCTGGAAGCAAGAGGACCTTAGGGTATAATGCTCGGCAAGATGCACACCAAGTTCCATAAAATTCAACAATAACTAGTCTATCCCCAGCTTGACTTAAAGCACTCAGAAATTCCTGCGTGGAGTGAATGTCAATCATATTTGGTGCATTCTTTTCCCACCATTTTGGCTGACCAGTTTCAGCAACAGTTGCACATACCTGAAGTGTTAAGTGTGTAACAAAAACAAAAGCTGTGAGAAAAGCACATTAGACTTTAGTAACCCATAGAATTGAATAACAGTCAAGAATATTGTAAAAATAAAGAGTAGTCATTTGTTTACTATAGCCAAGAGTTACTTCTGCACTGTTTTACAAAACAATTAACTTATTTTACACAAAAACTATTGATCAATAACAAACCAAAGAAAAGAAAGAAACAACTAGCATTGATTCATAAGAACATTTGAATAGCATGAATGAACCTACTACAGACAAACTCCCAATTGAAAGACATAAATTCCCCCAGTAAACAACAAATATAATTAGCAGTTAGCACCATCCACAATGCTTTACACATGTCCTAAGGGCAGTAAAATTGCAATCAATGTCAAGAAGAAGCTACTTCTGAAGATAAAGTTGGGGGTGGTATGGTAATCTTACTAAAATAGCACTTAATTGCTTGTGCAGTAGCTCAAGAAAGCATCACCATGTTGCAGTTTAGTTCATCTTATTGTATAATTCATTGGTGATCTCCATAGATTATTAGCATTACATCAATAGAGAGAGCACACTAAAGCATACGACAGTCATGAGAAGTCTTCCTTCTCAAACTGTTGCTATTCTGTACAAAGAGCAAACACCTAGGTTGTCAAACTTGAGAGTTTAGGTAAACTCCTGGTGCCCTAGTAAACTCGAATTGTAAACTCGTAAGAGTTTACATACTTTTAACATATTATTTAAAAACATATCCTAGTACCCAAATATAATTTAATAACATATCTCCATATGTAATATTCAACATTCCAACTCCATAACAAAGCAAACAAAATTATAAAGTACAAACAACTCAATACTTGACCAACTGTTATATTATACTTAGTCCAATACTTACATTATTTTGTAGTTTAACAAAACAGAACAAACTTAATAATTATAACAAAAAAATAGCTTTATAAACCCAATATATATGGCAGAACAGAGGCAATTTAACCAAGTACCAAACAAAATCAACCAAAACTGTGCTTTTTGCGGCCAAAACCATGTCTAAACCTAGGCTCATAAACTCACTAGTAAAATCAAGAGTTTGCTGATTTTGTCCGAGTTTACTCGAACTCATAATTTGACAAAAAGAGAGTTTACATGCGATTTAACTCTTTTTGTGTCATAGGATCGTAAGCTCATAAGAGTTTAAGAATTAACTCTAGAGTTTGACATGACAACCATGGTGAACACTGTAAGTGTTTTTCAATGATTCAAATTCTTCTAGTCTAGCAACAAAAATCAGGTCTATTATTGCCTGGCCCCAGCTAGTCCACGAGTCCTATACAGAAGGAAGAGCAAAGGAAAAATTTCTAGTCCTCCTGTGGTAATGAAGAAATGGTTAGTATTGCCATTCATTAATCGAAACCTCTTGAATTTCAGGATCCAACTCGGCCATGTTTTGAAAATGGCTTATATATATGGCAATAAAATGAACGGCAGTAGTACCCACTTTTTAGTACTACAGGAGGACTAGAAATATTTTCGATTGGCTAGGCCTAGAGACTAGCAAGCAATCCAGGAGGAGAAATACAACAATAACATTATCATAGTAGTGCAAAAATTAAAATATATTAAAGACATTCGATGTCTTGGTACCTGCAACCTATCACAAAAAAATGAAAAAGGGGTTGTCCTAACTTCACTCGTTGGGGAGAGGAAGGACAACCTTTGGAAAAACCAACACCCGAGATTCCAATGTAAAACCCACACCCCATACGTCGAATGAGATAGGTCAGAGCGTAATAGGACCATGTTTAACACACGGGGTATCATAAAAATACATAATTTCGCCTAATTGAAAATGCATAGAATATAGAAAGAAAGAAAGGGAGGGTGAAAAAGTGACCTTGAAAGAAAGCAAGTGCTTTCTGGGTGGAAAAGCAAGGGCGGCAAGAGTACCAGCAGCAGAAGAATAAGCGAGAGGGGAGAATACCCTCTTAGCACTGTTACCTGAGAACTCGGCGGAGGGTGCCAAAGCTGGTGGGAGAGTTATGAAGGAGGAAGCAAAGGAAGAGGAGGAGAATCGAAGGGATTGAAATTGTAATCGAATAACAAGTGCCATTTAGAGAAGAGAAGAGAAGAGACTACCTAGCAACAAGGTTGAATTTTTGACACATAGAGAGAATGGAGATGACACAAGAGGAAGAGTGAATGCGAAGAAGAAGGACAAGAATTGTGTATGTGAGTGTACAAATGTGATATGATATCAGAATGAGAAGTAGATAGATCGTGCGAACCAACCGGTTCCCCGTCCCACACTTGTATTGATATTTTCGTTACCCTTTCCCATACCCACCCATTCCCGAATCCAAACGCAACCTTTCCTGTTTTTCTTATTTTATGCTTTTTTGGTACATTGTCATGTTTATGTTTTGATGCCGCTTAGGAATAGGAATTGGATTACTTTTGTCACTGTTTTTTACAAGTGCGAGTCCCTCTTATTTTCTCTTCAGAAAAATCTCTCCCTTACTTAATATCATATAATAAATATTTAATTTAGTCTTCAAAAAATATACTGAATATTAATTTAGTCTTCTAATTATTTTTGACATCAAATTAATTTTTTTAAGCAAATTTTTAAGGATAAATTTGATATCAAAAATGATTTTGGAAGACTAATTTAATGTCAAAAAATAACATTAGAGGATCAAACTAATATCTCATATATTTTTAAATGATCAATTTAGTATTAACTCTAATATCATATTATATATATATTTTTTAAAATCACGAATTATCCTAACACTAATCTCTACTCGGATTATAAGATGTTTTTAATAAATTTTGAACCCTTATATTATAGTTAAGTCTGTATACATAAAGTTTAATTTGTTAACTACTTATGGTCATATATGTTTACATTTAATAATGGATTTAATTTCTATCCACTGTCAATGTAAAGTTTCTTTACACTGTTATTCAATCATGTGTTGACACATCATTAGACTTTTTAGATAGTGGTTGTGATAGTCAAACTCTTTTAATGATTTGGCAACACATGATTGGATGACAGTGTAAAGAAACTTTACACTAACAGTGGATAGAAATTAAACTCTTTAATAATTTATAAAGAATATTTTTTATAAACAAAAGAAAGGAGGGAAGAGAAGTTGACATATTCTAAAGTCAAGCCATATCATAAGAATTATTTACATTAGTATCAAGGGACTGGGAGCATAAGTTAAACCTAAATTCTACAAGCGAAATGCTTTCATCTTTACCAACCGAATCAATTCTTTTTGGCATTTGTAAAGAAATTTAACAACTAATACAACTGAGCTAGATATTAATACAACGTTCTTTTTTTGTTGTCCTTTGTTACCTAACTAATTGGAGGTTTTATAGATACTTTGTTTTGGTAAAAACTATTTTAAGGGAAGTGGAGGTTATCCAATTCCAAGAGACATGCTTCAAGTAGATAACCTATTAATGAAGGGTCACTAACAAGAATGACCGTCACTAACAAAAATGAACCCAAAACCTTTTTCGTCAATAATGATAGATCATTCCAATTGAATCAACCCGACAAGATTTTATAGATACTAAGTTGTATTATCTGTCAATCCAGAATTCCGTTTCTAATAGAAAACCACTTCTTTTTCTTTTCTTTTTGTTTTTTTGGGCTTGGAGACTTTTATTTGAAGATATTGAAATTATACTCCTAAAACTCAATGTGTTTTGGAAGGGTTTTGATTCATTTTAGTTTTAAAATTCTTGATAAGACCCACTTCGTCAAGAGCCATCAGAAAAGAATGTTCTGCAAAAGTTTTGATTGTTAAGTTTTCTGGGTGCAGGGGTAACTTCTTCCACTCGTCTTGCATAGAATTCACTAAATTTGTTTTCAAAATTATTTGTTTATTTAGAAAGTAAGGGAAATTTCCATCTGGGTTACTTATAAATTGCTATGAATAATTACTTTCAAATTCTTGAACAATTAATTGTAAGAACATATTTTGTTTACTATTATAAAACATATTAGAAAAAAGAGTGAAAACAATACTTGTAAAAATAACAAAAAAAGGATTTCAATAAATCTTATTTAATCAATCTTCAATATTATGTTAGTTTTTAGGTTCTTCTATCTTTGATTTACTTGCACAACCTTAATAAAGTCAACAGAATCAATAACCTCACTTTCACCTCTTTATAGGCACGTTTGAGCATGTTGATGGACTTGTGGTGACGATTAAAAAATTCGTCACATCAAACAAATACGATATCATTGGCTGCCATTTCTGGTCAGCTCACAAGTTTGCACGTTGGTATCTCCACATATAAGCATTTTTGGCCTCTCAGTTCTGTGGTGCAGATAGTGGAAGCAAAGTTTTCCACAAACCGAAAGGGACACAACCGGGCAGATACAAAGAAATTTTGATTCAGATATTCACTTCCTACGTTTAATCACCATAGGTAATGCCTAATATATCACATCCAAGATCTCCATTCAAAGTAATGAAATATTTTCAAACTGAACTAGAAGTATGTTTAGTGATATGCTATAATAGAAACACTTGTTGAATATATGCCAAAGTTGACAAGGGAGTTAGCTATAGACGGAAGAATCACAAATTGAAGAGAGATGCTCCATCTACATCTCGGTAGGATCTCACCCAACAAGAATGCGCCAGTAGCCTCACTAGTTACCTTTGGAATACAAGAAATCACTGGGTGGTACTTGGTAGACAACAAAGAGTTTTTTAAAAGTTGAAGCTCATTAACATTTCTAAAAAAACAAAGGGGTACAATCATCTTGCCAAACTCAACCAGCAAAAGATAGGGGAGTGGGAGAGGGAGGTGCACAAGACTCACAACACCAGCTGAAAAATAGCTAAACGGAAAATATCTTGCATGTGCATCCAGTAATTGGATCGAAGAAAATTGATGTAACATTCTTAGAACCGAATATATGAGTCCATGACAGTTACTTAAAATTCCTATTCAAACTTGCCAGCAAAACATGAGATTTTATGTTGATAACTTTCGAAGAGTCATTATCACAGTTAAACTGTTACTGATATAGAATAGCATCCTTTACTAACAAACATAAAGAAGGGCAAAAAAAAGTGTAAAAGCACAGAGCAGTTGTACACAAGTAGCATTATCTAATCACACACAAGACAAGCACCTCTGACATTTTGCTTGACTACATAAGCGTTAATGGTAATTGGAGGACTAGCCATGATGAAGACACTGTGTGTTATTAACTTACTATGTTTAGCTGCATGAAGGTTCAAGTATGCTGATAATAACAGAAGTTAAGGCTAAATTTATTTTACAATTAGAAAATTAGGAAATAAGTCAATCTCTAGATCTATAACTTATTTTGATAAGCAATCATGCTTTTTGAATTTGATAATTACTATTTGTGTCCTCTATATGCAAAACGAGAAAGAATATGACAAAACCCATATATAATCCTGCCTAATCAGCTATCAGGGCTCTGCCCTATTATAGAAAGTTCAAACATGAAACTTATGCGGACGGAATTTATTGAATTTTAAACTGCATATAGAACATTGTAGTGATGACTGATGAGTAACTGAAATTATGACATAAGGAGAACCCATCAAGAGATATGAAAAAGTTCAATCAGAGTATTGTCAGAGGAAACATCGAACATATAAAGTGAAACATGAGAAAACATAATTTTATGATCGTATATTACTCAGACTCAAGATAAAACATGCTAAAATCTAAGGCTGCCTTCTACTTGTGCAGCTCCAAACAATCAAAAGCAACCAAATAGATGGAAGTACCTTACGTACAACTACAGATGACAAATTCAGGGATCTAATGCAAAGGTGTATGATACCTATTCTTTCTGCAACATCTCATCATGTTCATTGCTCATATTTCTGAGCATCTCTCTTACTCCTAGAGAACACATTATCATGCACCTACCTTAGCCATCAAATATTTTACTTACTAGTGTTCCACGGCTGATCTGCTGTCAACCGCAAAATCTGATATAGTTTTTATGCACCTGATAGAAGAACAGACTCAGCAAATGAGGCAGATCCATTATTAGGCGCACCCTTTATCTTGAGAATAGAAGTAACCAAATTATAAATCTGAACATTCTCAAATGATGGTATCTTCCTCCCTCTTGCAAATTGAGGACCGTGTCCAATGAAAATGGTCCTCATGGAGAAAAACGCATTGTCATAACCATGTGAACCGCCACATTCTATGTGCTCTGTTCTCGTCTGCTCAAGCTTAAAACCTTCTTCAATCAAACCAATTATTGGCGGAATCCGATCACTTGCGGCATAATGAAGCCGTTCGGGTAGATCTTCCTTGAGATACACCCTCAATTTTTTCCCATTTTGAACTTTCCCCGAGTTCAATCCTTCATTCATCTTAGTAACAACATCTGATGGCGCATAACCAGGTGGTGGACGAATTGCAAGTAAAGGAGTATAGGACTGGACCCAATCCGGTGGAATCTCTAACCAAGGAGCCAAATCATCTAAAAAGATTAGCTTTTTATCACATGTACCAACCATCCCATGATCACCCACCATAATAATACTAACATCCTCAAAAACACCCCTTTGTTCCAAACCTTTGATCAACCTCCCTATCATGCTATCAATTCTAGCAACAGCTTCCGTGATCTCTGGATCATCAGGTCCAACCTGATGACCCTGGTGATCAGGGTCCTCAAAATAAAGTGTGATAAATGCAGGAATTTCATCACTGGGCAGATCAAAATACTTCAAAACTGCATCTACTCTTTCCTCAAACGGAACCGAACCATTATAATGCCTACAATACTGTGGAGGGCAAGTCCAAGAACCTTTTTTTACCTCAGAACCTGGCCAGAAATAGGTAGCAGCGTTGAACCCATGGTTGACTACGGTCTCCCACAAGGGCTCACCGAGCCACCACTTGGGTTCGTGGCTTGCCATAGTAAATGGCTCCCCAGAAACGGGATCCAAGAAATGGTTATCGATGATGCCATGATAAGGAGGGTAGAGTCCAGTAACAATAGAATAATGGTTGGGAAAAGTTAGAGTTGGAAACACGGGAATCAACCCCGTTTCTGCCTCTGTCCCGTTTGCGATCAAACGGCCAATATTGGGCGTGGGGGTCTTGAATTGGTACCCAAATCGAAAGCCATCTGAGGAGATGAGAAGAACCACAGGGCGGTGAAGGTTTGTGAGAGGACGAGCGACGAAGGAGGTTGATGAGGAAGAGAAGAAGAGGAAGGAGAAGGCGAGGACTGCTGAGAGAGCCATGCAGGTGAGGAGGAGAAGAGAGATAAAGAGGATGGTAGTGGGGAGTTTGTGGGAAGGTGCTGAGGATGAGGATGAGGATGAAGTAGAGTCGGTGTTGAAAGTGAGGAGACCTGTTGATTGGGTTGAAGTTAATGGTGAGAAAGGGTCTGAACCTGAACCCATATGGGGAAGCTAGTTTCTTTTTATGCTGCTGCTTGCTGCTTGCTGCTGCCGATGATCTTCTGAGATTATTTATTTATGGATATCATTCATTGCATTGGTCTCCTTTCATGGTGAGAAATAGATCTGAGAAAAAGGGAAAAAAGCAACATGTTTGGGTTTGGGGCTGGACTAAAAACAGCAAGAAGTGTGACTGTGTCAGTGGAAGGGAGAGAGATGATAATGATGACGACGTTTGTGTTTGTTGGAGGAAGCATATATGTCAAACAAAGACTTTGGACTAAAACCCCGTTTTGATTTTAGTCTCTAACATTTAATTTGGTTTTTAATACAGTTCCTGGAATTTTAATTTTTTTAATTAATTTAAGTTAATTTATTAAATAAATCGAATCAACCTGAACTAATAAAGACTCACTCCTAGCCTAGGTTGTTGGGTGCTAAGCTATGGTGATCGGGCTGCCGGGTTTCAGTCCGAATCTCGTAATGGCCCAATCTCTCTGAGCCCAGCCCAGTTGGAAAGTGAGGTGGCCGATTAGGAAGGGGTTTAGAGGAGGTAGGAAGGAGGGTTTATGTCATGAATTGGGAATTGTGAATTGTGAAGTGGAAATTGTTGGAAATGAAATCATCAGTGAGAGTGGGAGTGCGGCGAGCGTTGGGAGTGTTGGGTGGGTGGGGGTGGAGGTGGAGGGATGTTGATAGAATGAGAGGAACTGTGATTGTTGGATCTTACTCTTCCGTTTCTGATAGTGATAGGGTTGCAAAGCCCAAGGAGATTCCATATCAGGCAAAGGTTGCAAATGCGGTGAACCTCATCGGCCACATTCGCATGCCCCTTCAGTTTCAAACTTCTCCCGATGGCAACCCCTGGGCTGCCACCGTTATCACGCGCCAACAATCCCATGCTTCTCCCTACCTTTGGTATGCTTTGCTATTCCACTTGGCTCCTTCAAGTTTTCATCTTTCTTCTTTCTTTTTTGTCATGTATCCCTAGTTTCGTTTCATATTGCTTAACTTTGGATCAACATAGCCAATTGAGAGTGTGAAAATGATTTACACACGAAGTGCATGCACTCCCCTATCCTAATCCTATTTTGGTTTTTCCCTTTGTTAGGTTTTTATTTGTTAGGATTTGTTGGGGTTTTGTAGACCATAACCAACCTCAACCTTACGGCAGACATTCATTTTTTATTCTCTCGCTTGTCAAAATACAGCCTTGGCTTCCTTTGTCCTGCTGGTATTAGCCTATTAGGAGTGCTATACGTGAAGTGATGTCTTATGCTAAGTTTTATTTATGGACTGCTTCTGCTTAGGTTACTGAAGTGAATACTAATTTATTATCTTCTCTGAAAAGTGCTTTGAATTGTTTTGTGGAACTAACTACATGATGTGCATTACGATGCCATTTGGTTTCATCTACTAATGAGATCCTACCCATTTTCCTTTTCTTCTTCTATAAGGATTCCAGTAATATTTGAGGGTGACTTGGCTCATATTGCGGCATGCCATCTCAAAGAAAACGATTGCATCCATATATCTGGACAACTCACTGCAGATCCACCACATTTAGATCAAAAGCGAGGTCAAACTAATATTCAGGTATCTTTCTATTCCAACCCTTAGTTCTTCATCGATTATATATTGACATAATTAATTGTTGCCTCAGAGACTTTGACATAGCATTGTCTTTCGTTTTAGTTGTTTGTTACTCACGAACAACTTACTGTAGAATACAAGCTGTGCCTTATTGTTTATTATGTGTGTGAAAGGCTGTCAGGTTGAGTATGCAAAATTCACATCTTTGGTTTAACCATTATAGGTTATGGTACAAAGCCTCAACTTTGTCCAAGGATATCCTCAAGTGAAGAATATATCTGCAATTTCAAAGCAAGAAAAAATGTTGAGTTTGTCTGGTAAATCCTTCCTTCTGATTTAGCAGTACGTTGTGTTTAATATCATCTTATGAGTAATTAATTTTTAGGAATAGAAAAATGGGGGAAATTAAATGAACAAATAAATAGTGTTATATAGATTGGCACTGAATGGATCTACAGAAATTTCTTGATAATTTTGTTGTTTTTATTCATATTATTTTTGTGATAGTATCTTTCCTTTTTCTTTGTATATATTAAAAGAATTTTTATTAGAAGAAAAGGAGGGAAAGTACTGCTATAAAGAGGATAAGATATCCTCCAAAACAGAACAAAAAATATATCAGAAAGCAAGAAAAAAATAGATGAATGCAGCAAAGCTGCCCAGTCTCTATCCTTGTTGTCTGAATCCCAGTATTAGTATGAAGCAAGATACCACGTATTCATGATATTCAATGATGCATTGTTGCTCTCTATGTTGAGGGATCATGTATCTGTGCATCCTTCTGGCAATTGCCAAAATCTTTTTCTGGTATTAAATTATAACAATTTTAGTTTGTGGCTATCTAATATTCACATATACTTGGCATTACTGTCCATTACATAGTGCAAATTTTCTCAACAATAATATTTCTATGATGAAGTTCAAGTCAAATATTTGGAAAAACTTAGTCCATAGAAGATTACCTTCCCTTATACTGATAGTAGCAGCATAGGTAAGGATCTGTTGGTCTGTCTTAACTGATAATTGTTTTCTTTGCATTTTGATGAAAGTGAAAATTTTGTACAGTGTGCTGCTTTAGCTATAACTACCATGAACTTGATAAGTTTTGGGAATATGTTATTTGTATGTTATTAGCAAGTGAGAAGCATGACATCAACCAATCAAGGAAGGATATCCATTCCAAGCAAAGAGAGGAGCATGACATAGACAAATCTTGGAAGGATCTCCTTTCTAATCCCGTTGAATGGTGGGATATCCGTTCAACAGAGGTTAGGGAATTTTCTCCTTGATTCATCTCCTTCATTTTGTCCCTGTACTATTTGGCAATAATGATGTTTCCTTCAAATTGGTTTTCTGAAATTTTTTGCAACTTAATGCAGGAGAATCCAAAAGGTGCAGCTTTTGAAAGAAAGACGAATGGTGAGTTACTCTTTATCAATAAGTCAACACCCAAATGGCTCCAGGAGAAACTAGAGTCGATGACAATTGATTTGAAACCTGAATTGAAGTACTCAATAAGTAAGTATACCTGCATCAGATATGTCTCTTCTATTTTATAGTAATTGGCTAAGTGGGTCTTGAGACCATTCCATAATTTTCCAATCTGATTTATTTTACAGCTGGTGCAAAGAAAGACTCAGACCCTATGTTGAGTTCTTGGAGAGACCTTTTAGATGATCCTAAGCAATGGCGTGATTTCCGTGACAACAAACTCAATGGATTGGTAGTGATTGATGACTTATCCCTCTGGGAATTTCTTCTCTCTGACTAATTTATTGGGGTGAACTTTATATTTCTGTCTACTTAGTAGGTGAATCCAAGGTTCCCTGACTTCAAGCGCAAGGATGGCAGTGTTTCCCTCTGGCTTAACCGGGCTCCAAAGTGGGTTTTGTCTGAACTGAAAGGACTGGAATTTGACGTTCCAGTTGTTAACTCCAAACAAGCAATGGAGTGTAAAGGTCTGTATAAATAACTTCCTTGCTCATAAAGACCTTCCTATGCATTGTAAGCAATATTTTGGATTGGGTTCAAAGAGATTCTCAGTGTGATTGGGTTCATATCTAATTCAAAAGGAATTAATATTTTGGATTTTTTGTAGCTTGGAGATGCTCTCCATTTTTATGTTTGCTCAATGTCTTGTGTTTTTTGGGTTCTGCAACTCAAGATTCCTCATTCCCTAAATTTCCATTTCTTTTTTTCTTCCTATATCTGTTTTATCACCATATTATGTTTTAAGGTACATGTGTCTCAATTTGGTTTAGGTGATCAGTCCTGGAATGATTTGGTGAATAATCCAGATAAATGGTGGGATAATAGATCAGATAAGGTAACCCAATTTTCTGATTTGTCCTTGGTTTTTAAATCTCCACAAGTTTATTTCATGCTTTATTAGATTTTGTTTATTGAGTTAATGGTTCATTTTGATCATCAGAGGAATGGAAGAGCTCCTGACTTCAAGCACAAAGAAACCGGTGAAGCGTTGTGGCTAAACGGTTCACCAAGTTGGGTGTTATCAAAGTTGCCACCCCTAAAGCCTAAACAAAGTGTAGAAACTGGCAGGAAACAGACACTGGTTTCACGATCATAAGACAGAGAAGCAGAATATTAAGTCATTTCACCAAGTTGGATGTATCTTTTTGCTCATTCTCTCTGTTTCACTTCCCTGAAATTAATTTATGCCTTCCTAAAGTTCCCGTTATTCTGATATCTTTATAAATCTTTAGGGATGTTGCTATCTTAATCTGCTACTCTGCGTATAACTGGTAGTCTTGATGAGGCAGATATATTAGCTGTTTCTCATGTGCAGATGCTATTTTCATAAAATAAAAAAAAATATGCAACTTCTGTGCATTCTTATTCCACTTGTGAGGGAAATGAGATTTACTCAATTTGTTGGTGGATCTTCGCTAGCATTTTTATTATATATATATATATATATATGTTAGTTCTAAATATCCTTGTTCATTGAAATTGCTGAAATCTAAACGTTTATATTCTATTTTACTTTTCAAGATGGAAGATAACTTATACCTGCATACTTTTATTGTTTATAGTTGATATACAGAAGAAAATAATAACCAAAGGGGGTAGGGGATTTTCAGAATTGAAAGGATGCGTCTCATCAACCGCGAAATTAATTCATCGCAGGGAAAACGAAAGAAACAAGGAAATGTGTTTGCAGTATACATTTGTAGGAGCTGGAGGACCATGGGAATTATGGAACATAGTTTGAAACGAAACCAATGAATAGATAAAGCATTGGAGTTTGGTCTGAGAATAACCAAAAACAATAGGAAGAAAAATCAGAAAATCTCTCTCCTTTCTTGAGAGGCAGGTAATAATGTAACATTACTCTAGGGCTTGTGGAAAACCCTTCCAGCCAGCAGAGCGGCTTCCATCACAACATTGATAACTTCAATAACATCATCCGCTTGGCATGTGTTTCCCTTGAATGTTGGCGCCCCCGAGTTCTTAAATTTATTCATACAGTTGATGAATGTTTGGCTGCACTCTTGGCTTAGGTAGTCATCTGCATAACACCACCATTAATCATTTGTTACCATGATTTTCATAGCAGTCCCTATTCAGCTCTGCTTATACTCACCCACAT
The DNA here is from genome assembly GCA_023212625.1 of Styphnolobium japonicum. Lineage (NCBI taxonomy): Eukaryota > Viridiplantae > Streptophyta > Magnoliopsida > Fabales > Fabaceae > Styphnolobium > Styphnolobium japonicum. Next base: position 30,179,943 of record JALBWW010000012.1, read on the forward strand.
AATCCTATAACCTTAATCAAAAAGCAATTTGTTGAAAGACATTATTCTGGTACTCATTTTTTTTAGGATATCGGTACTTTAGGTGAGTTGTTAAACATTCTAGTTGTTGATTATATTTTAAAAGGGAGTTGCTATGGTATCCTAATGGGTATAATATTCAAGATGAGTTGTCAATTATTTATTGATTGTTAGTTTCATAATAAATGTTTAAAAGACTATTAAATATAAATAACAATTAATGAATACTTGACAACTTACTTTAACTACTAATATCCTAAAAAAAAATGTGTACCAGAGTAATCCGCATTTAATAAATTTTCAAACATTTATTATAAAACTTGTAGTCAATAAATGTCAGACAACTCACCATAGGTTCCAACCTATAAGGGTAGGATAGCAACTCCTTTTGTTAATTGTCAAAAAATTATCAAACCTAAAAGTTTAAACTATTAGATCAAATTTCAATAATAATTCTTATCAACTAACATGTCCTCTTACGCATATTCTTTGAGTGAAGGAGAAGGGATGCGATAAGGGTCATAATCCAACCAATTGACATGATTAGGGAGGCTTTGTTACCATGCTCAAAGTAGTCATCCATCTTTTTTGAAGTTATTAGATGAAGGGTCATGATTAATTTCTATTTATGTCCATAAACTACATGACATACGCACAACCCATTAGTATGTACTGGTCAAAAGCAATTAAGTAAAGAATCCCTATCAGCCAACTACCATCTTTATTTCCTTTTAATTCAAAGACTTTAAACTAAAAAGGATTCACTAGACGCATTGCTTTTCAACATTGTTACATACATCTACCACCAACACCACTAATGCATATTTGCTTTTGCTTCTAAATCCCCCATCTTTCTCAATTATCACCCTCTCCATCCTACTAATTTTCAAAGCCATGTGCTTGCAGCAGGACCAAGTGGCATTTGTTAACAGTGACACTGACTGATTCAGTGTCCTGCTGTATCTATCTTAATGGTTTAGCTTCAGAGTTAGTTTAGTGAAAAATTCAGTGATGTGATTCAAATGAAAAGTTGTACAAAAAACTCGTCATGAATTTTTCAAACTCAAATTTATAAGAACGACAAACATGGTATAAAAAAGAACCAAATTGAAGATCTAGTTTCTAAAGGGACTTGATAATCCCACTTACATCGAGTCAGATCCGACAGAATCTGATATTGGAACTATTCAATTAAATCTGGAATCCAAGCCACAATGTAAGATGTTTCAATTAAGAAGCTATATATAGAACTCACTGTTTTTGGCTTGCACACATTGATCATGCTTCATACAACAAGCGTCAAGGCCATCACAAGGTCTCTCCCCAGGACATCCACTATACAGAAGCCCACAGTACTTGCCATATCTCAATAATGGAGGCACTGTCATTCCAAAATTAAATAGTACATTTGTTTTAGCCGCAATGGCATGATAAACAAATTAAAACCTTAATCCAATCAGCTCAGCTAAATTTTCAAAGGAAAAAAATGGAATTAGACAAGTACCTGAGCAGAAGCTTGACTCACATTGTTTGCTGCACTCTTTGCTCTGCGGATGAATGAATGAATGAATAAAAAAAGAATTAGAAAAATCATATTTTTCTATGTTAAAATTAATTAATCTGTTTGGAATTGGATAGATGAAGCAAGAAGAGTACCACAGAGACAGCGACTCCGGTGGTTTCAGCGCCTATGTTGAGGGCACAGACCGGAATGGATAAGAAGTTGAGGGAAAAGGTGCAAGAAAAGAGAAGAGCATACTTGAGTGACTGGGTTGGAACCATTTTTTGTTGAAAGCCAAGCAAAAAAGTTAGATTAATTTAAGTTTGTGAAGCTTGGTTTTGCTTAAAGGCTCTGATTTATAGGAGGGAAATGCAGAGACAGTGAGTGAGAGGTGATAGATTTCAGAACAAAGTCTCAAGACTTGGCAGGCAGAACTCAGAGCGAAAGAATGGAGGGTAGTGGGTTTGTTTTGTAGTGGCTCGTGACTGTATTATTGTCATTATTTTAAATATTCTTTTGTAGCATTTTTTGTGACCTGTTCTTGCCGTAATTAGCTGCATTAGAATTAATAAGAAAGAAAACAAACCCTTTTCTGGTGGAGGATATGTTCATTCTTCTGTCTCAACTCGTGAACCACATGGTTGGATATATAGGCCAAGTGGCTATTAGTGATGATCAAATTGTATTAATTTGTAGCGTAAGTTAAAGTTGATATATAATACTTTTAGTAAATTATTCTTACATATTTTTAATTTTGTTTTATAATTCCATATAAAAAAAAAATCAACCTGATTCTATGTAGTTTTCTTATCCAAGTCTCTTACCTTTTCTCTCTAACGCAATAAACTTAATATGAATTGAAACTTTTACTGGTAGATACCACCCGAATTGATATCAATTCAGACTAGAAATTAAGTGTTGTATGAGATGCATACGTCATCTGGTATAATTAAGTACCAGATTGGGAGGATTACTCCTATGTTTCCCCCATTGAAAATATTTATAGACCGGTGCTCACAGTTGAACACTTGAACCATTTCAGTTTGTGCCTCTTTGAATTTTTTTTTTCTTTTTCAATTTACCTTTAAAAAATCTCTGTGTAGACTAAGTTATTTTTCTAATAAAATAATTGGTTTTATCGCATGATAATTATAGCCTTAATGGGATGATGACCATTATTTCTGTCAACACTAGTTTTGCCATGGAATATTTAACTTTTCAATGATAATTTCTATGCAGGCTTTTTTACACAGTTGGTATAAATGGGAAACCAAATTCTTAATATAGTGTAGGTTGTAAAATAATTCTCATAAAGGTATAAAATGAACAGTGAGTCGTACGGGGTAGCTACCATGAAGTCATATTCTATAGATATACGACTTAGGGTAAGTCGTATCTGGTACATACAACTTAGGGTTAACAAATTTTTTTTTTATTTTTTTAATAGAAGTCGTAGCTACTAGCTACGACTTAGGGTTAGGTTAATTTTTATTTTATTTTTTTAATAGAAGTCATATTTACTAGCTACGACTTAAGGTTAGGTTATTTTTTTTTAAAATTTAAATGGAAGTCGTAGTTGACAACTACGACTTCTGTATAACTTAGATTTTATAATTTTTTTAAATAATAATCATGACGTTATTCAAGGAAATAGATTTGGATAATATAACAAGTTTGACTTAAATAATATGGACTCACCGCACCACCGTGATATGCACTGTCACGTGAAATATATCGTCACGTGAAATATATCGTCACGTGTGAAGTAAGTATTATTGCATGTATTTTGAGTTGTTATGTAAATAAGGGTTACATGCTTCACCGCTAATAAGTCATTCATTACGGTGCATCCATAAGATAATCCAATCATGATGATTATTATTAAAAAAAAATTTATAAAATCTAAGTCGTATTAAGCCATAGTTACTAAATACGACTTAGATTTTATATTTTTTTTAATAATAATCATCGTGATTAAATTGCCTTGTGAATGCATCGTAATGAATGACTCATTAGAGGTGAAGCATGTAACCCTTATTTACATGACAACTCAGAATACATGCAATGGTACTTGCTTCACACACGACGATATATTTCATGTGACGGTGTATATCACGGTGGTGCGGTGAGTCCATATTATTTAAATCAAACTTGTTATATTATCCAAATCTATTTATTTGAATAATGCCATGATTATTATTTAAAAAAATTATAAAATCTAAGTTATACAGAAGTCTTCCATTTAAATTTTTTAAAAAAATAACCTAACCCTAAGTCGTAGCTAATAGATACGACTTCTATTAAAAAAAAAATTATAAATAGTAGCTAGTAGCTACGACTTCTATTAAAAAAATAATTAAAAAAAATTTGTTAACCCTAAGTTGTATGTACCAGATACGACTTACCCAAAGTCGTATCTATAGAATACGACTTCATGGAAGTCGTACCTGTCTCCTACGACTCACTATTCATTTTACATCTTTTTAAAAATTATTTTACAACCTACACTATATTGAGAATTTTATTTCTCATTTATACCAACCGTGTAAAAAAGCCGTCTATGCAAGAATTTTTCGGGACTATAAGAAACCTATAAGTAATTCTTACTACCATATTTGATGTGGACAGTTTACTAATTTTTCGTGAATGCTCACCATTGGTTACCCTAGAAAATTTTCAGAGATGCATCATGCGTGCATGGGACAAGTTGCCCAAAAATATCTACGAATATAGGATACGAAAATTAACTTGGGCACTAAAGCCTTTGAATCCATTGAGCATCAGATGTCAATTCATAAAGTATGTTTGCCGGTTGATGGAGCTATAAATAAGTAATTTAGTCCTAAAAATATTTCTTATAAGTTAGTTATAATTTAGTTTTTAAATTTATTTTTGTGTACGAGTTAGTACATAAATTTATAAAACTCGTATTAATTTAATCTGTCTATTATCTTTTGCTAACCAAGTTAGATGATGATGTCTGACGTGGCACGTTGCTTAGCATTTTTTCTTTAGATACAACGTTATTTTAGTTTAATAAGTGAACAAGTACTCTGTATATGAGGGAGTTATAATTTACTAAACTAAAATTACGTTGTATCTCAAGGGAAGAGTTGAGTAACATGTCATGTGACACCTAACTGTACACATAAGCACCTAATATTACACATAGATATTTAACGTGACACATCATAGGTCAACCAAAAATTAAAAAAAGACTAAATTGACATGAGTTTTATAAATTTAAAGACTAACTCACACACAAAAATAAATTAAGAAATAAACTGCAAGTAAATGATATTTTCAATGAAGTTATTATGATACCTTGATGAATTTGGTATCCAAGATGAGTTGTCAATCATTTATTGATTGTTGGTTTCACAATAAATGCTTAAAATTTTATTAAATATAAATAACAACTAAAAAATATTAAACAACTCATGAGTGCCAATATCTTAAAAAAAATACTAAAATAATCCCCAATTTTCAAAAACTAAGCTAGCGATTTAGTGATTGTTGGAGGTTGCCCATGGATATCTATGCATAGGTCCCACATGTGAGTGGTATAGCGATTGAGCTTCATTAGGTTTGGAGTTAGGAATGTCAATGGGGCAGGGCGGGGTGGGGGAGTAGGTGGGGGCGGGGAGTACTCCCCCACCCCCATCCCCGCTTCTTATATTTTCCCCTATCCCCCGTCCTCAATCTTCGTCGTGGAGAGCTTTCCTTCCCTGTCTCTATCCCCGCAGATCCCCATGGGGATTCCCGAAAATTCATAAAATAATTACAAAATTACAAACTAAAATTCAATCAAATTTAAAAAAATTATACAAAATTAAATTATTAAATTTAGAGTTAAATCATAACAAGTTCAAATTTAAATAATAGAATCACAATATTCAAATTAAATACAAAAAATATGAAAAGACTAAAATGTTATTAGTATTTATGATATATAATATACATAATAAAATATATATATGTAATCTATTTGGGACGATGACCCCACAGGATGGGGGGTATGATCCCCGTCCCTATCCCTGAATCACCTTCAAGGAATTTTATCTCCCATCTCCGTCCCCACAGAAAAAAATTTCCCATTAGCAAAGCCCAAAATGTGATAGTCGCCGCAAAAATCCCCACTTACGATTGAAATTGACACTTCTATTTGGAGTCAAATGTGAAAAGCCTGCAGAATTAACTTTTGCCTCCAGAATCCGATTTGAGATGAAAAATGAAGATGCAAACGAGGAGCCAATTATCTAACTAGCGTGGGGTTCGAATCAAAGGCCATCAAAAATGGAATTTGAACAATCTTGGCTTGTTTTGTTGAAATTAAAATAAAATTAAGAAAGAGACTATATGAGTGTTAAACTTATGGTGGGTTATATTAGATTTGAATCCTCAAGATATTTTATAAGAGCAACTGTGCGATTGCTTAGTCTATGGTTTATTTATCTCATCAAAGCATGGACCTCTACGAGAATTATATATTGTTAGCAACTACATGCTTTCCACTAATTTCATGATTATTCAGTGTCACAATAAACTGATAAAGTGGCAATTATCTTTTGCAATGGCAACCGTTGCCGTTTACATACGTACATATATATATATATATAATATAATATTGGATTACTGATAATAACGTCGTCATATTCATAGGTCTACGAGCAGCTGTTCATATTTCAAATTACTTTTCAGTTTTTCTTTTCTTTTTATTTTTGGTCATAATGAATTCGTTTCTTAGAAGCTAATGGACCAAACATTGCGATTAGTTTGGATGAGCCCGTCTGTGTTAGTGGACACAGTGCTTACCCAAGACCAGTCGGGTTCTTTCAAATCAGTAGTGGATGTATCTGACCCATTTACACCCCTTGAAGGTTGGCCCAGCGTTGGAAGCCATGTTTCCAGCATGATTATTCGGGTTTGAACCAAGAGATTTTTTGTTTCGGCCATAAACCAAGAGACTTCATTCCATGGATCTTTTGAGACATTATTCTTCATTCCTGTGTATACGGGTATAAGGCTTTTTTATGTTATTTACTTCATTGCTTTAAATTTAGTTTAGTATAGTTGTTGAGAGTCCACATTGGATAGTGATATGGCTTGAATAATGTTTATAAGTGGGGGACAACCCTCACTCCATGAACTAGCTTTTGGGGTTGAGTTAGGCCCAAACCTAAATTTTAAGATGGTATCAGCCTATCGAGATTTGTTGGGTCACCCGCAAATATCCAGTCCTACAAACTTCATGCTCCAGATGTCCACTCCTGGGCGTGAGGGGGGTGTGTTGAGAATCCCACATTGGATAATGATATAGCCTGAACAATGTTTATAAGTGGAGGGCAACTCTCACACCATTAGCTAGCTTTTGAGGTTGAGTTAGGCTCAAACCCAAATTCTAAGAATAGTAAAAAAATTTTATATTATCATCTAATAGTATATTAATATATTATTAAATTAAAAGATTAAAATTTTTAAATAATTATTATGATATAATTTAACTTTTTAATAATTTAATAATATATAATTAACTTATAATAATATAAAATGTTTTATCTTAATAATAAATAAAAATTAAATCCTTTAATTTATGTGCGCTTTCTAATTATATGAGTCTTATTAATAATCGTTTGTCACCCTTTGGAGAAAAAAAAAAGCACCCCCGATGAAAAAATAAGAAATTTTCGAAATTTTAAGGGTGACTATATCTAACACGTCCCATTACTATCATGGATTACAAGGCAATAGAAAAATCTGAGAGGGAGAGCCATAGCTAGAAAGAGTTTGAGCTTAGAGAGATGCGTACCTTTATTTTTCTTGTTAAGAGGGGTTAAAGTTGTTAGTGTTGTGGGGTCATGGAAGTCACGAAATGGAGGGGAGAACTTTTGTAATAAACTCTTTCAAAAAATTATTTGGGTGGACTTAACATTATATTTCAACCTAAAAATCTCAAGACATAAAGTTTATGAGTCTTTTTACTTATATATAATTCACTTAGCTTATTCTATTTCTTTTTTATGTGAAACTCTTTATCTACTCACACTTAAATTTTCAACAATTAGCCATACAATGTCATCTCGTTATAATTTCTGCTTGGCGAAATATTATGGTGCATTACTTGCCCCCAATTCCTAGTTGATGTAGTTAACAAGTGTGACTTAAAGTTGTTGAATGAATGGTATATGATAGGTCGGACAACACATCGTTCAGGTTTCTTTTAAGATTTTTTTGAAGGCATTTTGTGCTGAAAAGCACTTAGATATGACCTTTCTAATCATGGTTTAATTGATGTAGTCTAAGAGAACCTCTTGGTCCCCATTTCTCGTACGTATTTTATCTTTTATGAAGTATTATCCCCCCTCACTTGCCTCGAAAGCCATTGAGGTTGGAGACAAATACAGTTGAACAATCAATCCAACTTGAATTGTCTTGAAAATATAACCACTTTAATTGCCTTTCCTACACACCTCTTAGTCTCTCTAAAGTCAAACTCTTTGTAGCTATGACTCTGCGGCCTCTCTTTCTCTGAAATTTTCTTTTCGATGAAGAAATCTGACTTGACTCTCGAAGGATTCTAGGTGAAGCCCCAACTTCAACCACCCTTACGATGATTTTCATTTTCTTATCTTTGTGACTTTAGGATGCTCACTACAAAAAAAGCACAAGTTTGTGGTAAGACAAGTATTTTGTGGCGTTTATGACAACTGCCACAAATACAATATATGAGAGCGCTCTCAGAGAGGCTCTACCAATGGCTCCCAAGTGGCAAGGCTCTACAAGGACTTGAGATTTGACCCAGAGTAAAGAAACACCAAAAGACACAACTCAAACAAAAAGTTTCATATCGAGTAAAATGGAGATTATCTTGAGACTTTATAAATGGTAGTCTGACTCTCCCACGCGAAGCACATTTTAAAAACTAAAATATGAGGCCCAATCTATTTGGAGAATCAAATCTTTTGTCCGTTTTTCTTTTTTCTTTTTTCTTTTTTCTTTTTTTTTTAATCTATTTTTCTTGTCTCTTTTCATATTTTTTTAATGAAGTTATTGTCAACTAAAAATAAAAGAGATTTCAGAATTGTCAGAGGATAAAAAAAAAGGAAACAAAATATTTAAATCCTTTATTAGGGTAAAGCAGATAACGTGAAACCTATGGTTATGAACTAAAAACTCAACCACTTTAGAGAGGAAACATAAAATGACTGACCCATCCATTTTTAAAAAGACGTGGAAATGATTATTATATATTTTAAGTTTGCAGATTCCGCCTCACTGCATTGCGCAATTGAAGTTCATCAAGATATTGATGGAATTAGTATATATACTATACTTTTTGAAATCGCAATCTCGTGCTTGACCCCAAAACAACTCACAAAAGTCACAATGCTTTGATATAAATACTACCAAGTCAAAATTGTAAATCAAGTTTAAACCATAAAACACTTTGTCATAAAATTATCAAGTTCACATATACATTATATTTTTACACTTTCCACACTCTCTCACTCCCTTGCATATTTATATACTGTGCACAGGACACCCATGCAGTGATATGAAACTGAAAGATCGCAAAAATAAAGGATGAAATCAGAGGAGCTTCCATGCCTTGCCTCCATCCATGTTGAATTTCTTGAGCCTTCCGAACAACATGACGGCTATGAGAATGATCTTTCCCTCATCGCTCCATCTTCCCACAAATCCAAACCACTTGTCTTGGCAGTTCGCCTCTGGATGCATCTGCCGTTTACAACTGTATCCTGTCGTAAACCCCACGTTCCCATACGCGCTATATACATCATATATATGCACCCAAAATACACAAATATTAACACAATGAACAAGTTGAGCAAAACCCACAAAAACAACAATATTATGGGATGGTCTTTTCTTCATGCCATGTGAGGCAAATACGATTGATAGATTTTGGTTTCTCAGGTCATCCTTGTATGCGACTATGAGACTAATTTATGAAAATACGAAGATCTATGTAAAGAATTGACCTCTCCTAACAGGTGATTGATAAATTTAGGGTCCATTTAAGTTAAAGTATAAAAGAATTGATGTTAAAAAGAATTAATATTAAAAGAATTGATTTGAAAATTTTAATTTTTTTAAATAATTTTCAAATAGTATTACATTTTAAGTGTAGTTATAGAAATATTTTTTAAAAATTAAAAGGTCCCATTTGTTAAAATTAATTTTATAGTATTGATTGTAGTAATTTTTTCCCTGCATTAAAATCGATCTCTACAGTAAGAATCAATATTTTTAAATATTTTAATCAAATATATTTAAAATATTGTATACACTATTTAAGATATTTTCTGATTTTCAAATAAATTCCACTGAAACAAAATCTAAACTAAACATCGATTTAACTTACACAGCTGCTCTACTTAATTTTTCCTTTTATCAGTAAATGGGCCTTGTTGGGTCTCATAAATTGTTATGGACTAACTCCTTAAGTTTGATGTCCATGTGATGGGGACCTCACGCCCTTTTATGGTTGTTAAGGTTAGATGTATCTGCCACGATGTAGTCTAAATATATGTCAAAATTCAAATAATGTTGTGTCTAGAAAGTGGTATGCAAGTAACATGACAACCCCAATAAAATATCACATTATTGTCCTTCCTCTTTTTCTTTTAAACAAAATCAAACCATCTAATTTAAACAATGTTTAGTATTAACAGGTGAGTTAAACAAAAACAGAAAATATGTTTATAATAAATAGTTCAAGGCTTTGGTTGATATTTTTAAATATTGTACTTTTCTAATTTTAAATAAAAAAACAAATTAATAATGTCTTAATGTATATTAAAAGAGTAATTATATTTAAAAATTATAATTAAGTTCTAAAGAAGTAAGAAACCTCCTCGTCCCTTCGGAGAATTCGCAATTAAGTGGAATGGGAAGGTTGGAATTAATAGAAATCTAACCTGATAACTTCAACAACAATATTCAAGATGTTGAAATTGAGAGGATCCTCCTTCAATTTTTTCCTCTCAGTTATGCACACGAGTATGATGAAGATGACTAAATAGGAGAGTTGAGAGAATATCAAATTTTCCATAACTTTTCCTTTTATCTTTCTTATCCTCTCGAAACTTTCTGAATCCTGCGCATCTTCTTTCACCGGAAGGAAAGAGGTGTAAGGAGGAAGGTACCTGTACATGTGAACAAACGCATTTAGATATCAGTGCTTATTTGTTAATAACCAGAAACAAGACAATATTATTCAAACTATACATAGGTAAAGAAAATTGTAAATACACATTAATTTTTTCAACTACAATAGAAAGAAGGGAAAATAACACATCAAAGAAAAATATATAAATTGTTTGGTCACTTAAAACCATTGGTAATACTTGCATACCACGTGGTTTAATCAAATATCATTTGAGCAAGAAAGCTAAACACAGCTATTCTATTAGACTTTTATTATTTGAGCTATATTGTGTTTTGCCCCGCATTTTGACGCCGATTGACTTGACGTTGATACTTGAGGGTTCTATAAGTTGTGTTTGAATATTTGGTCTATCCTATAATTCATTTGTCAATAATTGCAATATTAAAATAACAATGATTGGATTATAAAATATAAGTAACATGAAGAGCAAGGGGAGACAAAAAATATCCTTTTAATTTTGAATAAGAAAAATCTACCTATAGGAGAAGCCAAATTATGGGAAATCAATGTAATTGAAAAATGGAAATTATTAGGAGGGTGACAACAGGGATCATGGGACTGTGAAGAGTTCAAACAACTTAACCTCTTAAGAGTTTTTCATACGAAATAAGGGATTATATATTATTATAATATATATAGTCATTGCCAACATGGTGCAATAATGCAATATTTTTTGGTAAGAATAATGCAATTTTCAAATGTTGGAACTTGCAAGGGTAATGCTCAAGCAACTTCAAGTTTGTTTTTTTCCCGGTTGGTGTGGGAGGTAGATCTAGTTCCACTGCAAACTGGGTCAGCGCGTATCCGCTGCTTTCGTAATGTATTTAAGAGGGGGGAGAGAGAGAGAGAGAGAGTGTGTGTGTGTGTGTGAGAGAGAGAGAGAGAGAGAGAGAGAGCAACATGAGGTGAGCCTGTGTTCTGTTTCTATTGTGTTTACATAAGGTGAGCCTGTGTTTCTATTGTGTGTGTGTTTACAATTGGGGCTCGACAGGTTAACTTGAATTAGGGTTTGTAATCCTTATATACTATTTTTACATTTAGTTAATGATAAGTAAATTTTTGGTTAATATAGTATATCATTTGATTAATGAGTTTTTGTAATTAATTACTCACAGACTTTGCTAACGATGAATAAATTATTGGTTAATAAAGTATATTATTTAATTAATAAATTACCCGTTTGTAAGTGATTGGTTACCAAAATTTATTAACCAAACAATATACTATATTAATCAAAAATTTACTCATTACTAACCATGTATAAAAGTAGTATAAAAAAATTATGTGCATTTATCTTTTTCCATCCTCCTATCACCGTGCAACCGAGGAGTGGAGAGAAGGCTTATTTAGAAGGGTTTCTTCTTGTTGTTGTCTATATTTTGCTAATAAGCAACTTTTTTTCTCGGCATCGCTTTTACTTGAAACTCTACATTTTTTAACACCATGAAACTTTTTAATGGAAAAATTAATATAAAAAAATAGCTTGGAATTTCAAGCTTATGAGAATTTCGCTATATACATTTTGGGAAATATTTCAAGTGCCATTCAAATTTGTCAATAAAAAGTTATTAAATCTTGATCCATGAGTTTAAAATGTTAAGAAAATTAGAATATGTTGCCTTTTTAGTTTAAAGTTATGTTTCAAAGTGAGTGAGAGAGAGAGAGAGAGACTAACATCATCACCACAAATAATATCAAGATGGCCGGCGATAGGATTGACAGGTCCACAATGGTTTCTCCTGTATGTCTGGAATTCACGCTTTGGAACAATACACCGATGAATTTCTGATAAGGATTCAGTCCCTCCAAAGCTTCTGAATTCCAATCAATTGAGCAAAACAGTATAACTTGGACCAAAATAAACCCAAAAACAGTAGCTACCAGAAGAACAGAGTGCTGTCTTGGAAGTAAGTGTTTGTACCCAACCTCTTCTGTATTCTTCAGAAGGTACTTGGACTCTTTCTTCTTGTAAAATTTCCCCAAAACCCATATTAAAAATCGCAAGCAAGGAGGGAACAATGTGTTCCCAAGAAGGACTTGAGGAATAAGCATAAGAAGGAGACCTGAATTCTTGCCAAAAACAACCATGTTTTCGTTTGTTGGAACAAAGCCACAGCTTGCAAAAGTTGAAACTACAGTGAAAACAGAGAATGTGAACATTTTCAGCCCCTTGTTCTTTAGTACCTCTTTAGCACTGGAAATAAGGGCCAGATAAAGGGACACCGCTACGACCCCTATCACGTTGACAACTAGAAGGTAAGCTAGAACTACAAAACCCAAATATTTCATAGATAAATACCTCAAGTTTTTTTCACTAGTACCCAAAGACTCGTGAAATTCGTTGTAGACCTGCAGAACCTCAGTGGGTTCAGGTATGGAACTTTCTGGGTTAGATTTTGTGACCCTCCCTGGCTCAATTTGATAAAAAATGATGGGGTTTGGAGAACTAAGACTGCTATGAACAGAAGCCATTTTATCTAGTTTGGTTTTGAGCCTGGACCTAATGAAATGGAGTCCTACCATGGAGGTAAAGACCTCACCGCCTATGAACATCAAGATGGTCATAATGATTAGCTGGGAATTGGAAAAAACCTCCATTTCAACCGTGGCCATGCTTGAAACTGTAGTGGCAGAGACACAGGTGAAGAATAAATCCAAGTTTTTAGGACTAAGAGAGTCGGTTCTAGGCTTGAGAGCCTTCAGAACCCCAAAACCAAAAAATGAAAGAGAGACGAAATAGACAATTTGAACCCATAGAGGGTTTGCCCCGAGGAGGACGAAGCGACAAAAGTAAGCCGCTAGGAAACAGATTGATTTGGTGAGACAAGCAACTTTTTGACATGAAGCGCTACAAAGATGTTGCAACTTCTTGCCAAAACAAGCAAAGATCTTCATCTTTAGTCTTTAATTTCCAGGTAAATATTAGTGGCAATGAGTTCTAATGCAGGTGAGGGTATTTATAGAAAAGTTTCAATGGGTAACGTTCGGATTGCTGCCACTATCGTTTCTTTCTGTGTTTTATTTTTTTTTAAATTTCCGTGCCTTTTCTTTCTTTATATATTTTGTTTTTTAACGCCTTTTCTTAGACTTGGAGGACCAATATGAGACAGAGGGGGGTTGCATGTTGTGTATTTGGAGCTTAATCTAATAACTGAGGTAATAGTCATAAGTCATAAGTCATAACTCAAGGTTAATTCGCCATTTCATAAACATGTAGAGTAGCTCATGAATGCAATTAGCATAAACATGTATGCTTCCACAACAAATAAAATGGTTGAAGTCTGAATGAATCTGTGCGGTTTAAAGTCTTCACTGAATCTGCTTTCTCTTTTAGGGTGCATGTCTACTGTCCTGCAGTTTTTGTTTTTCCCCCTTCTAGTTCTCCTCTTTGTGCATCATCCAAGAGTTGCCGCTTTTCCTGCATGCTTTGGTTGCAGCCACGAATCACGACTTACTTTTCTTGTTTTCATTTGTCAACTTTTTTTAGTTACACAGGAGGTATAATCACGTAGAGGAAGAAGAAATATAATATAGTGGAGGATTAAACTTTCGACATTAACATTATATTCAAATTTTAAAGCCTGAGGTTAGTACTAGTTGAGCTACGAGCTTGTTAACATTTTTTAGGCTAACTTTGATAATAGAGATTATCCTTTCTAAAAATTGATTACCACAGTTAATGTTGATTATCTTGTATAATTCTTTCCACTACAAGAAATTTAACCTTCAATGGTTACTGTAAAAGTTCACTGAAAGGGTATTTTTTGTGACGATTTTTAAAGTCGCCACTAAAACCATATGGTCTTTTATTTTTATTGGCGACCCATAAATATTGTCACAGAAGGTCTGACATTTAATGACGATGTTTTGAACTTTCAGTGACAACTTTTTTTTGCCGAAAATCAATTTTCTTGTAGTTTTCTTTATTTTTTATAAGTAATGTTAATTATGTGGTTTTGTTTAGGTATGTACCAAGTTTACTCTGGTTTGTATGTTCTTGTATTTTGTTTGTTACTAAGTTGTTAACAAAAAGTCATGTTTGTTTATCAAAAAAAAGAAAAAGTTGTTAACAAAATCTCCTACTTTAGAAATAAATTATATAAAAGTAAAATCAATCTATAAGACAATTAATTCCCATTTTTTATTATTAAATTATCTATTACTATTTTTTTCTCTCTAATAAAATTTATTCGCATTTTAACTAATATTTTTATAAGAATGTTGCTATATACTTGGAGATTTACTGACCCATTTACACTAAATGAGTTGAAATAATACTATTCTAGCCTCATAAGTTGATTTATCAAATGAAATCTACATATACTTTCGGTATATATTCTCCGTGCTCTTAATCATTTTCCTTTTTATAAAGTATTGAAGTCGATTTATAACAAGTACCTCACGAATTGGTTAGTTTATTAATTTATTTATACTCCTATTTGAACTTCGAAGTAAAAGTTGTAGAGTTAGTTCCGTCAAAAGGTTGGCTTAATCCAGTCAACTACACACGTGTTGGCTGCTAATGGGTGGGAACAAGTTAACTCGTGACGAAATTGAGTTTAATTTTGATTTATTTTTAGAATAAAAATTTTTTATATTATCATTTAATTATATATTGTTAAATTATTAAAAAATTTGACTATCATAATAATAATTAAAAAAATCTAATTTTTTTAATAATATGTCAGTACATAATTAAATAACAGTATATAAAAATTTTACATAAATATTAAATTAAAATTAAACCCATATGAATTATAGGCGCTTCCTTTCAGGCTAATATGAATCAATGACCCTTGTTAATTTCTTTGTTGGGTGTTCAAAGTGTGGATTAGAAGATAGGGTTCAAGAGTAAAAATTAAAAACCGCTTACCTGAATTAATTGGTTTAGTAATGGATCGTCATCTTTTAGAGATCAATTGCAAAGTACTATATATATATATAAAAGCATGTAAATCCCATAATTTTGAATGATATAAGACTCACTCTTATGTTTATTTCTCGCTCTAACTACACACATGCAGTTTAATTGCAAGTGATCCAAATCCTTTAATAAAAGAGATAACTTTTTTTTTTTTTTTTGTATTTGTCTGAATATCCTCATACTCTCAAGGTGTGAGAGTAATCTTGGAATACTGAAATTGTTTCTCTCTATAAATATTTTTCCGCGAGCTCAAACTCCTAATATTATAAAAGTTTCACAATCGCTGAGTTCAAGTTTGCTTACCATTAATTTATGAATCATCTCTCATGGATTATAACTAATTATACAACACAAAGTTTATTAAAAAATAAATAATTCTTAAAAACAAAAATAACAATCAATGTAGAGTTAAGTTGTATGTAAATTTATAAAATAATTAATATAGTTTTGCATAAATTTAAAAATAAATTCACTAATGATAAGTTATTTACGTGACATAACTCAAAATTTATTTAACTTAGGTGGCTTAATTTGGAACAATCCTAATTTGAGTTGACAAGTTGGGAAATTTTTAATAAATATTATTTATCATAAATACTTTATTTAATATTAAATATATATATAATTATATAAAACATATTATAAATACGTTTATCTCTACAAAGTAATTTTAATATATTAATTATTAAATAAAACGTGTATCATAATCTTACCTAAATTTTTATGAGGCAAGTCGGCTTGAATATTATCATTTGAGCAGACAGTTAGTCAAATTAGTCGGTTTGATCTTTGATGTGAACTTTGACTGCACTCTCGCCTGCCACCCACAACCGCTTTCACTCTCCATTTCAGTAATTAATTCATGCACATTGTCATTGGCTAATTCATCCTATTTCTTTCTACTTCTAACTAGCTGATGTCTTAATCAATTTTAGTTAACATCATCATTGAGTGGTGGAAAAGACATACGTTACAGTGGCAGAATACACAAAGTTGTATTATCTGCATATATAATATAACTACAGTTTAGAGTCGGACTTGGGAAGGCTCATATTAGCCATTAATCTTTTCATTCTCCTTTTGCTGAAGTGAGGATCGGTACAAGTAGAAAGGAAAACCGAATGCGAGCGAATGCAAAGTATATTGAAATCATGTCTAGATTGACATAATACAACATGAATGCATAGATATATATAGATAGATTTGATAAGCTCCATTCTTATAATTAATATCAATTTTAAATTTATATAAAGCTCGATTATTTATGCAAATTAAAGTGCAAACCTACCTTTGAGCATTAGATATTTGAGTTTGATAAAATTGCGAACCCAGGATAATTATTTACAATAAACTACTCTATTCTCCTGTGAATTTCATAGCATTTTTTACTCTCTATTTCTTATATATTTAGTATAATTTTTTCATTGTTTATGTATCTTTATAGTTGCTTCATACTTTTAATAATATAATTTTAATTTGATATTTTATGCATATTAATTTTAATATATACTTCTATAAATTTTATGAAATATTTTTTATTTTAGGTTTTCTATGTTTTTTTATTATTTTTTTCATTTTTAATGATGGGTTTAATTTGATTAACTCTTATTGTAAAATTTTTATACTATTACCAAATTATTAAAAGAAAATTAACTTTTCAAATAGTTGTTGTCATAATCTAACTCATTTAATGATGTAATAATATATTATTGAATGATAATGTAAAAAAGTTTTACGCTAACAGTGTATTAAAATTATATCTTTAAATAATACAATTTGAATTTAATTTTAAACTATTATCAGTGTAAAAAAAAATTTCACTATTATTCAATCATATGTTCACAAATTATTAAAAGAGTCTGTCAAGATAGAGAGGAAAAGTGGAGAGAGCAGCTTCGTCTTAGGGTTCATTTTAGTTTTTTTTTTAATTTTAAATTAATATAAATATTAATAAAAGTGAAATGACTAAAAAAGACAAATTTATTAATATATATATTAAATAAGGATAATTTTGTAATTAGACTAGAACAAGTCCCTGCGTGGCGAAAAATATAATCCTTGTCCACATTCTTGTCCCTGAATTGATCTAGGGGGGATTTTCTCCTCCATCCCCATCCTTGTATGTGAAAAATCTCCGAATTAGGTCACAGTCCTCGCATGGATCATAATATTTGGGAATTTTTTATCATCCCTAATTGTTTAATTATATATTGATAAATTATTAAAAAAAAGTGTAACTTTTTAAATAGTTGTTGTCATAGTCAAACTTTTTTAATGACGTAACAATATATATTAAGTCATAGTGTAAAATGATTTTGTATACTCACAGTTGATCAAATTAAATCCATATAATTTTAATTGATTATTTTACATTTATTTATTTATTTTATATCTGATTTTATTTTTTATTAAAATTTTTAATTTTAAGACAAAAATCATTCTTTAAAAGAATAATAAAATAGACAACGTTAAATTATTTTAATGTAACAGATACAATTTTATTGTGTAATTTTATATAACTATAATAATTTAATAGGAATAGGTATATTAATTAATTTAGAACAATGACTGTGAAATTTCTAAAAAGATGACATCGAATATTAAATAGTAGTTATAGTTATATTATTTACATTTGTGTAGTATGTGAATTTTTTTTATGGTAATATTTAGATCTTAATTTCTCAAAACCTGGCGTGAACAGCATGTGGAGCAGCTTTTCCTTTTGAATTAGAAATAAGGGAGGAGGCTTACACGTGATGGAGCAATTGAAAGAAAATAAGAAACTGGATGTTGCTAGTTAGGGAAATAAATTCGAGAAAGAGAAGAATGAAGCAGAAATAAAGAGGCAAGATTTAGGCCTGAATTAAAATCAGGGAGTGCCGTGTGATTTTAGAGGCAGTCTCTTTACTAATAGATAATAACAGATTTAAAATAGAGAGAAAAGTATTTTTTTAAAAGATAAATTGTGAATAAATTTTAATACGATAGATCTTTTTTAAAATAAAAATATTGAGTCACAATTATAGAAGGTAAATTCTTAATTTTATTATTATTCTCATGAGAATAAATTGACTGGTTTATAAGTCTTTAACAAGTATTTTTAAAATAAAAAATAGACTTTTTAACTGAAGAGAAAAAGATAACAACAAAGAATTTTAACAACATTTTAATTCCAAAAGCATACTATAGGGTTGGCATAGAAGCTACTTGGCAAAGATAAATTACATTTTACAAAAGTCAAAAACAAAACATACAAAGAACCCCAGCCTACTTGCAAATAGGAATGAAATATTCAACTTTCAAGCAGATCACGCAAGAGCACACAAAGGCGGCAAGGGAAGTGAAAATGAGCTGAAAAATTTTCTGATTAATTGTAACCAAGGATTACCATGTGACAAATAAAGGCAGCCCCTTTATTAATAGAAAATAGATTTAAAAATATATATCGTATAATATTTCTCTGTGAATCTTGTCTTCAAATGCCTTGACACCGATCTCACGAAGTTCATTGATTCAAACCGCCGTAAGGCCCCTTTCCCCTTCATATAACACTGAGCTTCCTCTTCCAGCTTTGCAATGGCATTGCCCATTGCCACAACTACAGCATCCTCAGCTCCAGCGTGGTCTCGAACCCTATAATCTGCTCTTGACCAGCTCAAGGGAATTATCAAGAATATTGCTGATCTTGGTCTCGGACGAGCCTCGATCAGACTCCAAAAGATTGAAAATTGAAGCGAAGATGTCTGCGTTTTACTTCCACCGTTCAACCAATTAACTCTTTAAAGATATAAAATCATTTTTTGAAACAATACTTAACAGTTTTAAGCTTTTGGAAAGTTAGTTCTTAAAATCATTATTATTATTTCTCTCTAAATTCTTAGTTAAAAACGTACAAAACTCACTTAATTTTCATATAAAAGTATTTATAAAACAACACCCTAGCTATTTTTAAATAACAAAATCAAAGAAATTAAGACTCAATTTGAATAAATAACTTATATAATTATTTATTTGAGTAGAGCTTATTTAATAGGTTTTATTGTTATAAGTTCAGTTTAAAATAAGTTAAATAATATTTTGATAAACACTTCGAGAAGTGCTTTTCATAAACCCTTTGAAATAAATATCTTACACTTGAAGGATATGTTATGAATTATGTCAATTTCTTAAGGTTAATTTTGTCAAAAATTATTATAGAAACAACTGGAACTTAAGTTATTTTAAACTTTCACAAAGACTTATTTTCATAAGCTTGCATTTGTGGCTTCTAAAAATAAGCTCAAAACAGCTTATAAGTAATTTATAAGCTATTTTAATAAACTCATTCAAATAGAATAAAAACACTTCATCCTATTCAAACGGACCTAAATCAATCTAAAACGCTGGCTGAAATGTGAAATGCAGCCGGGCATGTTCTCTCTCACTAAGTACATCAAGAAACTAATATAGCGTACGCACCAATTAATTCCTTTGTCAATATAAGATCATATGAGAGCTAGCCTTACAATTATTCACGTTATTTTATATTATTTGCTAAAGTCAATCATTAGAAAAAACAAAAATGAAAACCACAGCCATGGCACCAAAGCTGGCCTAGGGCATGAACATGAAGACTCCGGCCATAATGCAACTTAAATATTTATATATAGTGCAATGATTGTTCTAATTGGCATTATTTATTCTTTAGAAATTATAGGATATGGCAATAAACGGAAAGATTTCGAGAGAGGTAGAAAAAGACCACATCATATGAACAAATTTATCGAAATATATTTTTTAAACCTAGAGTTTTGTTGGTTATACGGTAATTATATATTCAGTCGAGCTTTTATGTTAATTGAGGCAAAAAAATTCTCATCTTAAGAATGCATATCTCACATTGACCTAGTGTATTTAAGATATGTTTGATCGAAAGAATTTAAAAGGGAATGAAGGAGAATGGAAGTTTTTATATTTTAAGTAAATAATATTCTTATTTGAAAATTTTTTAAAATGAGAAATTATCACGTAACTTTCCAATCATCCCTTTATTTATTTTTATAAATATTTTATAATTCCCTCAAATTAAAAATAAAAAATTATTCCTTTTCTTTTCCCCTCGATCCGAAGTTCAAACTCCTTCATCTAAACACACATTAAAAGAAATAATAGTTTACCCTAATTGTTAGTCCAAAGTTTGAACCCATTAGTTAAGGCAGAGAATACATCTCCTTAACCACTAAACCAACCCTTGAGTTTTTTTTAAACCCATAATTTTGCTATGAAGAAAGTTAATTTCAATGAATCATTTGCCATTTTTTGTGATAAATTAATAATTCAATCTTTGAAAGCTTTTAGTGATTAAAAGCTTTGCGCAGAAAATTAAAAAAACATGGTCCTTTGTGCATTTTTCATCCCAAAGACAAACTTCGTAATGTGTATTTTAGAAGATAAAAATGAAGGCAAATAACTATTGAATAAAAAATAATTTAAGTAATGTACCAAAAAAATAATAATAATTTAAGTTTTTATAAACATATAAGCATTTGAATAACCACTTATAAATGTGTGAGAACTCATTACTTTAATTTTCTTATAACAATATATAGTATATATACGGCTTCTAATTATATAAACAGTAGTAAATACATGCCATATTTTTTCCTAAACTGTGAAGTCATGGGTAGGGGAATTGTCTTCTCACTCCGTATTTTTGTCTCTATTTCTCTCTTTTTATGTGCTTTATGTCTTCGACTCTTTACCCAACTTTATATTTGTTCACTTTTCTCATCTTTCATGTACTCAACTCTTTTGTATCTACACTAATCTTCAAAACTATAAGCCCCTCAATTTTAATTTAAATAAAAAAAAATTATACCATCAATAAATGACATAATTTTTTTAGAAGCTATTACTATAAATTAAAATTTTCATTACTATAATTATTTCAATATTTAATTATAGTTTAAATTTAATCTACTGCTAGTATAAAATTTTTATATTATTATCTAAAAGTATATTGATATTTTATTAAAAGAGTTAAATTTTATTATAAAAGTCAAATTTCTTTAGTAATTTTTTAATAAATAATTAGATGATAATATAAAAAAAATTATATTAAAAATGCATGAAAACTAAATCCATAATTATACATTAACAGAGCATCTAACTTTCAACTCTTATTATTTTCTTTTTGTAAGGTAGGGGGAGACCCCTATTAGGATCTGGTTGAAAACTGATACAGTGGATTGTGAAGGAATGGAACTCCCCATCTTAAACATCACAAGTCCGTGAGAACCAGATGAAGTACCAAGCTACAAGAGTACTGTTGGCTAACTTTGAACTTTTTTTTTTAAATTAAATTTTTGATCCGTCACTCAAAATTAGAATTACTTATCACCTCAATCAATGATTCTTTGTATAAGTTTCAATTCTTTAATCCTAGCTGACAAAGAAAAATGGTTTGAAAACGCTACAATATATATTCACAGGCCTAACGTACGAGCTACAATTATTGAAAGCAAAACGTGAGGGGGAATAACTGGCTCAATATGACATATATATTTTGATTGGCGTCATCAATAATTAATAAGAAAGTCAACCTTAAAATGATTTAGGTGTTCGATTCGGATTTAAGGAAAAATTATATTAAAGCAGTTATGTCACTAGCTAGAGTGGCTGAAACTTATATTTATGTTATAAATCATTATTATCCAAGAAAAGAAGAGGATCTTTTTTTTCTAAATTTAAAATACATATTTTGTTATAAAAATAGGAACAAAACTAAATGCAAAAGGAATCTTAATTCTTAATATATGATCATCGTTTATATATGTAGCACTTATATATATTATCTAAAATTAAATATTATCTACTACTAATATAAAATTCTATATATACTAATTAAATAGTATTATGTTTCTAGTTGTTTTATTCATTGTGGTACATATTTCTACAGGCCATACCATGCGAATTGGATGAAAAAAGTTAGTCAACGGCCTTGTATTGAAATTTTTCTCATTTTCTAAATCAAAATACTTGAAAAAATTGAGAAGTTGAGATTGTAAAGATTTTTACTTTCTCACATGAGCTATCCAGGTACAGTGATCATGTTCTTCTATCTCTCATGTTATTAATTTTGGCTTTATTTATTTTTATTTTCAATAACACTTAAATTTATTATGTATTTTTTTTTATTTGAGTCAAAAAAACAAAATTATTTTATTTCTTTTGTTAAAAAATATTAAAATTTAATGCCTCACGTTAAAATTTAGCTTTAGGCCACTAATTTTATTGACTAACCTGCTTAAAACAAGATTTCTTTATTTATCAGCAGCCACCAAACTAAATATTATTAAGGATGAATGACCCTCATGTTTGGCATGAGAGAAAAGTTAGACAAATTAATTTTTTTTAAAAATTAATTAAGTATTTAATTAATTTAACTAATAATTTACATACGATTTATCACATATTAAATATTAAAATAAAAATAAATTATTAATTAAATTAATTAAATATTTAATTAATTTTTTTAAAAAAACTAATTTATTCCACTTTTCCCTCACCTCCGAAGTGAGGGTCATTCTCCCTATTATTAATTCTGATATGTTTTTGGATGCTGTATTCGTGTGTTGTGACTTTTAGTAGCTTAAACGGTAGACTTGGATGAGTGTACTTAAGCCTTAACGGCAGTTACTTTTCTCTCCTTTCACTGCATTCCACGTTTACTTAAAAAGGTCATTATAATTACTTGTTGAAGTATTTCGAGCACTAATTTAATTCAAAGTATATTTTATTAGTGTTGGACCCGTCAATAGGGTTGGGGAGTTTATCTATTTTAATCATGGTATCGTCGAATAATAATGAATGAGTGAACACCATTGGAGTTAATTAGACTATAATCATCATCCCGCGTAGAGGCCGTGTCCAATTATTAGTTATTATATTAGATACACAGAATTAAAGAATAGAAGAAGATGGCTTAGCATTGACCTGAGGATTAGTTTTGGCTTTTCCTAAAGTCATGAGTACTTGTTTACTCTTTTGGATTTTTTTCGAAACGGAATGCGCAGGTGCATGTACTAGTGACAATCAAAAAAAAAAAAAAACAAAGGTACATGTACTAGTGTACAGATAGTGTTGTGTCATGTCTACACATGGCTCAAAAAAGTACTTTAAAAAAATCAGGTTAACATGGTACAAAGAATAACGGAGATTAGATGAAATGGTATACATAAATTAGCCAACATTACATTTTGGGTTGATTGAAGGGACTCAAAATTCATTCATTATAACTCGAAAAGGGAAAGTATAATAATATATAATGATTGATCCATTATACCGTTCAACAGAATAGTGTGGTTTAGTTTTTATTTTTTACTTCACAGGCCTTTCACATATTGTGAATAACTGAATATGAGGACGGCACGGGCAACAGGCAGCATATATAGAAAAGTCCGTCCAAATGATGAAGATGAATTTTTAACGCGCAAGATATGTAACTCAAGTATCAAGTTTCTTCATTAAAAACAACTTGACTCTCAAATCAAATTCTACATAGATGGCTTTGTTTGTATTTTTATTAGATATGTAATTAGTTGTTAATAGTTAATTACTAGTTAGTTGTTCTCTTATCTCTTACTTTTTATATAAATTACGTAATAGTTTGATGTAATCAATTTTTATTTTTTTAGTTTTATCAATAACAATTTTACTTTTTTTTTTAATTCTCTCTTTTGAGTCATGATTGCTAACAATTTTAACCTATCTTTTTACCATATCAGGTCTTAAACTTTATTTTAATAAAGAAAATAAATTTTTAAAGGTTAAATTTAAAAAAGAATTTATTTCATACTTTATGAGAAGGATTTGGTCTTGTTAAGTAATTATTTTCTTAGTTTTTTATTTTCCATTTATTGTTAACAAAGAAATCTTGCTTTCGACTAAAACAAATTGATTGAATCAACTGGTAATTTTTTGGTTATTTTCTTTTATATATTCTCCCAACTTATTGTACCAACCAATCAAACATACGTGAACATTATTATGATATTTTAATCAATAATTGGTATTTAGCTTGACACTACATAATTCCACCCGAAAAACTGGGGTACACATCGTCATGATTCACTTATGGGTGTTTGACTTTTTAAACTCAATATATTGTGTATTTGGTGCCATATTGGTTTCTACTTTTCAATTAACATTGTATAACATTACTCTAGTTAAATTAATAGTCTTCACATATACAAACATAACTACTATAAGTTATTTTCTTAAATAATAAAATTATTAATATTGCAATGATTTTATAATGTAAAACCGAAAGAAAGCCACTCTGTCAGCATTGCGCTTGAAGTTGAAGAGAATAAAAAATATGGAATCCTAATTAAATTTTGAATCACTAATGACATGCATGTTTGATCACAAATTACACGCACAATTGGTCTTGTCCATCTGTTTAATAACAGTCTTAATTAACTAAATTTTATTTTAAGGTTTGACTATAGGATGTCACGATGCTTGAATCTGGATTTTTAGTAAGTTTAAATGTTATGAGAATATCACCATAAAACTTCGTGATAAAAAATAAGTTACATTAGTAGTGCGCATAGAAATATATTAGTGAAGATCTCAGATGATTAAGATCATTAAGTTAATTAATACTTATTTTCTTACTAAAAAACACTGTGGGTAAAATGACACTTTGCTAATTAATGTGGATCTTAGATTGAAAAGCAACCATGCAAGTTTACAAAAATAAAAGGAAAAAAGAACATTAAAAGAAAAATGTGTTAGTATTAATAGCTTCCATGCCTTACCTCCACTCATTGTGAATTTTTTTAAGCCACCCAAACGACATGACCACTGTCAGAATGATCTTTCCTCAACCACCATTTTTTAGTTTGGAATTATGACTCATAATATTTAATGTCTATAAACTTATAAATTATTTGATCATAGAAACAATACAAAAAACTATTAATAAAGATGAAAATATAACCCAACATTGGCTAGTCTCAGTGATAGCGACTATTTGAATTTTAATAAACAGGAATGATTCGCTTTTTAGAGATTTTAATTTAGAGAATGCTCTACTCATTACGTTCAGTAGTTTGAAAGAAAATGAATTTTTTATTTAATTGGAGTGGGGGATATTCTTGAAAAAAAAAAGATGAAAATAAAATATTAAAAATGGAGCCCCTGGCTAAAAGAGTAGCAATAGAAAATAAGTCATTATTTGCATTATAAGATAAAAAGTCAAAACATATACATTTAAATTATGTATATCAGTATATGGAGACCAAATGTATATATGAAAGTGATGTGTATCATATTATACCAAAAAAAAAGTTATGTATGTGTATCATATGCATATTA
This sequence comes from Styphnolobium japonicum, assembly GCA_023212625.1. NCBI lineage: Eukaryota > Viridiplantae > Streptophyta > Magnoliopsida > Fabales > Fabaceae > Styphnolobium > Styphnolobium japonicum. Next base: position 30,205,941 of record JALBWW010000012.1, read on the forward strand.
TCTAACTAGGGTTGGAAGGCCCGATGAGACAATATGGTATTTGGCCAGCCGGGCTCCTGACATGTGTCAAATTAGCCAGTTAATTATTCTCATTCTCATGTATTTGACTAACCCATAATTTAAACTTTTTTCTTTCCATGCTTAGGTAATTTATTTACTGGTTTAATTTATTAAACAACTTAATTATTGGTGACATGATGACCAATCAATGATGGGAAATATAGAATCCTCAAGTTTTGGAAATTAATGTTTATAGTAAGGCATTTGCAAGAGAAGACTCTCAGAGCGTTTAAATTAAATTTGAATTTACCATTTATACTTAAATTCTCATTCTTGTTTGAATAATTTCTTTTAACTAATGAAAAATTCTAAATTCTTGCAATGAATTGGTTTACTAATTTATTTAATTATTTTAAAAATGAATATTGAATAGTTTTAAATTTTTTTAGATCTTAAATTTTTTTATTTAATAATCTCTATTTATATAATATTATAGAAGAGAGTGCATTCAAGCCCCATCAATGTTACATGTCACTCTGTAACAAGTTTTTTCCCTTCAAAATTTTTAACCTCTCAGATGTCAACCAATAAATGATTTTTTTTCTCATGTGTATTTAATTTCTTTCAAAATGTGCATTCCAACTCCTTTTTAATGGCTCCTAAAATTATGATTAGAAATTGAAACTCATAGGTTTTCTTAATTACAATTATGAATAATAATTTTAAATAATGAAGTTAATATCAAATTCAAATTCAAATATTAATTATAGTTAATTTTATTTCATTTAACTTTTGGAAATAGTATATTTATTTCTTACTTCTCAAAATCAAAATTATTAATGATGAAATATTTACTCAAACATAAGAAATTGGATGAAAATTTCGCTGATGTGTTATTTTAAAAATCAAAATTCATATCATTTTACTTTTCATTTAATTTATTAGAATGTTTTTAATGGATAATTTATTAGTATAATTTTTTTTCAATATCGAAAATGAAATTCATATCATCATTTATAATTATGCTATTGGTATACTATTTTTTTATTACAATAAATTTCATATTTAAATAGAATCTTTGTATTTTGGGCTATTTCATTTTTAATTATTTAGACTTTAGAGCTATTTAAAATATTATTAAATAATTTGAAAATAAATTCTATTATCACGATTAGCTTAAATATTAAATTTTAATAATATGATACATCCTATAATATAAAAATATAAGGTGAATTGTTTATTAATAAATTCTCATACTATTCACAATTGATCGATTACATGGGCTTTTTGGCCCATGTAATGTAGCTTTGAAAACAAATTACCCAAATGCAGCCTATTTTAAACATATTCCCCAAATGTTGTCGTTTTTTATAGCATGTCATTATTTTTTTAATTATTCCACATGTATCACACCAACGCGCAAGGCGTGATACACGTTATCACGACAACACTTTAGGCGTGACCTACGTGGACATGCTCATACCAAAAGCGTAATATACATAATCACGTTAAATACATTGACGTTACAGTACATATCACGCCTTAATAAATTACGTGATAAAATAAGTACCTCCTAACACATTAACGTGACAATGATAATCCGGAAAAATATAATAAATTAAAGATAAAACTACAAATTAATAAAACAAAATGTCAAAACTTTGAAAAACCATAACTTTTGACTCGTTTGTCTGATTTAGACGCATTTTATATCGATTCCATATAACTTTTCGAGGCCAGTGTAAAGCAAACCGCTTGGTTCAACGGAATTCCAAAAAAACCCCTTATTTTGTGAATTATGAGGTTTTTTATGAAAATTGTATGGGTATTTTGTGAGTTATGAGACTTATTTTATCACGTCATTTATTAAGGCGCGATATGTACTATAACGTCAGTGTGTTTAACGTGATCATGTATATCACACTTTTGGTATGAACGTGTCCACGTAGGTCACGCCTAAAGTGTTGGTGTGATGACGTGTATCATGCGTTACACCTTAGCATGATACACGTAGAATAATTATAAAAAAAAATGACACGCTGTCAAAAATGACAGCATCCGAAAAATATGTTTAAAATGGGTTGCATTTAGGTAATTTGTTTCCGAAGTTACAATACATGGGCCAAAAAGCCCGATTACATGAGATACGCGAGATTTCAAATTTGTATATTAATTTTTTCTTTAATGCCAATTTTTAAAATTATTTCTTTTTATTCTTATTATTTATCTCTTACATTAATTATTATCTTTCATAAATAAAAATGTCATAATTTTAAATCAATCAATCAATATCAATTTCATGAATCACTTGATATCAATATGAATATCAATCAATTAATCATAAAATATTAGATTTTCCTAATCTCAAAATTTTCAACATAATTTAATTAATAAAATTTCAATAAATAACTATTGATGAGAAAATTATTATTATTTACAACACAATTTTTTAGTGTTTCTTTGATTATTTTTCTTTTATCTTTGCTTGATTCAATTAATATTTGTCAAAATTTATAAATCATGGATAAATCTTATGAGGGTTCTATTTTTTTTTTTTTTGAAGAGAATGAGAGTTCTATTTATTAGAGTAAAGAAAATTCCTTATTATGATAGTCTTTACATTTTTATGTTTTTTTAGTAATTATTTTAATATACTACCTCAAAAGAATTATTATTTAACTTAATTAACTATAATTTTTTTAAATAATAATTTTAGGACATATTTAATTTTATATAATCTTTTATATTATCCCAAGCATCACACGGGTATTAATAGAATCTTCAGGTTTTGGGAATTAATGTTTATAGTAAGGCATTTGCAAGACAAGACTCTGAGAGCATTTAAATTTAAATTTTTCTAATTATTTTAAAAAATGAAATATAGAATAATTTTTAAAATTTTAAAATATTAAATTTTTACTAATAATTTATATTTTAAATAATAAGGAGGATATTGTGAGAATATAATATCTCTCTTAGCTTATTCACCGCACTCGATGTAAGACAAGAAGTTATTAATTAAGGCCTAATGATAAATAGTTGCTTTTAAGTCCCTCAATGGCTGTATACATATGGGTCAGTGGGAGAGAATCAAGCATCTCTTTTTGGACAACTCCAAACACGGATCATATATAATTTTTGTAGGTAGTACTCCTGTACGTACTTGAAGCGGAGCATGTGAGAGTACTGACTCTCCAGATTACTACCAGCCTACCAGCCCATATCAATGAATTGAAGGATAAATGAATGATAAGGAGTCAGGAAATGTTTCATTCTACATCTAAATTAGATATACATCTGTAACCAACCGATGAGTTCCTATCAATTTATTAGCTTGCCTAAAGAGAATAATCAAGTAATTATCTAATTATATAGAACCCAAGCGTTGCTTGGTGTATAAAAGTATAATTTTATAAAATTTAAATTTTAAAATTAAAGTAAATATTTATTTTAGTTCTCTAAAAATACAAATGTCATCAATTAGGTATTTAATAGATGAATACAGAAAATGGTCATTTAATGTCAATTTTTGACTTCAAATTGATCAGTTAATGTTATTTTTTGACATCAAATTAGATATTTAATATTATTTTTTATATTAAATTAGTCTTTTAAAATGACCAATTTGATGTAAAAAATTATTAGAGGACTAACATAATGACACTTGTATTTTTTGAGAATCAAAATAAGTGTTTACTCTTATAATTATTATTGATTAATGCATGTATAAATATAATAATTATTAAATATTATTTATATGTATACTTTATATATATATATAATTCCTCTTCTACTCTTGGATATGCTAAAAGATTAAGTTGAAATAAAAAAAAAGTCTTGATTTAAAAATATTAAATGTACAATCACAACTGTAATAGAAAGAATTTCACTTACCACGTGTTATATTATGAAGTTATAATGGAGAATCACATGTGTTATATTTTGAATAAAATGAAATATTATTATATTTTAATTAATTATTCATGACAATTAACTTGTAACATATTCACACTCTTCATTAACTATTTTTAATTATAATTTCTTAACCAATAATGTTATTTGTCACGAATGGTTTCTTACGAATCATTCACAGAAGTAAAATAATTCGATTCATTTATAACTTGTATGATTTTTAATTCCAAAAGTAAAAATTGTGTGTAGTTATTAATCTTTAAATTTGAGATAAAATTATATGCACGGAAAAGAAAAAAAAAGTTGAGATAAGACTTATTAATTATTTATATTTGATAAATCTTAACAATTTATACATTGGATCTTGCATTGAACACTGTGTAGGATTGCGTTACAATCATTTTCATAATTTTATGGGGAAGCTTCAATTTATATGTTAGTTAAGGTTATAAGTCAATTGAAAAATACTTTGAATGTTAGTTTTCTTTTCATATTCTTTTAGTGTCTTTTAGAAATTAATGTTTTAATGGTATTTATTATTATTACTCTCACATGTTCAAAATGAAGATGAGTGCAAATTTATTTTCCAATTTATGTGTTTGTTTCCAATTAATTGATTCAGTGACTAATTGAATGAATTTTTCATTATTATCAATTAATATATCTCTTTGATGCATTAATTTTTGCATATTTAAGTGACACTTATAAACAAATTTAACTTTATATTACACTTGTCAAAATTGACAAATTTAAGATGAGATACTTATCAAGATTTTAAATCATTATAGGTAATATTTGTTAACAAATTTTTTTTTTATTGTCTTAACTTTTATATAGATATATATAAATAGATAGATAGATAGATAGATAGATTTCCTTTGAGGTAATTTTTTTAATCCATTTTGAGGTAATTAAATAATACAATTGTCTTTGTTATTTTTTATTATTAAAATTACATTTCTCTTGCATTTTGTCATTCTTAGAGTAATGAATGTCCATATTGGAAACTATTCTCATACTCATCCACTAAATATTGTTATTGAGAGTAATTAGAAATTACAATAATTCAATTAGCAAGAGCATTTAAAAGGCTTTTTTTTTTGTACAATTTAAAAGGCATTTAAAAGGCTTTATTATTATTGGAAATGCCTTCAAGAGATCATTAATTCCAATAATCATTCATTATAAGTAACACTTGTCAAGTTTTCTATGTGACACTTGTCACATTTTTTTCTTTTTAAAAGACACATGTCAACATTTTGTTTTATAATCTTAACTTTTTTATATATAAAGATATAGATAAATGAAGTAAACAAGTGAAACACAAGAAGGAGGTTGAATTGTGTTTCTTAACCTTTTTGGAAAGCTTTTCGTTAATTAGCAAATTAATTAAGACAATGGTTGAAACAATAAAACGCAATAGACGAATAAAAAATTCTCAGTCCAATTGGACGCTAAAAAGGTTTTGTAATAATTTACTTTGAACGTAGTTAAAAAGTTCTAAGTTTTATCTTATAACATTTGTTAAGAAAACAATAGCAATCCCCAGATGTTAGTGAATAAATAAAACACAAGAGGAGGGAAGAGAAGCTTACACAAGATGTTTATCCTGATTCACTCTCACAAACCGAGAGCTACGTCTAGTCCCTTCAACCAGAAGGATTTTCCACTAATCTTTTACAAAGATTACAAATATTGTCTACCTCTTTAGGTACACAAGTATTCTCAACCTCTTCAGGTTCTAAGACCCAAGTATTCTTTTATACCCAACATCTTCATGTTTAAACAACTAAGTTGAATATAGGAAGATGTAGAAAGTGCTTGAGTTTTTAACTCACTACAGGTGAGGGTAGAAAATAAATCTCAAGACTTGAACTCTATACAAGAGTATGATTACTAGGAAGAATGAAAGCTTTGATTCTTTTACACTTTTGATCACACAGATTGCTATAATGTCTTTGTTTCTTCTTCGAAGACATTTGTATATATAGGTGAAAGCATTTAGAGCAGTCTTCATAAGCTTTTTCGTCTAACGGAAACATTTATTACCGTTCTGAGCAATATTAAATGCATAAGCTGATATCGTGTGGAACTTCTTCTGAAAAGACACTTTAATTATCAGGAATGTCCAAGAATATGATAGCTAAGTCTCAACTTATCTGAGCCCGCAGAAAGTTTCTTATTTGCATGTCTTTGTAATTGTTAGCGGTGTCAACTAAGCGGCTCAGTTGACTTCTTTTGTAGTGTACTTTGTCAGAGTTCTTCTCAGTATTTAATGATGAACAGTTTCTTCATATTTTGAATTTGGAAATGCTTTGAACCTGAGCTTAGTAAGGAGATGTTTGGACGATCCAATATAATATTCTTTGAAAAACAAGTTAAAAAGATATTGGACGAATACTTAGTTTCCTTTAACTCAATAAAGAATGGACGCACGTACAAGTTACAGAATGTTAACACCTTGTTTCCTTGTTATAAGAATTATCAAAATAGTTTAGAAACAAGTTACGTGAGTCTTTTAATTATTTATTCTAATTTAAAACTTTTGTTATCTTTAAAACTTTACGGGGTATTAATTCTTTAAACAATTTGGTTTCAAACCTGATTTCACAATGGTTCTTTGGTTCCAACAATAAATTCATTCCTCAAATGGAAGAAATTCTAATATACTCTAAGAATATTATTTTTATTAATTAATTTTTTAATCATAAAATTTGATTTAAGTTTTTTTAAAATAAATATTTTAATTTTAATTCAACGACATAAATGATGATATGATGTCACGTATTACATTTTTAATAGAATTATGTAGTATCCCCAGAATACCTAATAATCTCTTCTCAAATGGATAGCATCCCTCTGCCTTAAATGGATAACATCCCAATTATTCGATCCCAGTATATAATTTGATAATATCTATCAATCAGGGTCTTTAAGAAAATGAAAAAGAGAGTGGCTGACAAGCTTACCGAGACTTATATTCTAAAATCACATATATGTTTAGCTTCCTTAGAAGCAAATAAAAATATTACTCACATGGTTACTCACAAAGTTAGTGATTTCAATTTCGAGCAGGGACGAAACTAAATTTTTTTTGCTGACGTGCTATGCACTAAAATTTTGAAAAAGGGGGTTGATTTATTTTTTTAAGGGAGTGTTTATCTAAAGAATTATATATACTATGCATAAAGAATTTTTTTATTTTGGGGTACTACCATCTCCTCACCTTTACACATAGTTCCGCCCTTGATTGATTCTAATGCAACGGGCATGAGTTCAAAATGAATCAAGCACTACAATAAATTTAGCCTATGCTCACACTAGCTTGTTTAATTTTGATTAAAAAATGTTGGTTAAAGTGAATAATATGCAACGCTTTTAAGGTGTAGCTACAGGAATCACGCTTAGTAAGTGTAATCATAAGTTAGAAGTAAAGCGTTAGCTTTTCGTTTAAAGAATTGCCTATAATGAAACAAAAAGTCATGCTTCAAAAGTGTAGCCAAAACGAGCAAAGTGTGACTGTAGGTTTTAAGTAAAAGCATTCTCTTTGTCTAATGAAAAGAAAAAGCTTATAAGACATTGTAGCATTTGTGTCACGAAAAGTGTTACTTTAAGAAAATGACATACTTTATTTGATCACTCTTCAATAAGTGTTCATAAAGTGTGACATAAGGCTATGCTTTCTTATTTATAGGCAATGCTTGTCAAAAAAACACTACATTGAGTCCCCTTGTTTACTTAATATGAGACATAATATTATATATCAATTCAAAAGCTGATATCTATAACGACCCATTTTAGGTGTTCACTTAGGGCTAGGGGTGTTTATCATTTTGACCCTTCTAGTTCATGTAATTATTTCTTTGGTTGCACATTTTCAAGTCACGCATTTTATGCCGGTTGACTCTCAATGAAAATATGAATTATACAACCTTCCAATTTTGAGTAAAAAAGAAGTACTCCAAATCACGAATGTTATTCAATACAACAATCAACTAATAAGCCATTTTGCTAATTTAATTCTATTTATACAAGCTACATTAACTAATTCATCCTTAACTAACTAACTAACTTAGTAACTAAAGTAACTTTCACTTCTTACAATCATATCACACAACGATGATTTCGTTCTTGTTGTTCCATCAACGACAAACACATAGACCTATGCTCTAGAACGGGCAAGAAAAAGAAAGTCTGTTTATGTGGTCTCGTAATTACAACAGAATAATTAATTAATGTTGCTTTGGATAATCTCATCATATTGTAATTGCAGGAAATAAGGCAGCCTTTTGATAAGCGTATATACATTCCCCTGCCAGATTTGGAGGATTGCCAGAAGGAAAGGGCAATATGATTGATTATATATATTGTTTATTGAAGGATGGATAATTTTATGGGACTAGCTATTTGATGCTAGCATATGACTTTACTATTTATCAATATTATGGTTTGATAAATTGAACATGTGCATCTAGGAGATATTTCTCATAATTTGACCGAGTGATTTTGAAGACTTGGCCCCCATGAAAGAGGGGGATTTCAGGATCAGAAATACGTGTCTGCGTAAGTGTGACTAGTAGTATATAAAATATACTTTGTTTCAATTATTATCATATTTATTTAGGATCAATTTAATTAACCAAGTTTTGCATTCTTCGTCTTTTTAAGTTGTTTGCAGGTATGGGTAAAAATAAGCTCGGTTAAATTACACTTTATTTGAAATAAATCTAACATGTTTTGCAAAATTTTAATTTTAATTTGACATATTATTTATTATAGATTTTTTTTTTAGAATTTAACTTGACCTTCTTGTAAAACCATAAAGTAAAGCATAATCTAAAAGCCTGTTTAAAGACTTACATCAACCAATATTGGCATTTAGCTACAGTCTTGACTGCGGCCAAATGACTTACTTGCAGTTTCTCCAAACGACCATTTAAGGTGTCAGAGAACGCAAAGTAATCGGGCATTTAGTTGCAGTTCTAACTGCAACTAAACACATTTATAAAAAAAAATCAGGTGGACATATGTTGTGAATGATGGAATAAAACACCATCATTCACAGCATATCTTTATTTCAACAAAGCTAAAATGTCCTAAAGCATATTTTTTTATTAGAGCTCAAACATGTTTGGAAAGGTTCCCAAGCATACTGTCACAAAGGCATAATAGAAGCTGTGCTATATTTCACTAGGAGTTAACAACAATGAAATAATAATGGGAGTATACCGTACTCTTATTACAAAAAAAAGACAAAGATAAAGAAAAAAAAACTCTATGATAACGCATCATCCAGTGAATGCTACAATTGTACCTCCCAACAGAGGAGAAAACCTTCCTAAGATGCCGAAGGCAATGATCGTCAGGTAGGTTCTCAGCTACAACAATGCCAGACTACAAAAAGAAAGAAATTGCTAGATGTGAGAGAGAGAGAGAGAGAGAGAGAGCGAGAGAAGTAGAATTAAGAGCTACCATCATTAACAACAATAATACATTATGAGTAAAACACTTGAAAAAGAATACACGACATGCAGGTTTTCAAAATTTAACCCATCCAAGGTATTGCTTGTTGTAAAGGAAATTAAGCAAATGCAGCATCAATAAAACTGTCTCACACAACCTAAAGTAAGTCACAAAATTACAGTAGAAATTACTTGTAGCTCTTCTATATCAGACTCCGTCAGGGGAAACTGGCATTTGATTTTCTTTCCATCTTCACTAACAACCTGGAGCATTCAGCAATGATGTATATTTAAATATAACAACAATTTAAAATTATGAAAAGATCCGGACAAAGAGCGAAAGATAAGTTCAAGAATAACATTAGTTCATGAAGCAAGAAAGTTAACAAACTTACAAGCTTTGATGAGTTCCTCAAATTAACAGTTGCAATCGGAAAGTGTGACAGAATGATCCAGAAAACCTAAAACAAATCTCAGAGGAAGAGAGAAAAAAAAATCTGCAAGTTCATAGAAGAAGAGGATTTGGCTTTTTGGTTTCTGAGAGAAAGAGGATTTGGGTTTTAGGGGGAAGAAGCTTTAGCATTTAGCAACGGGTATGCCAACCACGACTAATAAACTGTAGTTATCTGCAGTGATAAATGCTTTCAAATAGGTCATTAAACTAAAATTTTACTTTTAAATATATTTAATATTTAGTAAAATTATTGTATTATGTATAGAATAAATAAATTATATTAATATATAATTAATAAATTATATAAGTATTATTAGTTTTTAATTATATTTATATATATAATAAATAAATAGATCTATCTGTTAAGTTGAATAAATATTTTAAAAAGCTTAAGCTTTAACTTATTTAACTAAATAGATATTTTTAACAACCTAAGTCTTATTTGTTTAATAAATTGGCTAAGTTAAAATAGACTAAAAATTTATTAGGTCATAAGTCCATATTAAACTGCTTAACCTATTTTCACCTTAAGGTAAATGATACTTTATTTGAACTTATACGTAAGACCTTACATGCCACATTTTTCTTTGGACCCCACGTGGACCAAAGCAACAACGTGCAGTACAAATCACATGCAATGCAGGAAGCTAGCTGGAAAGGTCAATTATAAGATATTTATTCAAGATGATACAGATTTTGATTACAATGTAAATAAAATATTCTGCCATAGTTTTGGAAATGATACTAGCTAGCTAGGAGAATTAAAGTTGTTATGCTCTCGTAATATTATGTTGGTGTGTATATTTAAGTGAAGCGAGAAAACGAGAACTACCCGTGCAAATCCTTCCACCATCTGTTACGAATACAGATTTTGATGAGGTGCTTGCTAGACAAAAACCTAATGTAGCAAAGCTGACCTTGAGGTTCATGAGGGGTTCACCAAGAAGGTTGAGTCTGATCATGAGATTTCACTTCAAAGGTCCACGCGAGCTATATATTATGTACATTGTTACGCTTTGTAGTGAATTTATCTATTGGATCGAGTGAATTGCATCTTTTTTAGCTTTGAAGTTTTGATTCCCCTTATTATACTAGGATAAATTTATCAAAGCAAATGTGCACCTTCACCTCTAATTAATCAACATAATGTGACATAAGTGGTAGATATTTGGATTCAAGTATGTGGTCATGGATTCGATTCCTAACTCATGTGTATGGAAAAACATCTGTTGGGAGAGGTCAACCCCTTAAATAGATCTCCGTACCTCGAGGGATTAGTCCCCATAGTTGCGCAGGGAATACCCTGGAAAAAAAAAAACAAAAAACCTCTTAACTTCGCCTTAGCTAAGTTTTAGTTTTGTCATGTTAACTTTATTTGGGTTCAATTTTTCCCATTTATTTTTTAAATTCTATGCAATCTTTTCTTTATTATCTTCCAACTCCATTAAGATTAGTTGTCCACATTAGTTGTTCACAGCTAGCGACAAATAATAAGAATCAAATCTATTATCTCTTTCTTGTTTCCTAGTTAAATGCTGATAACTTATTAAAAAATTTAATAATTGAGAGAGAAGTTATTGTCAATTGAGAGGGAAATTTTTTTTTTTTCGAATTATCAACATTTAATTAGAAAAACAAATAATGAGACAAAAAAGGAGAAAGCAAATTTGAATATCAAATAATATACATGTGTAAATATATAGCTAGGTTTGGCTTCAGATATACAATTTGAAGTGGGAGTACTAATTAGATACAGATGCTAGCCACAAATAACATACAATCTTTTTAAATTATGTGCAATCCTTAGCATCTGATCAGGTTGTGAAGTGGGACTTGGGCAACCGACCTTTTGATTCACTTTTATAAATATATAGGTTTGGTTACAGATATATACATCGATGTCTGATCCAATTTTAATCATGGCAACAAGCATATTCACTACAATATCTAATTATTTCACAGCTAGCCACAAAAATATATGTTATATATATGAGTTTGACACGAAAAAAATAAAAGGTTAAAAGTGGGAGTACATAGATGCAGATGCTTCTACAGTTGATTAATTACTTAATTGGACCTTGATGTTGTGCAATTAGCATCACTATCTCCCAGAACTCACTAAGCTATAAAAGTTTAAAACTACTTTATTCTGCCTTTACAGATGCTTGAGAACAAACTTTTCCGAGTAGTATTCATATTGGTGCTAGGACAGGTGCCAGGCTTTGCCACCTTTCATATTGAATTTCTTGAGCCTGCCAAAGAACATGACCACAATGAGGATGAACTTGCCTTTGTTACTCCACCTACCCGAAAATCCAACCCATAAATCTTTACACATCCCATCTGGTTTCAGTTGCCTTTTGCAGCTATATCCTGTTGAGAACCCTACGTTCCCATACGCACTGCACAATTTATCAAAATGTTTAATAGTTAGCATTTATCTAATAGTATACCAGTAATATGTATTAATTTTGAGCATTATTATTATCACCCCACTTTTACAGGGTAAAAGTTATATTATTTTAATTTGTGCAGGGACCAACCTCTTAAAAAATAATATAAAATATAATGTAAGAAATGTAAAAGAACAATTTTTCATTAATTAATTTATTAAAAAATATTCGTTGACAAAGATAAATCTAGAGAAAGAGAGTTACGTGCCTGATCACTTCTATGGTGATGTTCAACACATTAAAGTTGAGGGGGTCCTCTCTTAAGCTTTTGCTCTCTGTGATGCAAATCAGAATAATGAAAATAACCAAGTAAGAGAGTTGAGAGAATACAAGACACTCCACTAGGCTTCTTTTGTCTCTCTTGTTATCATTTTTGTGGTCCCTTAAAGGCAAAAATGTAGTGTATGGTGGGAGGTACCTGTTAGAGAAAGAAAAATAAAAACAATGTTAACCAAAACACTCTCTTCCCGAATTATAACTTCAAATTTATCATGTAGTCAACAGGTACCATGTTCATTACTAGATAGTTTGCTGATTCTTGAATGACAAAATATAATCAAGAAAGTTTTGCATCTCAAATAAAGCTGATTTATCAAACATTTTTTCCTTTAAGAAAGAAAAAAAGAAATTCAAGATAAATTGTAAAATTCCTATTGCTTCTACACACTCAATTTAATCCTGTAAATATGTGTGGTCAATCGTATCTCAAAATTCCTTTTCTGAGTTATCAGATATATTCCAGTTCCATTTAAGTGGGCGGGCCGAATTTATGCCAACACTCACTTGTTAATGACCTCGCAATTTTCGTTTCCTAACAAGAGAAACAGGAAAGTGTAAGAAAGGAAAACGAACAAGTAATTAATTTATGCATGTATATGTCGTAACTATTCTGCTCCAACTGAAAAATAAAGAAAACATTTGTACGTTTGCTTTCAAGATTTGAAGGTAATTAATAACATAAAGCTATATATATGCTACCCAATATTATATAGGGTAGTAATGAGTGACAGTAACTGAAGCCATAGAAGCTTGTTGACCTTAATTATTTAGGGATGACTAGTCTTGTCCGACAGAACTAAGAAGCATTCGAATATTCATTTTCCCAAAGGAGAGAAAGGCCAGAAAACTAAATTTTTCAAGGGTGCATATAACTAACTGATCGGTGAAGTAATTAACGGGTAAGTAGTTAGATAAGTTAGGTAGTTGCAGCTGCGTTAGTGTGATTATCGTTCAATAGTTAGTGATCACTCAATTTCATTTCACGTCCAATCAAGCAATGTAATTGATGTCTACTAAGAAATCACACATGCATGGACTCGTTCGAAGCAATATACTATACCAGATACTATTTGCATATTGGGGAATGAGTAATGCTTTTTTTGTAAACTGAATTTTAACACCATTAAGCTTGTCGTTAACATGTACTATAAAATAATTTGTTTATAATAATAATAATAATAATAATTTATTACATTTTAAATTGTACAAAATTAATTCCTTTTCTAGTTTAAATACTATTTTCTGACCAAAAAAAAAGGGTAACATATAGTAATACTATCTTGTGTTGTTGATAACTTTCAAAATATTAACCCTCGTATATAGTTCAGAATGGCAGTATTATAAATTTAGATGTAGGCTTCAGACCTTAAACTAGGTATGCAAATTAAGAAGCATTACTACCTTTAATGCTCCACTCCAGAGCGCACTATAAGAAAAAAAACAAAAAACAAAACAAAACAAGAGTGTGTGTGTGTGTGTGTGGGGGGGGGGGGGGGGGGGGCGCGGACATGCAGCACTTGCCTATCTAACGTAGCAAATAGAGTAACTTACATCATGACAACGAAGAGCACCAAAATGGCTGAAGAGATGGTGGAAAGATCGAAAACAGATTCACCCGCATGCCTGGCATTTGTAACTTGAAACAAAGACGCAACCAATTTCTGATAGAGATTTAGACCCTCCATATTTTTGGAGTTCCACTCCATGGAGCAGAACATTACAAATTGTATAAGATTGAACGCCAAAACAGTAGCAACCAGGAGCGAACAATGAAGAGTAGAGAGCAAATGGTCATAACCCATCTCTTTAGGATTCTTCAGCAAGTACGAGAATTCCTCTCTTCTGGTAACTTTTTTCAGAACCCATATCACGAGACTCAAGCATGGTGGGTACAGGGTGTTACCAAGAAAGATATGTGGGAGGATAAGCAGGAGGAGACCTGAATTCTTCTTGAAAACTATCATATTCTCATTGGTGGGGACAAAACCACAACTGGCAAAACTGGAAACTATGGTAAAGAACGAAAATGTTTGTATTTTGATGCCTTTGTTTTTCAGTACTTGTCTTGCACTCGGTATAACGCTTATGTACAAAGAGACCAAACTAGAACCAACAAAATGAACCACCACAAGGTAACCTAAAACTACATATCCCAGATACCTAAGAGAGTTATACTTGAATCTATCTCTATCGTTAAAGGAAACTACCTTGTCATTTGGAACATTATCATCACTCTGCTTGTGGTTTTCTGACTGAGGAACAGAAACTAAACCAAGCTCGATTTGACTGGCATTTGGAGGCTCCTGTTTCAGTGAAAGAGTAGTACTAACTCTGTTTTCGACATTCTGTTTATGGGTGAAACTGAACCTAGCAAATACAAGTCCGAGCATGGAAGTAAAAACCTCTCCACCAACAAACATAAGAAAGGTCAGGAGAATGAGTTGAGAATTGGAGAAAACCTCCATTTCTACGGCTGTCATACTAGAAACTGTGGTAGTAGAAACAGAGGTGTAAAACAGATCAAAGTTCTTGGGCCGAGCAGGGGTTCTTGGCTTTGAGATTTTCAGACCAAGGTAACCAAACAGAGATAGGATCATGAAATAACAAAGTTGAATACAAAAGGGGTTGAAATGGAAGGCTAGAACATGACCCAAGGATCGATGGAAGTTGTCGAGGGAAAAACTAGGAAAATGATGTTGCTTTTTAACAAAATAGGCGAAGTTCTTCATCTTTAATTTGTGTCAAATTGAAGGAACGCCTTGGCCTGGATATATGTCAAGTGGCATGGCAAGCCATTTATAAAGCATTAGCAGGCATTATGCATGGCTCTCCAACAAGGCAGTGTTACTGGTGCATGTGGCCCCTCCAATTCCATTCCTGTAAGCCTGTAAATGGTAATGCAAAAGGAGGAGCATAAGAGGCATTTTTACCTATTTGAGGTAAATGGGATCTCAATTAGTGCACGTTTAAAAAAATTTCCCAACAAGGTGTATTTTGAATAGGGAATCATAGGTTAAAAATATGAGTTGTTAGAAGTCGTAGGTCACACGGACGACTTAAAAAAAATTAGAGTTATTAGTTAGACAATTAGTTTATAGCTACAAATTTTGGATTTTTTAAATTTTTTTAATAAGTCATAGTGAGAAGTTACGACTTACTTATGGGTAAAAAAGTTAACAGTAAAGCCAAATCCATGCCACATGCATGGTAAAGAATCTTACAGAAAACCAAAACCCCATAAAAATATGATCAAATGGTAAAGAAAACTAGGATTTCGTGGTCTTTCGTATATGTGGTCTTCCTTTGTGTTTTTGGTCATACATATGATTGCATGCAGATGGCTAGTGGGGGGAACTATTGAGTGATCAATGATTGGGGCCAGAAGTTTCGGTGTAGGATAAGGAGGGGAATTATGAGAAGTACAGAATAGATTTTCTCTTCTATAGTTCAATGTATATGCCATGAGCTTCTTGCATAAGTTGTAAAATGACAGTTTGACACACCCACAGTAGAGTCCAACAAAAAGGAGTTTCTCTCTCCAACTATCACGTTAATCACGCACTTACATGTTCATTTCTTGAGTCACCCCTTCACCAAATTCTTCTCAGACTCTCTCTTTCTCTCGCCATGACTCATGAGCCACTAAACGCACATAGAAGCAGACAATTACTAAAAAGCTAGTAGTGTACCACAACAAAATGACTCTTAGTATTTCATACATTCAGGCACATAATATTGGAGACTCAGTATTCAAACCATGCATATGTGGCATGAGCTTGGCTTTGGTGCTGACTTTTTTACCCATAAGTAAGTAGTAGCTTCCCACTATGACTTATTAAAAAAAATTTAAAAAAAATATATCCTGTAGCTTATAGGTACGATTTTTAACTAATAACCTTAATTTTTTTTAAGTCATATGTATGGTTTATAACTTTTAATAAATTGTATTTTTAACTACGACTCCCTATTCAAAATACATTTTGTTAAGAAATTTTTTTAAACGTACACTAATCTCATTTATCCCACACAGGTAAAAAAGCCAGCATAAGAATGTTCAGAATGTGCTGCTTACTAGTGAGCTAAAAATCTTACACGTATTGTAACATCAGAATATATATAATAGGAGTTGATTCTACTCATTGAATCATCATACAATAATTAAGAATTTAAAACTTTAAATTGTGATTGTAGTTTGATTGTGATTGTGATCACGATGACTGTCGCGACTAAGATTTTACGGCTGCATTAGGTAATGCGGGCCTAGATGTAAAGCCTGGGAGTATCAACAATCTTGGAAGTGTTGCTAAATCTCAAAGGCTGTGGGTTCAAAAACAGAATAAGAAGATGGAATAAGATTCTGATCTATGTAAGTTGCCTAAGTTATGAGGTCCACATAACTTCTGTCCCTCCCATCGGTTTCTCCTTCCAATTGTTTTTTTACTTCGCATGACTCTTTGGGAACGCATTATTTTTTGTAGGGTAAAATACACATTATTTTTTTGTAGTATATGTCTTTTTCAACTTATTCCTTTAAATTATTTTTTTGTCACTATATGGAAAATAAGGGTCTTAGTGGTTAGGTTGCAGCATTAACTGAGTGAGTGTGTTTATTAGGACTGTTGGAGGTAATTAGGTTAAAATTGCTTGAAAATGGAGATCAACTTTTAAGATGTGTGGATTGATGTTTTGTGCATGATGGAGGTTTCATAGATGATTATGGTGTATGCATCAGTAATGCTCTACTTTTGGGCTAAGAAAATAGGAATTAAAACACAGATGATACTCAAAAAAATAGTTCTCCATTTGTTTTAAATAAAATAACTTTTTCAATGTGAATCGAATTAAAAAGAGGTTTAGTGACAAAAAATACTTTAAAATATTAAATTGAGAAAAACTTATACTACAAAGAAGTCATGTATATTTTATCTTTTGAATTTAATTTTAATCTACTGTCAGTGTAAAATACACTGTCATTTAATCATGTGCTTACACATCATTAAAAGAGTTAGACTTTCTAAGTAGTTGTTGTGATAGTCAAATTCTTTTAATGATTTGGTAACACATGATTAAATGACAGTATAAAAAAACTTTACACTGACAATAGATCAAAATTAAACTTTTATCCGTTTTTATATCTCTATCGTAAAATATAAAAAAAAAATGATCAGACCTAGGGATGGCAATTACACCCTTACTGGTACAACTCGCTTACCCGCCCGCATGGGCGAGCGAAACTCGCCCGATACGGAGCGGGTAGGGGCGGGTTGTAATAGTGTCGTGGGGCGGGACGGGTGCGGGTTGAAAGCCTACCCGCCTCTACCCGCCCTGCACCCCTCTTCTTATATTAAATTATACATTTTATACTATACTTTTAAATCCTAGAATCTTTGATGTGTGCTTAAAATTTATTGTGAGCTTTAGAAAATAAAGGTAATCTTCTATGTTTCATTCAATTTTTATGGTTCATTTATATATAATTTTGTAATAATATTAATTAGTGTGTTTTGTTTAATTTATAGATAGAAAACCTCTCTTTATGGATGATTATACTATAATTAATGATGATGAGGAGATGAATGATGAAAATTTAATTGTATGATGAAGAGTTATGAATTGTGGATTTTGAACTTGTTTTTCAATTTCAATTAAATGATGTTTTATTTTAAGCATTATGATTGATAATTGTATAAGGTAATTTAGCTCAAAGTACGGGTAGGGTGCGGGTAGGGTGCGGGTAGGGTTATTCTTCTGCGGGTAGGGTGCGGGTTTTTGTCTACAAAACTCGCGGAGCGGGTAGGGACGGGTTAAAAAATTTTGTGAGGGGTGCGGGTCGGGGTCGGGGTGGCCAAAAACCCGCCCCAACCCGCCCCATTGCCATCCCTAATCAGACCCCTACAACAATGTTAGATTAGAGAAACTGTAGTCGAGGGGCCCAAATGTGTTGTTATTTGTCAAGTTCCAGTCACATGTCAATGCAATCATAACAAAGCATCTCTATATACGTCAATCTGTAAATTTGAGTTCAGATGTAATTTATCATATTATTGATTATTAAATTAAATATAAAATTACTTGAATGAGAAGTAATTAATATCATTATTAATTATTAATTTAATAATTAAGTTATTTGAACAATTTTGTTCTATTCAAATTATCATTGATTTAATACTCGTTTTAATATATTATTTTAACAATATAAATTATGCTAACAACTTATAGTATGCATGTGAATTGTGACATTACAAAATAACCTGTAGTTTTATTTAAAATTATAGATAAATATAATAATTTTTGAATTATTGTTATTATAAATCTATATATACACATTTGTATAGGATTATAAATAATTAGACATTTTTATATTAATTTTATTCTTATATGCATATAAAATATAATATCAATCATCAGTAAATAAATTGAATCTAAATAAAAATTTTAATTTAATATATTTTAAAAAATAAATAAATTTAAAATATATTATTATTTATCTCAATTTCGTACCCTTGACCAATAGCCATGAATATCGTTTGTAGTTGTATGATAAAAATTATTTTTGTGTTAACTTTTAGATTAACCAAGATTAAGTTTTTCTTGAATGATTTTTTATAAATATAATGAATTTATATATCATTATTAAAATTTAAAACAAATAAATTATTTATCTATATTACTATTCTACCCCTTTTTTTACAGCAAAATTATACTTAAATAGAAAATATATTAAAATATAATTAATATCGAGTTAAAAATTATTTAAAAATTATGAAATAAAAAATATAAAGAGTAAAAATTATATAAATTTTTTCATTTCATAAAAAATCACTTAACATGTCAAAATAAATTAAAATGATTTTTTTCTTTTTTTTTTTAATTTATTTACATAACTTACATGTAAATATGAAATTATGTATATAAACTTAAGAAATTGCACCTAAAATAAACTTTTGAGCCAAACTTTCTCTTTTCAAATATTTTGATTTTATAATTTTTTTTAAAAGTAAAATAAGTTAATTCAAACACAAGATATTTGTCTATTAAAATCAAAAACTCATACTCATAAATATTGAATTTAAATAAGATAACTAGTATGTTTGTAACTTCTAATCAAATCCATTATTATCTTCAGTTATGGATATAAGAGGGGTTCTGGATGACATATATTAACTAGCATGGTTGCGAGGTCACCCACCCATGTGCCCCAATGCTCTGAGAAATAGCCCACCTTGCCAGGGGCGATTGGAGCATCCAATGGCAACATACTTTCAGAGAGGGAAATTTCTGTCCAGACCTCTTAGCCAAGAACGGGCATATGCAGTAGCTAGGTCTCCATCAGTTTCATCAGTTGCCCTCTTTCCTTTCCCTTGCTCTCTCAGCAGATATGGCTGGAATTGTTTTTGACCGAATGGTTTTGTAGTTTTCCTTCTGTTTTGTATCTTTTTTGGGTCTTTGACCCCGTCTTATCATCAAAAAGAAAGAAAAAAAAGATTGAATCCTTTCTTATTAGGGAGGGAAGGATTTTTGAGAAAGAGAGTAGACACCCATAAAAATAAAAATGACTGACATTAAAGAGTGAGGATATTGGTATATATGTCCATATTTTAACTTTGGCATGTCAAATATTTCAGTATCAAATACTAATTAAAATTTATAATTTGCATGTTTGATATATGTATTATTTAAGATATATATAATATCTTATATATAGTGCTGTAACCAAAATAAAAATTATATGTTATAGTGCGATATTTATAAATTCTCAAATATTGTACCTTCAAGTGATGTGGGCATTTAAAAATAGACATTCAAAATATTAACTTGTTATATGTACTAGTCTGAAAACATTGTTAATGTACCACTTTGCGTTCCTGAAACTGAAACTGTATATAATGGGTAGCAAGGGCTAAAGAAAAGTTGTCCAAATACCAATTTTGGGACTTATGGGAGAAGAATGATACTGATAGGTGGTGGCCCCGCGTGATGGCTATCAAACAAGCAACTTGTGCAATGCCCCCACTCACTAAATTGTTGCTTCTTCCACTTTGAGCATATGGGCATCCTACAAGCATTACACCTTTATTCTATTGTGGATGCTATGTATTTTTCACCTTTAATTTTCGTAAGATTATGCTCATTGAATGACAACATTCCTACCACCACCTTATCCTAAGAATTTAATTTTTAATTTAATGACAATGTAAAACTCTTTCAAACTATCATTTATATAAATATGAAATATGACGTTAAGATTGGTGAATGATTTGAGTAATTTACAAGGAAGTCATAGGTTTAAGCTTCTGTGTAGAAATTGTAAAAAAAAAAAAAAAAGAATCAATTGTAATGTTATCATATTCCCTCAATTAGATTTCACTAGGCATCTCCTTAGTTAAAAAAGAAATAATTGTAATGTTGTATTCATTTGCATCAAGGACATTTTTATTTTGTTTTGTAAGGAGTAATATCTATTCGCAACCCCTAAAGTGAGTAAATCAGCTTAGCATTTTGACCTTTTATCAATGTGAACGCCACATTTGAAGGCACGTAAACAAAAATTGTGACATCCCATTTCATTGGGAGTGAACTGTCAATAATCAATTGGAAGTGAACAATTCCAACTGAAGTTTTTAATAATAGCATTTCTCCAATTAGAAAGACGGGGACTAATTTGTAACTTTTTCAAGGTTAATTAAAGAGATTACAAATATACTAATTAAGAAATATATATATATATATATATTAACCATTAAATTATACATGTGTAATTAGAATTAAAACTTAAAATTACCTAAGGTGTTTAAAATAATGATGTCATAATTAAGTAATTTTTAAACCTCATTGTTTATATAAACCCGGGATAAACAAATTATTATAGATTTTATTTGGTTAAATAGCTTGACATTTTATGCATTATATATTATTAAGAAAATGAAAATAATTATGTTGCATTGTATATAAGAATGATATAGTAAAAGTTGTGGCAATAAAGAAATTGTTGTGTTTTTTGTTTGAGTTAGAGAGCGTTTTTTAATTTTTATACATATATTACTAAAAAAATTAAATAAATAATTATGTGTGCATTTTATATATGAACGATATAGTAAAGATTGTCATAATTGTTGCAATAAGATATATATATATATATATATATATATAATTCACTTTGATATATATATAATGCATGAAAAATGTTTGACATATAATATATTGAAAATAAATAATGTGCTAATACTATGAGAAAATAAATTGTGTTGATAGATGGAAATTTGCAATCTTTTTAACTATATTTTGATAGATAGTATGAAAGTTACTCAGTCTTTGTAGCCACCTTAAAGTTATTGCATCGCATATTAAAGATGCAAAGAGTAGGTTTGTGTGCAATGAAGTTGAGGGTTTGGGTTTGATGTCTACCCAAAACAGCAGTTACACCAATTGAATTTAGCTTGATTATAATGCAATTACTTGAGTGATCTGATTAAAATTTAGATGTTCCAAAATTGGTTTGGATTTAGTGCATAATTGTCGTTTTTTACCACATATACAGTGGGACTATAAAATCCAAGTAAAATTACACATTATTAATTTAAAAAAGAGGAGATTAAAGAGATTTGTACCTTAGTACATTTTGTTTTTGGTAAACTGTACCTTAGTACATTATCAAGGTACTTTTGGGTTTGTAATAATATATTTGTAATCTCTTTAATGTAACTTTTGGGATCGTTTGGAACTAAGGCTTCTAAATGAGTTGATAACTCCAATAGCTTATTTAGTTAAATCTAATTTCTAATTGCTTCATCACAACCGCCGTATCCTATAAAACTCTATTCCCTTTATCCCCTAAATTTATTGCCTTCCAAAATAACACGATTGCAGCTTCTATGCCCTTCAGCTGCATAATCCAGCAGCAGCAGCACCATATCCTTTAAAACACTATTTACTGTATCTCCTAAATTTATTGCCTTCCAAAATAACACGATTGCAGCATCTGTGTCCTCCAGCTGCATCATCATCATCATTATGGGTCAAGAAAGAATTAATTATGACAACAAAATCTCAATCACATTTGATATCTCTTATAAAAGTTTGTTGCAAAGACCCATTATAAAATTGAGATGTCAAAGAGAGAAAGTGCGCAGCAAAAACCTAATATCAGATTAAACTTGAATTTTGAAGATATTTCAGAGGCATTGGACTACTAAGCTCAAGATATATATGGAAGAATCTAGGAACCATTATCTAATTTATTTTATTTTTCAAAAAAAGTTAATCAAAAGAGAAAGAAAAGTCAACAATTTAACTAAATTCCATGGCCACAGCTGCACTCGTGTTTTGAAAAAAAACCAGAAAAAAACTATTAGATTACAAATATTCATGCTTCTTATATGCAAGATTAATGAATTTAAATTTCATTGAATCAAACAATGAAAGCAGCATCATGAATCACTCATCGAGAGAATATATATATATCTGTAATTTATAATTGATCAACCTAAAAAACTATGAGCTCAAATCATTAAATGGAAAATCTTATAGTGGATGAGAATCCAAATAGATATAGATATGTATCTGAGCATGCTTGGCTCTAACATAAAGAGTATCCCCATTAAGGGCGACCTTTGGGAAGGACATGATAAAGGTCTCTCTTCTTCCTTTTGAGGAGCTTTTCTTATTGAAGCCACTTATTTCTTCCATTCTTTCTCGTTCTCCTAGATTTTGTTGTCCTCAACTGACTGAAATCCAGTAGCCATAATGAGACGGTCTTTAGCTTCATGTAAATTGGGATTCAAATAGGGAACTCAAATAGAAACACAAATATTGGCTGCTATATATAATGCTATCTTTTTGAAATTGCAGCCATTGATAACGCACAAGTCAATTATTAGATTATGTGCGCTAATTTTGGATAACGTAGTAACGTGCGACTGTGCCACTCATTAACCATTTATTATTGGATGACTAATTTTCCAAAATGGCACTTATACTGCCGAGTTGTTTGTTGACCTAAGAAAAAGAGAGTGAGAGAAGTAAAACACAAAGCTTAGAAGGCAGCAAAGCAGGTGTTGAGAATAGTTTAGATTAGCTAATGGTGTGATAGCTCTATAATCCATGAGCCTAAATTTATATATTATAAATAGAATCAAATCTATGTAAATTTAATTTTCAGAATATATATATATAAAAAGTAAAAGCAATTAATCATACTATTAACTATATGTAATATTACCATGAGAAGCAATTAATTATGCTATTAACTATAAATTTTATACATAAATAATATTTTTATATTAACAGTAATCCAAATTTATTATTAAAAAATTGTATAGAAAGAAAAAAAAAAGAAAGAGTAAAAATTATATAATTTTTTTATGTCATTGAAAAAGTCACTTAACATGTTAATATAAATTAAAATGACATTTTTTTTTTATTTTTTTTACTCTATTTACACAATTTACATGTAAGTATTAAAATGTGAATATAAACTTAAATCATTAACGCACTTAAATATTGATACAAATAAGACAAAATAAAATCAAGTTATATAATTATTAAATTTTGAATATACATCTTTTTATTTCATTTTATAAAAAGAATGTTTGAATTAATTTAGTTTATATTTAAAAAAATTTCATTCAAAAAGTTTCTTTAAATATTTTGATTACAAACTTTATTTTTATAAAAAATTAATTTATAATTATAAATATGAAATTTAAAACAATCCATTTAATTTGTAAGAATAAGATGACTAGTCTTATTAGTAATTATCTACCAATAGGGAAATGCCGTGCTTTGATGGTGTCCTTAATTTTATATTTGCCGAGATCTATTCGTATTCGTCGTTATATAAGTTGGGATTCTATGCGGTGCTGTTGCTTGGCGTTCTGTTGATCATAAACAAGGTTTTTTTTTTATCCTTTTATCCTTAATTTTTAAATTAATTATCAAAATATTTTACTTTTTAAACTAATTATTCATTTACTGTCATACACTTTTGTTATACTGAATTTTTTTTTGACTTCCACATGAGTCACACTAACATAGTAGACATGATTTAATTTGATTACTCCAACACGATTAACGTAATCCATGTCTATGTTGAAGCAATTTACATGAAAACATTGAAGCAATTATGACATGACTCATACGTATTAATAGTTTCACGTGGATCAAATCTCTCGTGCTTACCTTTAGCTTTATGTAAATTCAAATGATTGAAACAGTTAAATACATTATTGAGAAGATTAGTTCTTTTGTAAATCTTTTGATGGCCATCGTCATTGGGTGGCTTGAAGATGTCACATGAAGGAAGAGCTATTTGCAACTGATTGCTTAAGTTATGATCATATTCGTTCAACTCGATGAAGTTACCTTTGAAGTTTAAATATAACATAATAGCTTAGAAAAGAAGGAGAAGGGAGTGAAAAAGTAAGGTTTCATATGAGTCACACCAATACAATAAACATCATGATCTACTTAAAAAATTTAATCCACGTAAAATTATTAACATGTATGAGTCACACTATTTATCTTATAAAAAAAAATCATGAGTCACACCATTTATTTAATATTTTTACATGAGTCACGTCAATATCTTATATGTGATTTGAAGTAAAGTAAGCCAAGAAGCACTTCCTGAACACGAAAAATCTGGAAAGTCGTGTTTTACTAGGCAAAGGTATAGTCATTTTTTAACATCTTGACAGTTGCAAAAACCATCTACGCTGTTGTTTTATAGTTTTAATCCTGCTAATCTATCGATGTTTTAGTCCCTGATACAAGATTTTTTTCAGGTAAAAAACAAAGTGATGATTGTTTTTCACAAAGTTTGCTTGAGAGTTACCTTCCTGCTATGCTTTTTTCTGTCTTGGGTCAACCAAGTCATGAAATAGTCTAACAAGTTTTGCTGTCGTCAAGGGGATCACGGTTATTGTGTTAACCGGATGAAAATGATAATATATAAGTAATTAATTTAGAAAATAAGATATTTTAGTAATTAAATTAAAAATCAAAGATAAAAAAGTAAAGAAAACACATAAACAATCATTAAAAAGATTATAAATAAAAAATGCAAAGGATAGTAACGCGTGTCGCTTTCCTCTTTTCTCTGCATTATGCGACAATCATAACCACCTCCAGCATTTCAATAATAAATATTTTTTTCTAACACTGTAATGAATACATATAAAAAGATTATAAAAAAAATGCAAAGGATAATAACGCGTGTCGCTTTCCTCTTTTTTCTGCATTATGCGACAATCATAACCACCTCCAACCTTTCAATAATAAATATTTTTTTTTCTAACACTAATGAATCCATATATTAATTAGCGGTCACTTTCACATTCACATCTCATTGTCATATCGGTTTGTGCGCATCCATTATAAGTCAATATTCTTCAATTTTGATAATGGCAAAAAACAGTAAGACATTAATTTTGATATACTCTCAAGTCTAAAATTATATTATTATTTAATTATATATTATTAAATTATTAAATAAATTTAATTATTATAATAATTACTTAAAAATTTTAATTTTTTTGAATAATGTATTAATACAATTAAATAATAATATAAATTTTTTTACATTAACAATAAATTAAGATTAAATTCAAATAATAATAATAACTTATGCAATAAGTTAATAAAAAAAATTAATTAATAAAATTGAAAAACGATGGCCAAGTGATTATATATGACCCATATTGCTGATAATTAATTATGATATCTCTCTCTCTCTCTCTCTCTCTCTATATATATATAAGGTTGGAATATACTTACATTACTCAATAATTTTTTGTAAAATGTGAATTTAATTAATCTAACCGTTGAATTGAAAGTTCTCATAAGATTAATCAACCCCATAAAATTTATTACAATTAAAAAATTATTTGATACTTCATCGTATTACTTTATTTTAACGTATAATATGGTTGTAAAATGTAAGTAAATTATCTATTATTAGATTAAATAACTATATATGTCCAATTTATTTAAAATTTGGTATGCACGATCATTAAGATAATAACATATGATTCAATGGTTGAATTGATTAAATTCACATTTTACAAAAAAATTATTAAGTGGTGTAAATGGATTCCCACCCATAAATATATATATATATAGGGAGATTACAGATTTGAGAGGAAGAGAGCATTCCTTAATATTTTAATGCCAGTGTTAGATATATATTAGTATTATTACTGTTGCAAATGGAGGGGTCGCTTCGCATTCTCTCTATTTAATTGGGTGAAAATAGGGATCGCCTAAAGCCAACACAAACCTTCTTGTTAGTTACTTGTGTTTATGTATAATTTAATTGCTATGCATACATCCACTATCATTTCCTCATCTAAATTCACTTCCCACTTCTATGATCTCCAAGCTCTAGCTCCCACTTAAAGCAGTGGGCATCGCTTATTTTCCTTAATTCACTCGGACGTTTGTGCTTTTCTGTTTTTTTTTTCCTTTCGTACACATGAAATTTCCTTCGTCTTATCAATCCGAGAAAAAGTGGGATTCAAATTGTTGAAGAAAACAATTGAGAAAATTAATTAAGCTATTTGGGAAACGTCAACCAGTTTCTAATAATCAAGTTGATGGGTAATTAACTACGCTATATATCCTATCAGTAATCTGAAAAATGAGAGTGACTCTTGCACACACGGCACTCTTGATTTATAGGTCTCTCACAAAGGTAGAAGACCCAGGTTCAACCTCTCAATTTCACAATATTTCAGCAAAAAATCTAGCTGCTCTTTGCATATGAAAAACGAAAGTGGTATACATGTAACGGCTGATTGGAATTTCGAGCTCAATGTTATGATCTCCTAAGTTTTTGTTTAAAGAAAGAATGGATTTATAGAAAGGATAAAATATATATATATATATATAATATTGACTATATATGAATAATTTAGTGGTCAAGATTTAGTCCTCTCACTAAATATACCAATATATATATATATATATATATATATATATATATATTACCCGTCCTATTTGATGATGCATCTTGCATTCTAGACAGTAGCTAGGCACAGATAAATTAAGTCAAGATAGAGCAATCACTACAGAAATACCACCTATTTCTAATTAAACTCTTTTTTTTTTCTTTTTCTTTTATGCATATCTATGTTTACGTAATCACGCATCTTAATATAATTAATTATCATTTGTTACCATTTGGGCATATCTTGCTTGATAGTAAAGGATCACAGTAAGTTCAAGATAAAAGGCCTAGGTTCAATTATGTTCGAGAAAATCACTTCAACATTAAGTAGCAATGGCACAAAAAGTCCGGGAAGAAAATTAATTTAAGATACGTTCATCATTAAATGTTTACATCCATATATGAGAGGTGATCACCATCAATTGTTAATAAGATAAGAATCTCTAAAACTATCAAACGCTTACACGTACCATAACAACTATCTTAATATTATCTTTACATTTCTATCTATTCGTAAGCAAAGGTTTATCATTCTTTGAAACTGAAACATGTTCATTTCATAATATCTTTTTCATACCTCAACTCTAACTTACTACATCGTTTTTTTTTTTTTTTGTGATAAACAATGGGGCAAAAGCCCAACTAACGAACAACAATAACTCTATTGAAATCCGCCAAAAAGGCTAAAGAAAGGAAAGAAGGAAGGGGAATCAAACAACTGAAAACCAACAGGGCGGGAATGCGAATGGCCTCTTTTAGCAAGAAGATCTGCACAACCATTCCGTTCTCTAAAAACAAGCTGGCAAGAAACAACCCAGTCTCTGCATAAAAGCTCGCGTATCGCATTAAGGAGAGGAGCACAGGAGTGCCATGCCATGGAGCACACCCCGCATAGCTGAAGAGCACTCTTGGAGTCTGCTTCAAGAATCACCTTCCTGAAACAGTGAAATGTGAAACCTTTGTCATATATAAGCGCGCGGTCTGAAGCCCATAGAGAACACCCCAAAGTTCTTCCATAGTGATGAAGCAATTCCCTAGGTTGATACGCAGCAAACCACCACAGGCTGCATTGTTCTGAATATATCTGATGAAGAAAAACTACTGAGCCATCCACGATAACCTTGATCCAACCATAGGGTGGGGCTAGCCAGAAGACATGAACCGTATGAAAACGGGGAACGGCAGAGCTTCTCTGAACTGAACATGAAGAGCTCGATCATACGTACTCCGTAGCCAAGTTAACAATTTTAGGGGCAACCCTAGCAAGCGGGTCTCCAGAAGCCTAAAAAACAGACCAGTTTCGATGGTGCCACAGGGATGAGCAAGCCGTGGCAAAGACAAGAGGCCAGTTCCCACATTTATACCTTGCATAGTTGCATTATTATTGATTTTACAAAAGGAAAATAATTTAAGTGATACTTACTATTTATATATTACATATGCGTATAGTGAAATGTAATTTCAGAGAAAAATGCATACCAATATTTACTTCTATCTCCACATAATTTATCCTCATAAACTTTTTTTACACTATTAAATTTAATTTTAAATTTCTATATCATATAAAAATTTTAAAATAAAAACTCATGCAATTTAATTTTACACACTTGTAAAAACACACTTATAATAAGACTATGAAAGTTTTAACATTAGCACAAAATTTTCCTCAATTGTTGGCCTTCATTTCTCTTTAAAATAATATGCTAAACCTTTTTTACATCATGAAGATGAAAAAGAACATGTGACCCAGAGAAAGGTTAGTCATATATCTAGCAGTTAGATTATATGCAATAGATTTAGAAAAGTGTTCATACGATTTTATATAAATTAAAAGTCAAATATAAAAGAAAGTATAAATATGAAAGATGTAAGAGTACTATAGGTCCTAGGACTAGTCACATTCTTAGGGCATCTACAAAAGATAATAATACATTAATATATAGAGTTGAAAAGATTTCCTTGTTGGGCAATGATATATAGAGTTGAATTCCAATCCCTTGAGAATTGAGAGAGAGAAACCTGTGTAGGCCACCCAATGTCCTAAAATGATATTGTTGTTTGCACGCCGCCAACCATACACATGCTCACATATTTTGATATTATCAGTAGTGGTGGTGGCTGGTGACATTTGGCTATAAACTATAATGTGAGGCTGTGGCTCAATTTGATGAATTTATACTTGCTGTTCCAGTAAAGTCCAGAGGAATCTACTTTTTCTGCCACATAGTCTCCTGTATGAATTTCATCTATGTAATGGCCAAAAAGAATATCATCCATGGGAGATAGATAATGTGAATGGAATCTGTTCCAATCTCGTAAGATATTCTGACAATCATGTATTTCCAACAATTCATGAAAGAAAAGTCTTTTTAATATTACCAGGGTAATTTGAAATATTACAAAAAGATGGATTCTTAGGCTGAGTCACAGTACGCACAAAGAAGGGAAGCTACGATAAAAGGCTTGCTCAGCTCTTATAGCTGAACTGATGAGAGTGAACCTTAGGCCATTATGACCAAAAAATCATAGGCCATAGGGCAGCGACGAAAACCAGCAGCAAGTTAGCATCTGAAAAATGTAGCCCTGGTGTAAATTAATAACACAAGTAAATTTAACACCAGTTTAAGAACTCTAGGCTACCTCTGCTTACAATAAATTGTTATATCTCTGCTTTATTTACCTTTTCCAGTTTACTTGTTTCCATTTTTTTATTGTTGGTTATTTAAACCATCAGGCCAGAGAGAGGAAAAAGTAAATAGATAGATAAATGAAAAGAATGTAGAAAATTTGATTCACTAGAATGAGATTGACAGCTGTGAATGCAATCATAAAAATGATAGGTGTAAAGTAACTGCAAAAATGCTGTTCAAATTACACGTGCGCAATCACCAGATTCACATATTAAAACTGCTGTGTCTTCGCTTATTTGGCTAGCTAATTCAGGCTGGAGCTCAAGATATTCTCTCCTAACAAATGATGCAGCTTCAGTTGCAAGGTCAGCCTCCACCAATGCAATACAGCACCCTCTAAACCCAGCCCCGCTGAAGCGTGCTCCCAATACACCAGGAGCCCTCAGAAGGATCTTATACAGTTGAATCAGTGGTTCAGCACCTTGGCAGTCACATCATTTCACATGTTCATCATTAGTCACTCGTGTATATCAAATTATCTATGGACGATATGCATGCAAGTTTCATATCTCGTAAACATAGGTAGTTATAATTTTTTAAAGCCCACAAACACTAAAACCAAAATGAAATCATATTAAATTCCTGTCTCAGAAACATCCCTAGGTTTTGGTTTTGTTAAATTCAAAGATTTGAATTATTTTGGCTTAAAACTAGAACAAATTTAAACTGGATGGAATTTTTAACATTGCATATAAGGGGAAAATAGTGATATCTGCTAACTCAAACGATGCTAGTTAAGACTAAATCACGAGTATATGCAAAGTTGCATTGCAATGCTATTATACACAGAGCCATCAGTAAAGCTTCCAACCTAAATAGCTAGCAGTGGTTAGAATTTTTAACAAGATGACTCCACTAATGAAGCAATTAATTTATTCTATTCCTGACCACACTAATACAAGAGCAGCTTCTATATAAACATCGTCTGAGCCCACCCTAGAACTTGGTTCACTCTATGGACCACTGTTACCTCCATTACACATAAAAATGTCAAGTTATTTAAATAAAAGCTTGTGAAGAATTAGTCATAATGTGATAAGACAACATAATTAGAATACTATTAAAAATTCGTCTAAGGTGTATTTGGTCTTTTTTTTATCAATAAAGTCCAGATATACTACAACTGAAAGGACGCCAGCAGCCCCAAATCTGATGTTGGGAACGGGTAGCATTAAATTGGGAGAAATAGACTAGAAAATAAAACAGATTGCATTGCAGAGAATCTGTCTTTCATTAGAGCAAAACCCATCATGCACTAAGGGCTTGGCAAGCAAGAAAAGAAAGAAACTTTAAAGGAAAATATTGAAGAGTAGAGGAGGAAGAGACAGAACTAACACGTGTTTCAAAGTAGTAAAGGGAGCGATGCAAGTTTAAATCCAACTCTTTCTTGGGTCAAATTTTATTGGGGTTTCAGGACTCAATTTTATTTTTTGGATAACTTTCCAAGAATCAATAGTATACTTATATCCTTCTAAGAAAATATAGCTCGGAAAAGAAAATCTCCCAAGCTTCTGCTATGATG
Source organism: Styphnolobium japonicum (assembly GCA_023212625.1). Lineage (NCBI taxonomy): Eukaryota > Viridiplantae > Streptophyta > Magnoliopsida > Fabales > Fabaceae > Styphnolobium > Styphnolobium japonicum. The sequence goes on from JALBWW010000012.1 coordinate 30,237,657, forward strand.
GAACCAGAAAATGCACTTAGACAACCATTTCCTTTAGGTTTCCACACAATAAAGCAGTAACAGGAAAATACTGACAAAATCTAACAAGAGAACATAACATCATCTTCATACTAATTAAAAGAAATAAATCCAAATTGAAAAACAATAAAACTACTAGTAAAAACTAAACATTTTTCTGAAGGAAATTGCTAAGTTGGTCTAAGTGGAGACTAATTTAAGACTCTGAAATTTAGCCATTATCCCGTCAGGGTACAAAGCTAGTTATATGGTTTATTGTGTTTTGGTAGAATGGTTTAATTCTGCTTCCAAAACTTCTTAGAAGCAAATCCAGTCAACAGTCAATATTTGTAATTTATCAGATTGTTTATAGAAAGATATGCAACATAGATATTGAAATGTTGAAAACTGTATAAGAACATGTTTTCCCACCCCCTATTGCCAGTATTGCAAGTAATTCCAATCTTGGAGGGGCAGGAAGAAAATGGATTTCCAGAATAGATTGCCAATAATGATTTTGGGGTTTAGGCTATACCACATTCATAATTTTGAATGGAACTCAGACCAGAAGCTGAAATGAGAGTTCCAAAATCTTTTAATTTTCCAGATGCCCAAGCCTCAAATCCTGGGTTAAACATTTAATAAATTACGTTAAAGCACAAAAGCAGAAATGAGCAGGACAAAAGTTTACGTCTGAAGTTGAGATTTATGAAATCCATTCAACAGATTGTACCTTTCAGTACACGCATATTCTCAGAGAAATAATGCTCTGCTCTTTTGGCTAGATCGGGTTCTAATATGCACTGCACAAACAAAATGTAGGAGTACAAAATTATACTTAAATCATAACTAGAATTCAAAATATACACATGACATATAAGAAGGAAGCATTAAACATAAGAAACTAACCTGGATCAAGTAATATATAACAGATAATTAGCTAGCATAGAAGGAAATTATTGCCATGGATAACATAATTTTTTTCCAATGTAAATACAATATGCATAATTTTAATGGCAGGATTTAAAAGCACACTTTCCCAAGTCAATTGCAAGCTTTGTGGTCACTTGAAATTGTTATTGCATTTAGCACTCCCAAGAAAATGGCAAAACTGGGGTGTGGCAGAGGATATAAAAAAAAATTGCTTTGGCATATGGACTATGTCATTTCTACTTTTAGGCATGAATGCATGAGAGATTGCTCAAGTCAGATGCAAACTATTCAAACATAGACTATTTCCTTCTCAGCATTAAATTTAATATTTTGCAATTTCGTTATTATGCTACTTGTACTCTGAAGGAACTCCAATATAGGGATTGATAATTTTCATTTAGCCAGTCATCCTCTTTTACAGATTCAACGAGAGCTATGTAAAACAGAAATAAATTCTATTAGGCGAGGCCCTTTTCCTCTTGATTTCACTTCTGAAAACCATATTTGCTCTTTCATTAGATCCTTAAAATATGTGATTCTCAATCTTACCCAGCCACAACTGCAAGGGATTTCAGATGAAGCAAAGTAATAAACACTTCATATCGCACAAGGTTTACATGTCTACAGTTCAGAATTCCAGAAGACATCTTTATTTTTTCGTAGATAAAACCAGAATATACCATGCTTATGAAGCAAAATCTTCCCGAAGACTCTGGCAGAGAATCACAGCAAAGTAAAACAAACAACTAATCCCAAACTTAATTCAAAGACAAACCAAAACATTGTCCAGACATTTTGGTCGATGACAATAATACAGTCAGGATATCAATAATAAAGCCCACACTTTCCCCTAACCTGATAATTTTTATTGCAAACTTTTTATGAAAGTGATCTGTGATAATTCAATTTTTTTTTCATTATTATCCATCTCAGTTTCCAATATCAACCAAGGTTTCCAGAACCTTAATATTCTAGTCACACAAATTAACCAGGATAGGCAAAATTCTGTATACTTCAAGCAAAAAATGTAGCTTATTAATGCTTTATACCTTGTGAGCCTCATAAACTTCTGGGTCAACTGTTCAGTGGAAAAGACAAAGAATAACTTAGATCAGTTAGTGATTTGATAATAAGATGTAAGTGCGAACATGAGAAGTCAAGATACTAGCCATTGGATAGGATGGGCTCTGCTTTATAATTCCCAGATGCTCTGCAGAATGAATAAAGAAAAACATAATCATCGTGGGCCATTGATTATCTCGCCAAACTCTCAGGAATAGAAATTAAAGGGAAATGCTAGGGTGCATTTTCTAAACCAAGACAATTACTTTCAAGTAAAACTTTTGAAAAAGTTACATGTTTTCTTGGTTTGAGTTATATATTTCTGGTAACTTTTGTTTGGTAGACTTTTAATTTTTCTTTTATTAAGTTATATATTATTTAACAAAAATTACAGAAAAAGTGAAATTTTAACCATCATGCATGTGTTTTATCAACAAATATATAATTTCTGTATGGTACAGTAAACGACTGTAGCGCATCTCAAACTTAAATAAAATTAATGGGCAACAATTTGCAATGCTTGGGTAAGTAGGCAGCTTAGTAATTTTACCAAGTTCAGTCACATCATAACAAAAAAAATTGTAATGCCTCGTTAGTATAAATTCTTTTGCAGGCCTCAATTTCAGTTACATTTTATGCCCAGAGAAAATTTCTTGCTAGGATTTGCATTAATAGGAGGGAGATTACTCCAGTACCCCTCTTTTTTTTTAGGTTCCGGTACCCAAGTTGAATTATTAAGCATTTATTAGTTGTTGTTTATATTTAATAGACTTTCAAACATTTATTATGAAACCAACAATTAATAATTAATTGACAACTCACCTTGGGTACCATACCCATTAAGGTTCTATAGCAACTCCCTAATAGGAGACTGATAGGACACTTGGGCCCGAGTTAGTTACTGATAAGGCTCCAAAGAAGCCCATTGTATGGAGGGTTTATTCTAGGAGAAAGAAAGTGGGTCCACAGGGAGTTAGTTAGTGAGGTGGCAAGGGGGGAAATTCCTTGTGATTCTGTTATTTGTGGTGAGTGGGGAAAGAGAGGGGGGTCATGGATGATACGTATGTTTGGGTGTAAGGAGAATATCTTCTCTGGTTAGGAGCTTTAGCTCTGGTACAACTACTGTTATTTTCATTGTGAATTGAGCCATAGAGCTCCCTTTTCATATCCAATATACTATTCCATCCATCTTAATTCGTAGTTTCTATCAGAGACTCTCTCTCTCTCACTCCCTTATATGGTGTGTGCTTGGGTTGCGTGAAAGGAAATGTTAGAGATAGAAATTAAAGGAGAATAAGGATAAAGGACAAACGTACTGTAACTTTTACCAAAAATATAAAAGGACTCATTAACCACTAGAGTTAATACTCAAAATGGTCCTCTAAAGATACATGAGACATCAGTTTGGTGCTCCAATCATTTTTGACATCAAAAGAGTCCTCCAATGTCAGTTTTTTACATCAAATTGGTCTCTCAAAAAGGACCAATTTGATTGGAGGACCAAACGGATGTCCCGTATATCTTTGGAGGATCAAATTGAGTATTTACACTTAACCACTATTGTAATTTTTACAAGAAAAGGACTCATCAGCCACACTAGTGGTTAATTGGTCCTTATTTTGTAAGTGAAGTAAAGGTTGGTTCTCACTTGCAATTCTCCCTAAATTAAAGCCATTCCAAGGCCCTATCCTTACAACTTAAGATTTTAGGATCATTGATTCTTGGCACTACTCATGAAATCTTTCTATTATTTGCCTTTTCCCTAAAATCAAGTCACTTGAATATTTAGGAATTAAATGCTATCATACTCTAAGTATCAAAGACCTTTCAAACTTCAGAGTGTAACATTGACAGATTTTTTATGGCAACAGCTCTGAAGACACTGAAATTCACAAATATCTTCAATATTTTGCAATGCATGTACAGAAAACACAAGTTATTGCAAGAAAATATGAAACGGAAAAAAAAATTATTCTCAAATGAAGATAAGGAAACTTACTCCAGGAGAATTCTTGCAGCCTCTTGGCACTCTGCAACTCGCATATTATATCCAGGGTTGTTAGTCAAAGTTTGCTTCAACCCTGAAAGTGCCAACAATATTTTGGTTGCTTTTGGTTGTTCACTCTCTTCGTAGTCTTGCACCGCTGGTAGGTGTATAAGCTTGTAATCTTTGGTCTGCACATGCCAAACTAACACATGAAACAGAATAATGCTAATGGTAACAGGGTGAACAGTTTTGTGTACACATAAAACGCATTTATTTTCTTTTAAAAGATTTTATTGAACTTATTTATTTAAAATTTGAAATTTGAAGAAAGTGATCCAACCAAAGAAATCACATTTATAAGAACTGGGACAGAATGAGAAGAATCATGTCCATACTGCAGGCTTTTATAATATATAATATGAATATAAGATAGATTGAAGGAAGACAATTATAGGAAGTTTAAGTGACGAAGGGCACATGGTCAACATCCCAGATATTACATTTGATTCTGCAACTGATGGATGCGAATGCTTTTACCAATAAAAGTATATTTTAGAACATTCAACAACACACTAATCCATAAATTACCTTGCAATTCATGCACATCAAACAACCATGGCTTGAAAGTAATATTGCTGATTGGTCCATTATGCCATTTTTCAGACCCAAATACTCATTCTCAATCAACCTGTAATAAGCAAAGTAACATTTAGAAGTTCTGATCTGATATCTCCAGACAATTAAGAATGAGTCAGTAGCATATCTGTAACCACAATAACTGAAAGGGTGAAGCTCTAATTACCACAAAATGGAACATATGTTAAAGAAGGCCACAGGAGGGAGAGAGAAGAATTGTATTATAACGCACCCATGTTTCTGTATAAGCCAGGTACTAGTTAAATAGAAACTGATTAAGATCACAATCCACCATGGGTTATCCTACTATTTTTGGACTGACCATATATTTCAAGGGAACCGCAACTATTATTATATATTGATCTTTTATGACTTTTATGTTACTCTTGTCGTGATTATTTTTAGACATTATATTGGGTTATATTGGTTAATTTTAAGGTAATCGTGGTATAGTTAGAATCCTGTTAGGCTACTATATTGGCTAGGAAAGTTCTAGAAGATTTACTTGTGTCATGCTTATAAAAGGGCCTGCTATGTGTAAAATGAAGGAAAATTTATATTTTCATTTATGAATATTATTCCAAGGATTTTCGTAGTTTCCTGGTAAATTTAGAGTTTCTACCTAGTGATTTCTACCTCGTTTGCCAGAATGATATCCCTCCCTTATCGTTTTTCTGCTTCCATTCTGAATCAGTTAACATATTCAATTGAAATCTTGCTTAATTGTTAGCTCAAGGCTCATTAAGTAGACTATGTATTGTACGCATAGGAACTTTTTATACATCTATGAGAAGACATATTTTCTCTTTGCTGGAATAAGTAGATTCAGTATGTCTAGTTTGTCTAAAATCCACCAACGCTAGAATCATACTTCATATTCCATCCCCCAACTTGATTAGAGATTCTTGTCATCAACAGTTCACCATTAGCCCAAAACTATATGAAATATGACACTCTGCCATCAACATGCTTTTCCCCTTTTCATCAAGTCAATTTCAATACAACTACCACGGTGTACCACCCCTTCCCCTGATCCCATAAATTTTAGTTTATTACAGTAAATTATGAATTTATTCTTCTCTCTTTTATATTTCTTTCACTTTAACCATTTATTTCAATATATATTATAAATTTGAAAACAGTGCTCCAAAAAAATTGTCACAGTCGTCCTCTGCTTTCCCTCCTCAACATCTAACAACAGTAATAAGATTTACAGTATAAAGAATGCATACGTAATTAAATGAAGACCCAGATGTGAAAACCACACATAAAGAGATTCTATAAGACATGAGGATGGACCCTGATTAGATAAATATTTCTCTCTCACAGTCTCAAGCCATCACTGCCATATATCAGGTAAATTAGCCAGCCAGTTTTCGTAAGGAAAACATAGTTGCACATCATTTTTTCCCATACCACTTTTACACCTCTATATGCTTGCCAATAACACTTGTAGTTAATTACTTTTAGCTGGTGGTGGCAACTTAACTTTTAAAATGTGATGGAAACATTTTAGAAGCATTTGTTACTATCCAGCATAGTAAGTGTAACTAGTTAGTAGCTAGCATAAAGAGGTGTGAAAGAAGTGTAAAAAAACAGTGGTTTGCAAAGAATATTTCCCTTTTCCTAACAACAAATACCCATTCATACATGTGCCCATGGTTGAAGAAGAATGCATTGCTACTCTGTCCCCAAGTATTTGGACAAACTTACCTATCATATTCAATATTTTCAGTGGGAGATATTATTAAACTATTTGCATGTTCCAAAGCCAAGAGGTAAGCTACTCCAACCTGTCAAGCAATGCAATTATAAAATCAATATATTGGACAGAAGAGTTTTACTAGATAGACAAACTAATGAAAATTGAAACTGCAAAATGGCAATATACCAAAGAAACTCCTCACAAGTTTAACTTGAAATCCCCCAAGGAAAAAAAAAAGGCATTTGCCAAACATCAGGAATGAGGGTACTCATGGTGTTTACCAAAAGAAAACCAAAATGAGCAGCTAATTAACAAAGAAACTGACAGAGAATATGATAGGAATGATGGATGTAGTAGGATATGGATATTAACATTATTTGAAGTGTTGAATAATATATTGGGAATTTATTGTAATTAGGTATTTATTAGTAATTCAGGGTTATCAGGGTATTTTTAACAAATTTAATTTATTTTGGATTTTAGTACTTTAGGATTGCCTGGTTATCAAGCTAGATTTGCCTATTTAAGGATTTCTTATGTACTGTGATTTCTTGGACTTGAATATTATTAAGAATTGTTCTCATTACTTTTTATGCCTCCTCATCTACTTCTCCCCCTTTTTCTTCTGTTCTCCCCTTCTTTCTCTCTAGACTCTTCCTCATTCTTTTCTCTCTTCCCGAAACTCTCTACTATCTTCTACTACTTGCCTATTTGACCTACATCAAAATTCCTAACATAAGAAAGTAATATTAATCAGATAAGGCTGTCAGAAGTTCTATTTACATATGCATACAATATTCATATACACACTGGCAGTTTTATTATTTATAACTGTGTTCTGTTACAGCCTTCTTAAAACAGTAAATGAGCCTAGAATGGATCATGCTCAATAAGCTAAACTAACTTGATCTTCATCTCATGAAATTCATTACAATTTTCATTACAAGGCCCAGTGATTAAGAGTTCATAATTTTAAGAACCAAAGAAAGAGAAAGTAGGCAGTGGCAAAATGCTATCTTACAGCAGCAGAAGAGCTTAAGCCGGAACTGTCTAAATCTTCAGAACCACATATGTATCCTATGATACCCTGTAAACATTGTGACAAGGATGAGTAACTGAACAATACATTTCAAAATATGGAAATAACTTGCGTGCAGTGATCTACATGACAAAGAAATCAGAAGTACATCACAAGTAGTTTCTTATTTTCAAGCCATAAGGCTAGAGAAAGAGATGTTTGAAGTTGCAACCCACGTAACACTTAACTGGGAACCAGTGCTAGATAAGATAAAGCAGATAGAGTTAGACTCCATGCTTTTTTTTATAGTACCAAAGATCAAATGCCACCATTCATAACCTTATTTGTTGAACAACAAAAACTTAATCTGAACATAAAAACAATTAAAATAAAATGTAAAAAGATGCACCAAATGAAATCTCACAACAGGACCCAAATATAGGATCTAAGAGCCCAAACTTTGCTAAACATAACACCATTGTGACAATCTCATGCCAGAACGTAAATCATACTATTTAAGATTAAGCCATAAGCTTCTTGCACTTCCGCTGATAAATATAACAATTTTATTCATTCCCATGAAAATGCAAGACAAGTCAATGAAAATCAACCACAATATTCAGGAAAACGACAGCCATAATAATCACCTCAAAAATATATAATTAGTATCATATATTCCTGGCATATACAAACCTTCATCACTACATTGTCTTTGAAATCATTAAAGTATAGAATTGATTTTATTTTATTTGAAATAATTTAGAAATCAATTCTCATGTTTGGAACTCATTACAAAAAATAGGATTTGAATTGATTTGCAAATCAATTTTCATAGTTAGAACACGATGAATGGAATTCCTTTTATTTTTAATAATTTTCCTTTATTACCCTCACTTAGAATAAGCAAAATAAGTACACTAGTAAGGGTAAAATCGTTAATTCAAATTATTAAAACTAAAATTAAATCAAACGCAACTAAATTTGAGTGAATTTCTACATTCACACAACTCCAATCAAAAGGATTTTAAAATCAAATCAATTCCTATTTTATAACTTTCCAAACAAAAAATTTCATTTATAAATCAAATCAATTCTAAAAATTTGTAGTTCCAAAAATACTCTAAGTGAGAAGGAAGGTTTTTAAGTTATAAGCCCAGGAAAAAAATTAATGAAAAAAGGGGCTGGGAGTTTGATTTGCTAGTTGTTTTAAGTATTTCACAAAAACTCATGGAAGTTGACAACAAGCAACTATTGCTACTCAGGTTCAAAGTTCAAACTAATAGATAATAGACTGGATGGATCCCTTTCCCAAAAATATAAAATACAGAGCTTAGGCATGATTATGCCTTTTATTAAACAATTTTTCCAGCATAAGTAAACTACACTGCGGAGCCCTAGATATCAAATTGAAATATATTGTTTTATTCCATCATTCTCATAATCAAAGTGAAAGCTAAAATAAAATATTTTTAAAAAAAACTAGATTATATAGAGCGCTGCTATCCTTCTGACATATGTATAACACAAGCTTATCATAGTCAAGTGATGAACAACAAAGGCGAACCTACGTAGCATTATCTCTGACCTGAGAAAGATTGTTTCCCCTACTCTGCAGTGCATATACAGCTCCTCTAGCATAACGCCCCCAGTTACATTGTTCTCGTAGCTCGGAAGAATCCTTTGCCCCGTTCTCATTTTTTGTCTTAGCAGTTCGTCTTGGTTGCTGAATCTCATCAACTCTATCAAATACCAATCACTTTAGAACATTCAACATTGGGCAAATTATGAAGTGGTATTTAGGAAGTTGAAGAAAACAAAGTATACAATGAAAATGAGAATAGCCCAAGATCAGAATGGCAGTTGAAATCATATACCGGTTACTGCTCAGAAAACCTATCATTCAGCCATATACATGATGATAGCCAGTGAAGTTTCACTTCATTTGTCAACTTCATCTTATAATTAGTATGTAAGAGTTGACAATTATCATTCGCCTTCATTAGTGCTGGAAAAAAACTTCACAACAAAATAAATAAAAAAATAAGGAAAATAGCAAGCCTTATGATCACTGACCACACACCTGAACTGAACTTCTCCTTGAAACTGTCCTGAACGAAGTACAGCCTATAAGAAAAGTCCCAGGGATCATTCATCAAACAAATGAAAGCATAATGAATAATAAGTATATATATTTCCATAAAAAACTTTAGCTTATATAATAGAAATTCAAACAGGCAAATAATCTTCAAAAAGCCACAAATAAATGATAGATAGATAGATAGATAGATAGAACAAACAGTACTGGTATTTAGCTGAACAAACAGTTTAGTGATATGCTTAGCTGCCTGGTGAGCAGTATTTAGCTGAAGTATCGCAAATGCTAAGTAAAATGAAGAGAATGCCTAGAGATATAAGCTATGAGAGCTCCACAGAACCGTATTGAAAAATTGGTAGAATACACTTCATCATGCTATATAATACATATTTGAGAAGATATAATCTGGCCTAGGATGAAAATCTGGAAGAAACTGAACAAGAGACTGCTACATTGAATTCAGTTCAAAGAGATGCATTTCTTATCAGTTCTAGTTCTATTTGTATTCACTTATTCTCTGACATAAAAGAATAACCTTGTAAATGTTCTAAAACTGAACCTTATTAGATTTCATATCCTTTTCAGTTGTAGTTTGCATCCATAAAGCTATTTCAGCTGGTAGATTACCAAAACTAGCTAATTCAGGGGGCATTGGATTCATTCCTTGTAAATGTTCCAACCAAACTCTATCCAAGCTAATGGAGTAATTGCATCATTCCTTACCAAAACTAACCAAGATCAGCTATATGAATCTAGTGCCCTGAATTGATCTCTTATATTTAAGTCCATAAGTAACTAGTGCACAGAATGTCCTACAACCTTCCTCCCTTTCTACAATATAAAAGATTGAAGATCCAAATACTAAGCAGAATATGGACAGAATTACAACAGGTAGATTACCGCTAAATTTATAAATTCTGCATTTTAAATTGTCATACCCAAGAGTGGTGCAGAGTTTATACCGAGAATAATTTTTGCACAAGGAGATGAATTTAATAAACTAAATATTTAAACTTTTGATGTGATGACTATTCTATAATGTCATACCTACAAACTTGGGAGGCACAGCAGAAACACTTAAACAAGCACCAGCAGTGATAAATTAATGACAAGTACAATCTGTTAAACAGCAGTCTGATGATCATGTGAACAAGTAGAATTTACTCTGTCTAGTTTGTTTAAAGCCACAATCCATCATATATAGAAATTTTGTCTTGCAAATGCTCTTTCTTCCACCATATTTCTCACTTTGCATTTTTAATATAAAGAGCTGGGTCAGTTTACTCTTATGGCTGATATCAATTTTGAGTCTCCAAGTTAATTAGTGATGAACAAAGGAAATTTCCAGATGCTCTCTCATGCTTTGCAAGCTTGTAAATTGAGAACATTATTGAATTTTACCTGACTACTCCCAGAAGGGGTAAACCCCAGAAGTATTCCCTTATTGATAGTCATAGCTGAAACAGTCCCACCCTGAAAATACCAAAGGAAAGCACAAGAGAACTCATTCAAAAATCTCAAGTTTTAGAATTTACTCAATTTAAATTTGGTGATCTAATTCAACAGTTGAAATTAATCTGCAGAGTGCTAAAGTAGGTATGCTTAATCACAAGTTTCCTATAAAACATGCTCACGATCAATCATTGAGTTCGAGTTTCACTTGCACTACCACAACAGAAAGATATATTAAAGTACCTGATGATCAATGTGTGCCCCCAAAGGACAAATTCGATAAGGAGATACTACAACCCGAACTTCCACTTTATCCACTCCTGCCATTTCTGAAACTATCTCTCTTATTTTATTTAGCTGCAGGTTACACAATGACAAGGATAATAAATCACTGAGCGTCAAAGAGTATCGTACAAGGAAAGGTTGATGAGAAGGCAATGCTTCCTCTTCCTCCTCTCCATTTTTCAATTCATGGTCTCATAATATATTTTCAATTTTGAAAACCAATTTCCACCTCCGTAGCATATTCTAAATCCTCAATTTAAACAAGAAGAAATATTGGCGAAGTCACATTATGGGTTAAACAAGTTGATAGCATCATTTTTCAAATTAACATTATCCTAAGATAAGATGGAGAGAATCACAATCACCGTATCGATCAGAATCATAAATCTGATCCACATTCGTATATAAATATAATGTCGGAGAGGATTCACCAGATATTCCTTACTCATCGATCATCAATGAATCTTACTTAAATAGTCACCAAAGCACTATATATTTACCTTCGCTGCCATCATAAGGCAACAGCAGCAATGCAAATTGTAAAACACAAGATAGAATAGATACAGAGTCGTATCGACGAACAGCTTGCAAGCGTATAATGCAGCACTCACGAGGGATCAATGATGAATCCAAACAGCAATGATACGCAAATGAATACCAAAACAAGGAAAATTGGCAAAAGGAAGAAAAGGGAACAACAGATCGGGGTGTACCTGGGCATCACAAGGCCATGACATCCCACCCATCTCCGCAGTCGCCGATGCTCCCCAACCCAATCAAGGCGAAACGAAAGGGATCGTTTTCTGTGCACTACAACTTGCTCTGCACCTGCACCCTAATGCAATGGACGATTCTGGGTCTTCACTATTGAACCTTTCACAAACACCCCCACGCTGCCAAAAAATGACTGGGTAGTAGGCTAGGACGGTTGGTGAAGCGACCAAATCGGTTCAAACGTAGATTCACGTTGTTTTTACCACTACCAGTAGCAGGCATCAGCTGAACATGGCATTAAAAACAAAGGATTATTTATTAAAAAAAATGACAGTAATAAAATAAAAATATGTGAGATATGTTAAATGTATAACTATCATTTCTCACTTGTTATCAAAAAAAAAAAAAAACTATCATTTCTAAATTTTTATTTTTTTTAAATTATTGTTAACTACAATGTCACATCATCCATCCACCTGCTTGCTAAGTGCTAAGGTTAGTAGTGGCTCGGATTGTTCACGCATTCCAATATAATCTCACTTGTTAATAGTACAAGTTCAACAGTATCCAATAATTACCTTTCTTTCTCTTTTATATTAGTTTAGTGTGATACTGTGATAGGATCATATAATAATTGTATAAATTGGACATGCATTTGAGATTATACGTAGGGGTTTAAAAATGAAAAAGCAAAACGGAAAGGAATAATTCTACGAGGGTAATTTTTTTGCATTGAGGCTTCCCACACAGCCTATTTTCGGCTCCCAATTTTTCTTCTTATACCCCGAACCAAACTTTAGCTATTAATGTTTTTTTTTAATGTCACTTTGCCCATTAATATATACTTTGTATGACTTTAGACATTTAAAATTTTAAAATATGGTCTAGATGAATATAATAGTACACTTAACTTCAACACAAAATTGATTCATCTAGTTTAATTTTTCGTTTATAATAGTCATGATTTAGGTTTAAATTTAAGATATTTCACTAATAGATGATCTATAATCTTATTATAAATTTTTACTAAAATTGATGATTTGTCCTCACTTTAAGCTGGAGACTGGCCTTCCTTTCACTTAAAATTTATTCATCAAAAAAAGAAAATGATGGAAAACAATCACATTACTAGTATATACAATTTTAACATAATTTAAAATTTTAAGTTAAAAACATTGATTTCTTTGATTTTGAAACATTTCAGTTCTATATTTCAAACTTGTTTATGGTGCTTAATTTGAATTGAATTTTTACACTTGTCTAAAGTATTAAAATTACATATGATAGTCATAAGACTATTTCTTTAATCTAAGTTAGAGATTTATCTAAGTTAACGGTGTTGTCAATTGAGGATTAAAATTAAACTAGTTTAAAATCTTAATGAGTAAAGTGATATAAAGTAAATGTTAATTATTAAAGTGATACCAAAAAGAAATATTAGACCGGAGTGTCATTTTCCCTAATTAAACTATTTTAAAATCTTAAGTGAATAAAGTGATATAAAGTAAATGTTAATCATTAAAGTGATACTTAAAAGAAATATTAGTCACCGGAGTGTCTTTTTCCCTAATTTACACGGACAAATTTTGTGAGAGGTAAGTACAAGCTTTTTAATATAATAATTCAATCATGTGTTAATAAACTATTAAAAGTTAGACTTTTTAAATAGTTATTATAAAAATAAATTCTTTTAATAATATAATAATACATTATTAAATATAATGTGAATTTTTTTTATACTAATCCTTGAATCAAAATTAAATCCTTAAATTATATTTAGTTCTAACAAATAGTTAGTCTTTTTTTTTTTTTTTTGGTATAGACAATCAGTTAGATCTTCTAACTGGAATAATAAGGAAGTGGAGTTCGAGCCTCGAGCTTCACTTCATGGGGGCACCTTTGACCCTAGTGTGTTTTCTTTCTTGTGTGTTGTGTTCTCAATGGATATCAAACTTTTGATATCAAATAATAATTATTTTTTGCTACAAAATTCGTTGCAAAATTGAAACAGAATTAGATTTCCCGTCACAATAAAATTGCAAAGAGGCAAATAGTGGCAAAAATTTTCCCTTAAAAAATAAAATATTGACAAATATACAACGTATGTCTGACAAAAATTTTCGTCACTGTTTAATGTTTTTTTTATTGTAGTATCAACTGATATCTCCTTTTATTTTTATCTAAAGGCTATAATTATGTGATAACGGTGTGATCTCTCACATTCTTATTTTTCATTTTCTTTATTCACAACGAGGCCTCCTTAAGACTAAGATAATGATGTTAGGTGATTAGTTTTTTACATCAGTCTACGTTTTTTCATTCAACCCGTAAAATTAATCTGTGTCTAAATGTAAAATTAGCCTTAACGATAAAGACAACATTATTATCATTCATTATCTCACCTTCATGCTTTGTCCGCAAGTCTCATTGGCTTCGTATAATGGACCACGTAACTGAAACCTGCATTCATTATCTTAAGATGAGTGCCCTGTGTTGACAAAATTAAAAATTTAAAAATAGTAATAATATCGCATTGCTTCTATTTGTGTTGTGGCACTTTTAAAGAATAAATTCTTATATATTATTAAAACTAGCGTATTTACATGCACTTACGTGCTAATTAATATGTATTTTTTTATTATTGTTCATTTTAAAATAATTTCTTAATATTTGTAATTAGTTGTAACTATAAAAGTGTATTTGATAACTTATTTTAAAATATTTGTAACTTCTCTAATAACAAATGTTTGTAACTTTTTAAATAACTCCGAAGTGTTTGTATTTATAATTTTACCTCTTGATTAATTTGAATTTAACAAATAAAAATGGTTGTTTAGGAATAAAAAATTTAGAGACCAAATATGAGAATCCCCTTTATAATAGTATAGATAATAAAATAATTCAATTAAAATATTAAGTAATACAGAAATTAAATATGTATTGTCATATTGATTTTGTAATTTTGTTAAGTGCATTATTCTTGAGAGATTCTTATGCATTTTTAGAATATTACATTAGTCTATTAAAAATATAATACATAATATAATATAATAATATATGTTATTGGATTAAATTTAAAATATCATACAATCTAAAATTTAGATCATATCTAAAATATTAAAAGTATTACTCTTAAAGTACATAATTATTTTTCATTATTCCTAGATCATTTAAGAATTTGTTGACTTAAAGTCAATTTTAAAAAATTATATCAATAAATAAGTATTACATTGTGTGACACTATTATCCATGAATAAGAAAATCAGACCAGATCAGTTAGTTAGACCGGTTCAACTGAAAACCAAATCTCCTTTCGACCCAAATGATAGGAAAAAGTCGAACCAGTCAAGAATCCTCGAAGAACCAATCAACTGGTAGTGAACCGATCCACCGGGATTGATTTTCACTGTTGGTTGGTTCATTGAATTTTTTTAAAAATAATAGAAAAACGACGTCATTTTGTTTGTTGTTTTAAATTTAAAAAAAAATGAACAACGCCAAAACGACGCCGTTGGGATGGGGAAGCGATACCAGATATGAATCTGAATCTGAGCCCTCCCCAGCTCAAGAAGAAGCCACCAACTCGTGAAGCCTCCCCAGCGCATGAACACCATTTGGAAGGAAAGGAGCGATGGCGCCGCTCCCCAGCTCCAGCCACCGCCCCCGTCTAGCCACCCAGCCACCGTTCGACCAAGAGGTACCACCCTCTGTTTCTCTCTCTCTCTCTCTCTCTCTCTCTCTCCCTCTGTCTTGCTTTCTCTCTCAACTACAAACAAATCCCCTTCCCGTGCTTTTTCATATTCTTTCGTTTTAGCTAGTTGTGTTTTTTTTTCTTTTATTTATTTTTTATTATTTTTAATCCGATTGATGAATTTTTGGTGGACATATACGGATATACCCGAATCGGAGCCGTCGAGGTTTTGAAGCTTCACGGCTTCAGAAGCCAAAGGCTCCAAAATCAGAGTCCTACGAGTTTGATACTGATGCGGCCATGGATTGGCATTGCATGCATCAATGATCTGCTGAGCCTGAGAAATTGTTATGAAGCTCAACCATGGATGATGATACGGAATCGGATTTGAAATGGAATTTTTCATGCAGTCTCGACCCAGAGACCTACTCAATGCCCTGAAAGCATACATTTTTTTTTTTTAGGCTTTAGATTATTGTCTTATGAAACTATTTTTATGAGTTTTATTGTTTTTCATATTATTTATTTAATTTAAAATTATATTCTGATTTAATTACAGTTAAATCATTAAATCTTGAATTAGACTTTTAAAACTTTACTATTGAACCTTGTTATTATTTTTCACTTTAACCATTATATTTATTTTTATACTAATAATTATTAGTAAATGGATGGTGAAAAATAAGAGTACAGTAGTTTAAATTTATACTTATATATTTTTTAGATACTTATATATAAATCATTAAATAACACCCTATATCTTACATAATTTTTACAAATATCTTTTCTTAAAAAATAATTATGATTCATAATAGCGACGTGACAGTCAAACAGATATTCGGTGTAATTAAGAATCTATCTATAGCTATATGCCAGTCACAAAACCGAGGAAATAGCATTGTTTTACTGTAGCAATTAGAAAATAATAATAATGAATAATGAAACTATAACTAATCCGTAACTTAACAAAAAACATAAAGAAAAAAATGGCAGAAGCGAGAAGAGAAACATAACGAATTAGAAATTAGAATGATGAATTAATGAAGGAGTTGTGGTTTGGACTATTAATGGTGTCATAACCTTCGGGCCACGGGACGGAGTTTTGTATAATCATTGGGCTGATGCTGTTAAGCTGATCTTCACCGCTCATAATTGAAAATCTGAAGGTCTTGAATTTCACGTTTGACTTATATTTCATTTACATCATTTTACAAAAAAAAAACGTTCTAATGCATATTTAAATTATTGGCTAACTATGAGTCTATGAATTGAATTCAAATTTAAGTAAGGATACGTCTGTTAATAATGATATGTAATTTTATTATAAATTTTTATTAAAGTTGGTGGCTTACTCTGATTTTGAATTAAAGATGACTCTTTTTCTTACTTAAATTTTTTTGTACAAAAAAAAAGTTTATTTTGTATTTAAAAAATAAATAATCAAAATACTATAGAAAAACATTTGACTTAAAAGATATTTTTATGTAAAAACTAAGCAAAACTACACATAGGGTTACTAAGTTGGGTTTTATATACGGAATTAAATTTTATAAAATTAAAATAAGAATAAAACAATGAGTCCTTTTTTAGTGGTTGACATATTTAAAATAATTTTTATTTTATTCATTTATATTTTACTTTTGTGTTTAGTACATAAAATAAAATTTTATTTCAAATAGGATTATAGTTTAAATAAATGAATAAATAAGTAAAACATTAATTCATTTTTTATGTTTGGAATCAATTAAAAAGAGAATTGAATTGATTTGATTTAAAAATTAAATTCTATGTTTGGAACTCATTAAGAAAGGAATTGATTTTATTTTATTTTATTATTTTATATTTTTACTCTTAATTATATCATTAAAAATGATATTGTAACAAATTAAAAAGTTAGTGAGAATAAAATAGTCAATATAAATAATTAAATTTAAAATCAAATAAAATCCTAACAAATTCTACCATATTTGATAGGATTTCTAAATATAAATCATTAAAATTTATGGGATTTAAAAAATTAAATCATTTCTTATTTTTTAAGATTTCAAACACTATTTGATTTGTAATAAATCAAATCAAATCTTATTTTTTTATATTTCAAACACACTCTTTAACTTCTGAAAATCAAGAGTTATTGTCTATATAAAATATCAAAACAAAAGATATTCTGTTAGGATATCTTAGTTAAAATTTTAAACATTTGTTTTAAAATACTAGATTGACTTCAAATACAAAATTAGATTAGACTAGATTAGATTAAATTATTATTTTCCAAATTATGCATTATCTCTTAATAAATTTTGGTGTAACATATCTACTTGTACTTCATGATCATGAATGAAATATACAGTTCAGAGTTCACAGATTTCTTTTTCCTTATGGTAAGTGAAGAGATTTTTACATTAATTTTTTAAAAGAATTTAGCATTTTTTATATGTTATAAATTAATTTATATATGGAGATATTATTATTAATTAATGGGAATTTAATTAAATTTAATAAATAGATGGTAAGGAGTTATCCTGAGTTGATTGACATTAATTATTTAAAATAGACAACAGATATATAAATATTTTAAGAAGAAGAATAATAATAAAATTGTGATCCTTTTGGAAACAGAATTATAAAATTTAAATTGTTTGTTTCCTAAATAACAATGTTTCTATATTTTAAAAAATATATATCCATATATATATATATATATATATATTGATAGTTGCATGGTTGTTGAGGAGATCCTGTGAAGCCAAGACACCTGAACTGTCGTAGCACGCACTCGTGTAATCCAGTGTTTCCCAAAACCAGAAAAACACTGAACCGAAAGAGAGAGGTATGAGTTTAAAAAGGAGAAGGGTAATTTAGTCCATTGGTAAGATAGAAAACACAATCCATGAACATGATTGATTGATTCATTTATTCATTCGTTCATTCCAAAAGGAGAAAAGAGAAAGAGAAAGGTTTCAATCTAATTTGACTCCAACTCAAATTACTGCAAATAACTAACTGTGTTTTGTTTGTGGGTTGTGGTGGAATGGCGAGAGCAATGAAGAAGGTAGAAGCGATTCGTCAAATCGTGTGCCTGAAGCAGCTCATGTTGCGGTGGAAGCACATGAGCCTCCGGCACCGCTTTGCAGGTCTCTCTTATTCCGATTCCGATGGCTCTGAATCTCGTGCTTCTAATTCTAACACTTGGCGTCGGCGTGCACCCCCTGGGTTTCTCGGGGTCTACGTTGGAGTTGGAACGGAACGCAAGCGTTTTGTCATTCCCGCGAGGTTCCTCAACCTCCCCGTTTTCGTAGCTCTGCTGAATAAATCCGAAGAGGAGTTTGGGTATCAAAGCAATGGGGGTTTGGTTCTGCCTTGCGACGTCGCTTTTTTCACCGAAATCGTTAAGCGCTTGGAGAAAGATGAGCATAGGTACGCCAAATTTTCTTTGGAGGAGTTTGTGAAGATGTTTTCTGAATATTCTTGCAAGGAAACCGCAGTTGCTTTTACTCCTCTGTTGCGCAAAGCAAGGGTTTGAGTCTTTCACTTCTCACTTCTCACTTTTCACTTTTCACTTTTCACCTGGGCTGGGCAGACAAGTTCATTAGAGTCAGTGCTCAGGAATGTGCTTTCTTTTTTGTTTTTTTATAATCATCCTTGAATCCATTCATTACGTTGGAGTGAGTGGGTTTCAATGAGATGTTTTTAGACTTGTTCTTCTGCTTTGTTCTGTAGATTGGGGCAGCCATCTCTAACTATTTCTTATAATTGTTGCCCTACTTAATTCTGATGATGATGATGATGATGATCAAATTTTAGTGATCAATTAGAAATTTCATGGTGGATGATGACAGACAATTGACAAACTCTGATCTGTATTTGTGTTTTTATGAATCTGATATTTTCATATTATATATCTGCCTCTCTCTGATTTCCATTTGCTACATCAGTCTACTCTTTACAGTTGAGAAAGTACGGATCTTTTTGCAATCAACAATCAGAATTCTTAGAATGAATTGCTCTTCATTAATAATTTACCTAATAGTCACAGAAGTTAGTGAATAGGAAACACGATTCATTATATTCTCTAATTGAAGTCTAAGATGCATCTTAACATTAGAAGTGGAAGAGCCAAATAAGTAGGTAAGTGAAGTGTACTAGAGCCTAATCTATATGATCTTTCGGCAACTACAAGTCTAGAAGGGTGCTGCTAGGCCATGAGGAAGCGCAGCTCATCGTCATTCATTCCTATTCATATGTTCCTCCTATACATGCGCCTTAAGATTCTACAAATCTTTTCAGGTTGAATTTTAGCAAAAGGAATCTCATCTTTCTGTTACGTTTTCTAATTTTAGACTTGCGTTTCCCATCTCTGGCCTATTTAGCTTTCGCCTCAAAGTCTCAAACCTAAGATTCTACACATGTTAACAAAATAACCGCTATTTTTTCTATCCTTTAGTTTGTTTGGGGGAAATGTTGGGGCATGTGTCGATCTTTGGCTTGAGAGATGCCGTTGAAATTTCTAGTTTTAAATTTAATAAAGGATCGATGCAGGCGTTGAATTTTATCAGATTCTCATTCTTTTGTTTGGCTCTGGAAATTTGTTGTTTTTCTTTGCAAAATAGCGGTATATATAGATTGTGATCCAGTTAGCATTTGCTTCTCTGAAATTTTCTATCTGATTAGCGGGACCTATAATTATTGCTTAGATGAGTTCCTCATCAATAATTTTGTTTTGGGTTTTTTTTATATGATATATATGGCTTAAAATCATGTAAAATATATATTGTCATTTATTCTAATAATAAGAGTTTGAACAAAATTCTTATTTTGATAATTATTGGTAGCTTTTTATTTTATTTTATTTTAAGTTGTATTTATATAGTAGGAAAATAATTGTAAACTCCTTATTTCTAATTGGAAAAGATAATTTTATGAGATTCGAAGTTCCTTAAACCCACACACACACACACGTATATATATATATATATATATATATAAAGATTCGAAGCTCCCACATCCGTGTATATATAATTAATTATAAATTGTTAACTAATTTTAATCATATTAAAATCAATATAGTCTTAAGGTCAAAATAGAAATATAAAACAAAGGTACGATAGACTCTAACGTAAGATATTGAAAATCACTCAATGCATGGTTCATGCTTTTGAATGTCTCAGCTAGAATGACATTCGATGGCACCCACAGATGCCGCGGTGGGCTCCCTCACATTTGATCACTAAACACAAAATATGATTTTCGTTTACTTAATCCCTACTTTGTCACAAATAAAAACAACTGTGAATTGTATGGTAATGGTAATGGTAGTGGAAGGGGCAGCAAAGGATGAGTGGTTGGTGATTACAACACGATCTTGATGCGCGTGGCGTGAGGTTTAGAATTTAGATAGCTAAAGCAGGATCAACGGCGTGGCCTACATTGGAGAGACGTAACCTTGGTGGTTTTTACCGTTAGCTATGGGAACGGGAGAGAGGAAACATGTGTCTGACAAGGTCCCAACTCACTTGTTTGTTTGTTTGAGGTTTGTTTTTGTATCACTTTCATACCAATCTGATGTCATTCATCCTATCTTTCATTTCCTCAAAACAAAAATAGTAACTGGAAGAATAAATGCCTTATTTTAGCCGTTTTAAAATATAATTTACATTAATTTGATCTTTTAATAATTTTTTATATTAAAAGATTAATTTAATATCAAATTTTGATATTAAATAATTATTTAATATATTTATTATTACAGAATTTAATTGATAGCATTTTTATTTATTGTTAAAATATCAAAATAAATATTTACTTTAAATAAAAAAAAAGGGGTGGGGATAAGTTTGCACGTGTGTCTCCAGTTTCATCTCAAAGTTGGATAACCACGTCCACATCAACGCATTAAAGGAAAGGAGGAGAAGAATAATGGTGTTGATTTTGGGCCTTGTAAATTTTGAAACTCAGTTAACCTAGTGACGTAAAAGTTGATAAATTTGGATCTTCAATTGGATTGGATTTGACCTCATCTAACATGGACCTCGAAACATAGACACTAACAACACTTGGGGCCCTCAGATAGTTTCACCCAACTTATGATTACGATATCAAATTTAAAATCATTTAACTAACTTACTACTTACAGATCAACTTCCTTGGTCTATACTCTAGACAATGTGATTGTGATTGTGATTGCGATTGTGATGGTGACCGCATAATAAGATCAGCTGAGGAAGAAGCAACATGTGGGCGGTGACAAGAACAATAATCCTTTGGCTATTGTGCCTTGGGTACCCTCCTCCCAATTCCCCCTGCACCTCCTGCTGCTGCTGATTCTGACACCAACACACAGTGGATGGAAGGTGAAGAAATGGGAGGAGAGGCATCTATGGATATAGTACCTGTTTGGATTAATTGTTAAAAAAAAAGTTACGTGAAAAATTGATTATATATATAATCAATTTTTAAGAAAATTAATTTATGTTTGGATATGTTAATTCATAATTAATTTTATAATAAATAATTTTATTTAGATTGTATAAAAAAAATCACTTTTATGTATTAAATTACTAAAAGATATATAAAGTGATTGAAAAAGTTATTTGATTAAGGGCAAATAGGTATTTATCTCATAAAATTTTTGAAATAATCTGAAATCAAATAATTAAAAGTTTAAAATAATAGATTTTTAAAAAAAACTGTTTTTAGTTATAGAAAAATAATTTTAACTTATAATCAATTTTATACACTTTAAACAAATAAGATATATTTTAGATAAAACAATTTTTTATTGAAAAAATAATTGTTTGGGGAAAGAATTAATCTTCCCCAAACATGCTCATAGTCATAGAAGAAGAAGAAGAAAATACTAGGAAGGTAACCTGCAACCATCCATACTAGGAAGGTAACTCTTGAAGAAGAAGAAGAAGAAGATACTAGGAAGGTAACTCTTCAACCATGAAGAAGAAGATACTAGGAAGGTAACTCTTCAACCATCCATACTAGGAAGGTAACTCTTGAAGAAGAAGAAGAAGAAGATACTAGGAAGGTAACTCTTCAACCATCCATACTAGGAAGGTAACTCTTCAACCATCCATCCAACAACACTATATGGTGGAATAACAGCGGCGGAAGGATTGCATCAATGGCAGCAACAGCTCTGCCTCTTACCTCAAAACACCCTCAACTCCCATCGCATGGACCCGGTGACAACTGAATTGTGCAGGTCCATCCAAGCGTAACATTGTTATAACAAAGAATTGATGTTTGTAGTATTTTTGCCCTCTGGTTTCTTGTTTCTTAATTTTCTCGTCGTAAGCGAATACTGAACAACAACGTAATGAATTTGAGGTGTTTTGAACTTCGATTATATACAAGTTTTGGGTTGGAGCCAAGAGGTTATAAGCAAGAGTGCATGAAAAGAAAAGGCATTTTACTGAGCTTCTTTTTATTGTACAAATGGATTTCTTCATTGAATGAACTAAATATTAATAAGCGTAAATTATTAAAACAACATATTACGTGTGTAGGATCAACTGGCTTAAAAGATGAAGCAAAAGAGTAAGTGCGTGAAACAAATTTTTTGAAAAGGTGTTGGACATTGATGATTTTTCAGTTTTTCCAAGTCCTAGCTTCTATCCAAAGCAGAAACACTACAAATAAATAACCATTCCTGTACCCCTGTAAAATTGGCGCAGATTCCTCGTATCGTATATCACTGTTACTAATGCCGACGTAGAAAGAACCTCTGATCATGTTTATTTACTCTTCTATAAGAAGTAATCGCATAGGTTTTCCACATTTCAAATCAAATAATCATAAAGGGGTAGCAATTTTTCATTTAGAATGCCTAGAACTAAATTCTAACTAGTTTAAATAAAAAACAAGGCAGAGCCTTTCATGATGTGTATTAAGTTCTGACAGTTATAATACAATAGTCAGAGTGAGGCGTATTGGAGTACACTAAATAAAACAAAAACCGCAGCAAGACCAAATGCCAAAAAATCGGTAGGCAAACAAATGGGATCTTTTCAGTTAACAAGTAAAGTGGCAGAACATGATGGTTTTCCCAAGTTATGGCAATAATACTCTTCTGTACCATCCTCTGTACTCTTCATACCTTTAGTATGTACGAGATTCCTTCTGTATCAATAGAACGGCATCTCTATGACAAGGTTAAGCTCAGAGCAGTACCAAACCACGCTGCAAGATGATTCTATACATAGCTAGTCTCCAGAGACATATTTTTTCTCTTCATAGTATCTCTTCTCACTCTGTTTCTTCTTAGCATTGCGTTTCTGCATCGGAGACACAAAAAAGGAAGCAGACATCTAAATCATCTCTAAATCTTAGATATAAGAATTTTGCACAGGCAAAACAAAGAAAGAATGTTAGGAATAAAGCTCCAGCAATGTAAATTTTTTAGTTAATGATAGAGGACTTCAAATTTTAAATATGGGAACTGAGTATACCTTGACCTTCAAGGAGCCCGTGACGATTTAAGCATTTATTTCCAAATTTAGTCAAATTATGACCCACAAGCATTAAACAAGGCTGCTCTCCCAGGCTGCCTGAGTCCTCTTCAAATGGTCTTGAATGAAGAAATTTTAATTAATAAAAAGCCCTCTATGATTTGATCCCAAGAAAAAAAGCCCTCTTTGAAATGTTTCAGCGGTGTGTGAATGACTCCTGGGCTTTTTCTCATTAGAATTCAAAGATGTATGGAACTCAAAAAGTTACAGGTCCTGCCAGTAGGCCTGGCTACGTCAATTAACTGATGTAGAATTGCAGGAATTTAATCCAGTGAAATAGACACTCATTGGACCTTTGCTTTGAGAGGGAAATTATACAACTTGTGATGGATTATAAAATTAGCAGCACCTTTAACAAATTCCATTTTGACCATATATTTTAGAATAACCATATACAAATACGAATTTTGAAAGTTGCTCAAATCTTCAGAAACCAAAAAACAAACAAACAAATAAATAATAAAGAAATTACCGTGTAAGCTTCATGATTAGCCATTATCCTTTGGGCTACTGAAGTAGTACTAATGTCTTTTGGGCTTTCAAGCAAGTGGAATATTCCCATGCTCTTTGGGACCTCATAAGGATCACTTTCACACTGCAAAAGACAACTTGTTCACTATATGCCAAAAAGGAAAATACTATTGTATCGCATATGAACTGGAAAACGATTGGTGAACTTACATTTAGTGAGTTCTCAGCAACAGTCCCATGCACAACTAGTGAGATATTGAAAGTTGTGATCTGTTTGATTCCAAGAAATAAACCTCATGATGATGAAAATATGCAATGCACAAAAAAGCTTGATTCAAAGCATGCTTAAGAATGGTGAGACAGATGGAAATGACAAACATGTTCAGAAGCTCCCTCTCTCTCTTAAGTAGTAAGTATGCAATTTATGTGTACATAAAGTTATATTTCCAATCACTTCAACAAGAAAACAAGGAAAAAGCTGGAGATGATGTTAGATGAAACAACCATGCATAGTAAGTATTAAATCCTTCACTTGTGCAAATAAGAAAGAAAAGCAGTTAATATTAGTCATAAACCAAGAACAACTTCAAATAAAATGGTAAAATGACAGCTACTTAATTGCAATTCAGAAAATGTAGAATTGGGCACATACCATGTCCTTTGTAATTTCCCAAGGTGCACCAATAATGACTTCATCAACATAACGGCAAGCCAGCACACTAAGGCTACGCTCATGTAGATGCATAATTGGATAGTGACTCCCTCGGTGTTCACTGCAGTAAAGTTGTTAGTTTCTTATCTATGGTTCACACGAATACTTGGATAATACCCATAAAGTCAAATCCGCATGACAAAAACCTGGATACCTCACTGTCTCGTCTGAGTGGATACCAACTAGAAGAAAATCTCCAAGCTCCCTAGCCCTCTTAAGAATCTGAAAGAACATGGAGTAATGAAAAAAAACACAACCATACCACAAACAATAGGTCAAACAGTGCCTTCTGGATCATGAACTTTAGTATTTGACTAAGATAACAAATTTACACGCTATATGAAACTTATGTTTACCTCAACATGCCCTGCATGGAAGAGATCAAATGCCCCATCAATGTATACAATACGAGCATTGGCTCCAGGCCCCTAAAATTAGATGAAATAACAATGGATTATCATATGAAAAAGTTCCTCGTAAACTAAAATGAAAGAAAACAAGTTTCCTCTAACCATTTTCAACTTAGAAACCACTGACTGTAACATAATAGAGATATTGAGTAACTTCTGTTTATGTCAAACAACACTTATGTTCACTAACCAAAATATATATCCACGATTTCATTCATATAAGCATCATCATCAATTTCAGAATATATCTTAAATCAGTCCATATATACCCAAATAAATTTAAAAAGACAAACAAATGTCCATTGAGACTTTTATATTCAAAACTGAACTTCCTTGAGGTCAGCATCAGCTTTCCTTCATATATAATATAGTAGTTTGATACCTATGATAACGGAAAGTCTATCACGTTGGAGAAAGCACAATCTAGTTGCAATTTTGCTTTTAGCATTTCAGAGTGGGCACTTATTGGTT
The DNA here is from genome assembly GCA_023212625.1 of Styphnolobium japonicum. Lineage (NCBI taxonomy): Eukaryota > Viridiplantae > Streptophyta > Magnoliopsida > Fabales > Fabaceae > Styphnolobium > Styphnolobium japonicum. Next base: position 30,263,815 of record JALBWW010000012.1, read on the forward strand.
CCAATGTGAAACCCAATTAAATGCACAGATACAATGGAGCAGATACATTTAACAATTAACATTAGAATATGAAGCAGTTGTTCATATCATTACACAGAACTACGAGTAAAATAGACACTGATTTAACAGCCGGCATCACCATTCACTAAAATTTCTCAAAGACTTAAAAATCTCCTATCTTCTGAAGATTTATGTTAGAGCCTCTATCCCCAAAACTACTGCAGCACCGCCTACTTACCTCTCCATAAAGAACTACCAAGTGAATAGACACTGACATATTTTAGCATAGCTCAAAAAGAAATAGTAGAAATCTAGAAAACTAAAAGCTCACCTAAAGAAATTTCTATTAATTGGTTTGTAGAATTATGAACTAAATATACATATATTCCAGTGAGAGAGTTGACCACACATGCAATCAAATACCTTTCCATTTGAAAACTGGACAATACGTCGGGAAGTTGGTAAGAATTGGGATATGTGGGAACCCTTTGACTGGCTTTGTTCTTGAGGTCTTACATCAGTACCATTATGATCTTCACAAATTTTTGGATCTCTTAAAGAAGAAAGTATTCTTCCTGTATTGAAGCAGAGTTAGAGCAAACACATATGATTAGCTTAACAATAATTTATTTGAAATTGGTTGGGCCGCATCAGGATGGTATCAATTATCAAGCCATACATTAGAGAACTTTAGGTTTATTTTTCAACTTAGGAATCCTAACTGCACACACACACACAAGCTTTTCCTGTCAGCCAATTTTTCTCTCAACAAAAAACTTGCAACAAAACAAAATTTAACTTTTTCCATAAAAAATCCAAAATATGTGATCATGATTCACAAACTTTTGGCTTTCTTATATAAATAGAGAAACTTCGTACCTACGATATCTGTACTGGAAACTCCTTCAGTACGTTTAATTTGCTTGTAACGGCCAGCTTTCTTTGCCACAGCATAAGCATCTGTTCCATCTGGAAGCAGGCAAGGATCATCACCGTGTATGATATAGTCAATTTTGTATTCATGAAAGAGACGATTCATGAATTGCTCAGTAATTGCATAAGGAGCATCAGTTATGACCTCATCCACCCACTTCAATCCACTGACAAGGATCAGCCTGGAGGATAAAACATATTGTCAAATAAAAAGTTTACTCCCATAATACAGTTTATTAAATCACCAGTATAAGAGCAGAGACAAATATTCATCCCTTTATAATTAATAAAATATCAAATTTAAGGAACTGATTACATGTTTCTGTAAGTTTCTACCATACTCCTCTTGAATTTTAATTGTCTTTAATAAGCTCTGTTGGCATTCAAGAGAATCCAAGTTTCTTTCATTGTCATGTTCTATATATATAGTGAAATTAAAGTAGAAACTTAAATGAGCAAATTGGTGGAATTATTAATCCACAGAAGCGCTTACAGCAGTCAAATCTCAGCCTTAATCTTTAATACTATGGTTTGGTTACCAGGATCAGTACGCTTCTAATTCCTGAATAGCTAGCTATGTGATCAGGGTACCTTTAAATATGTAAGTTAAGAAGCAATGGAAAGTAAACAAAAAAAAGAAAAAGATACTGTAACCTCTATTCTTACAGTTAAACCGAATGGTGATTTCGTTGGAGAGAACAAATCAAAAGGAGAAAAGAAGAAAAAGGAACATCTTACAGGATACAGGATGTAAAATATGCTATGCATTTATAATAAAAAAGAATAAAAAAAACAAAATATATAATACCTCTCCTCCATGGACAAAACGGGTGGCCCTTTATGGGCTACGATCTCCTCATCACTCACAAGACCCACCACTAATTCATCTCCTAGAGCTTTTGCCTGTCTGAGAGCATTGGCATGGCCATAATGCATAAGATCAAAACAGCCATCCATGTAAACCCGAACACGCCTCTTCCCAGATTTTTTCTTGTGGAAAATGCCCAAATTAGACCAGGAGCATGGCAATGGCAAAGAAGGAACCCCAATCCCGCCAAAGTAGCTGGTTGACAAGCCCAGCAAAGCAGCTGTGAGCATTATACCACCAAATAGATGTGGGTAGTAGTATACCCCATCCCAAATCCAACTGTTACTTTCATAATCCATGTGCTCTTTCTTTGTCTCTGTTGTCAATTCTGATCTGGGTGTCTCAGAAACTAACTTGCTATTGCTATTGCTATTATATACGAGGAGACACAGACCTGCAACGAACCATCATGGCAAAAGGGAATCAAAATGCTTTTTCTTTTTCTTTATACCAAAAGGCCTAGGTACATATACACCATCATTTTCAAGCTCAATTCAAACAAACATAACTAGAGAAAATTAAGGAAGAATGCACGAAGAATCCTCAGAAATTAAGAATTGGGTATCCTCATATTCCGAATCTAACGCAAAAAAAATTGAATCTTTATTAGAAAAATTAGAAAGAAAATCATGTTGAGATGAATGGAGTATGAAGATTCAAAAGGGGAAAATATGAATCCAAGGAGAGAGAAAACCCACCTGAAATCCTCGAGGAAAAAATGATAATTGGTTAGGAAAAAAAAAAAGAGAGAGAGAATTTGACGAGTAAGCAAATGCGGAATTGAAGATGGTAAGAACTGAGAGAAGAGAGAAATGAAATGAATCAATGCAAAAGCAGAAACAAAGAAACCAAAAAAAAAAAGAGAGAGAGAGAGAGAGAAAATGATTTGAGTGTGAGATCGAATCTTAACCTTTTTTCTTGTCGCGTTTCCTTCGTGCCTGTGTCTCCTCTTTCTCGTCTCTTCGTTGGATTCGTGTGGAAGAAAGCTCCTCACAGCTTTTTCCAATAAAGCCTTCTCTGTCTGAACAAAATATATGACACACTTTCTTCACACACAAAATTATTATTATTATTATTTTGGTGTACTACTAATTAGGACTTTATCAAAGCAAAATATATTTTTTCTAATTTTATTTATTTATTATTATTATTATTATTACTATTGTGAATTTAGAAAAGTAAAAAGATAAATCAATCGTAATATTGTATATGTACTAATATTTATATTCAAAAAGTAAACAAACACTTGATATGAATATTATCAATTAAACAATTATATCAATGAATTATTGAATCATAATCAATATACAACATCAATTTCATTAAAATAAAACGAAATCTCACCAATATTTGAGTTGATTCTTCCCCTCCACGTATGGGTTATGTTACTTATGCCTCTATGTGGCGTAACTCATTGTACGAGTACACCTTCATGAGCCCACACCCATTGGATGGGTGGTTCGCATTTTGTGTACAATTTTGATTTTGTTACACATGTTGGATTCTAATTTTTATATGAATATCATTATTATTAGAATAATACTTAAAATATAAAGTACAAGAGAAGTTTATGTCAGATCTTTCATGCGTGTTATAAACGGAATTGGAATCGTCAACAACTTTCTCGAATGTGTTGACACGACACAAATACTTCATGTGCCAAAATCTTAACTCAATATTAACTATTAGAATTGAAATTAAATCCACCAATTATAATCTTATCTTAACAACTGAATTTAATATAAATTATATCTATACTATTATAAAAATAATAATAAATAAATAAATCCTTTATACAGTTGATTATAAAATAGTTAAAAATAACAAATTTTTTCCCTTCTGGTATAGTAGTATGGCTCCTTGTTTGGCTAAATATCCGCTCAAAAATTAGCCTGGTGAAAATATGATCAAGAGAAACCAACCAATTCCCATGAAGGATAGTGCGAAATTGGGAATATCCAACGTGATAGTTTTATAATGATGAAACTTCACATCAGCATCTTTTACAACATGGACCTCTTGGTCTAGGAGAGAATCAGATTCACCTTCCAATCTCTTGGCATCACGGTTCCAACTTATAAATGATAATTTTTTTAATTTTATTTTATTTTATTTGCATAGATTGAGTATGCCAAGTGAATTTTATACTCTTCACATAAAAATTGTTTTAATTAGAACTTACATAACAATTTTATTAATTTGTTATGTAAGTGTCAATTAAAATTAGCATTTAACAAATTTTTAACTAAATTGATACAAAAATCACGTGTTATGTTTAAAATCAATTTTAAATGTTTACTGTTTACACTTATTATATATTTAAATCATAATATTTAAATCATAATATTTAAATCATAATATTTAAATCATAATATTTAAATCATAATTTTTATATTAACCATTATCAATTTTGCATTTAATCCATCATAATATACTCTTCATTTTATATTATACTATGCTAATAAATAAGCATTGTTCGCTGTTGTGAATTATTAAACATTAAGAATGCATTCTAGCTTCTTTTTTTTTTTTTTCATTCTTTGCTCATACATTAATCTCCTTGTGGCATTTGGTTTGGAGTATAAATTATACTATAATAATGAAGTGGAATCAGATTCCAAGATCTATAATTTGAATTGGACAAGGGATCGCATTAACATAACAGGCGAGGTATACATGGTGCTTCTCATTTCATGGGACCTCCTTTTCCTTCTCTTTTACTTCCTTTTTTTCATTTATTCTTGCGGCTCTAATTCATCACATGCACTTATAACTTAGATGTCTACTAATTTAGATTAAGGTTAAAATAAAGGATTGATTCTTGTCGTGACCAAATCAGTGTTACTGTCACTTGACTTTGAAACGGCATTACTTTTTGTCCTAAGTATCAAACGGAATCATATGTAAAGCTTATGTGGCATGGGTGAGAGCTGCTTCTTGGTTCACCTCACTTCATTCCACCTTTCTTTAGTTTAGCTCACTTCATTCCACATTTCTTTAGTCTACCTCACCTACAAACACTATCTCTCAAACAAGATTCTCAAACGAAGAAAAACTCATCATCTTCCCCCTCTCTATTTTTCATCTCAGTTTCCATCTTTTCCTATTTCTTTATCCTCAACCCCTTGTTATCAATAATTGACGCGCACAACTCAAGTGACCCCGTTGGTGTAGCCATTCAACTGCAGGTATTACCCATCTTCTTGATCCTCTTGTACTCTATTCTCACCTTATTGCTCATATTTTTTAAGAGTTCACTCCCCTTGCCCTCAGCGTTGCTCAGTTTGGTTGGTGATGGGTGTTTTCGCTTTTATGGAAGAGTTTTTCTTGTTTTCCCTTAAGAGGAAAGACCCCAATGTGATTAAAAATCGTTATTATGATCTTTTACTTGTGCCTATCGCTATTTATGTTTTCTCTACAATCTTTGAGTGGAAGTCTCCAAAATGATGGAACACCCAATGAGAATGAATCCACTGCTTGGCAAGGCAAAGAAAATGAGACTCATTGGTCACACAATGTGTCTCTGGTTTTTCTTGGTCACACACAAAGGGAAAAGATGATGAATTTTTCTTGATTTGAGAATCTTGTTTGAGAGATGGTGTTGGTGGGAGAGATGAACCAAAGAAAGGTGAGATGAAGTGAGGTGGACCAAAGAAGCACCTCCCACTCATGCCACATACGATCAACATAGGATTCCATTTGACACCTAAACAAGAAGTAATGTCATCATCCACCGCTTGCCAAGGCAAAGAAAATGAGACTCATTGGTCACACAATGTGTCTCTGGTTTTCTTGGTCACACACAGAGGGAGAAGATGATAACTTTTTCTTGATTTGAGAATCTTGCTTGAGAGATGGTGTTGGTGGGAGAGATGAACCAAAGAAAGGTGAGATGAAGTAAGGTGGACCAAAGAAGCACCTCCCACCCATGCCACATACGATCAACATAGGATTCCATTTGACACCTAAAACAAGAAGTAACGTCATCTTAAAGGCAAATGACGGCAAGAACTAACTTGGTAATGGTAAGCAAGTGTAATAACTCATATACAAAGAAAAAAAACTATAGACACCAAAATAAAAACAAGTAAAAAGTATAGGGAACAATCATTTATTTTAACCTTAGATTAAAAAAATATATTTTAAAGAATATTTATAAAAAAATTCCTTGTCACTCTGAATCTAAATCAAGCATGGCTGCAGAGTCCTCCCAAAAGCTCCCAAGAGAAAGAGATGAATGACTCACACTCACACGCTCCCGCACGAGGTCGATTGCAGCATCCTTCTCGACCTTCCCATGAAGTCATTCTGCAGATTTAGGTGCGTATGTATGAATACGAAAACAGTCTCAACATCTATTATGCAAGTAGCAATATGAAAGAGAAGCTGTTCAAACTAGACCTGGTTGAAGGAAATTGGAAAGGCTACGATTTTATGTGGATAGTTTTTTCTCACTAACAAGCAATTAGTAATCACTTTTTAGTGATTGATTAGGAGCTTTATCAGTTGTTTTCTCCCATTAATTTATTTGTTGGAATTTTACTTTTGGGGTTGCATACGTTAGCCATCTTGACGTTGACATGAAATGCAGGAGAAAATCATTTGCTGCAATACAACTTGTTATTAAGGTTCTGAAAATTGAACCGGTCATTAAACCGGTCAAAGAATTGATTTAAGGAACCAGAATATAATTAAATAATTTAAATATATATATTATATAAAAAATAGTTTATAGCTTATTTTTTGAGTCTAAAACATTCAGTAATAGTATTATAGCATATTTTTGTTTAAAAAAATTTCAATTTCAGTTCAAAGAGATATACAATCAATTATACATTCAGTTTCCAAACTTCTGTACAATCTAAGTTTAAGTATTTCATATAAAATTCTTTTTAGATTGGCTTATATTTAGTTTTTAGATCAAAATAACATCATTTGAATTAGCAAGAATTTTTAAAAAAAATGACCGGTTAAATTTAATTGGACCGGTTTGACTTGCTTTCATGCTAAACGGGTTTTTAAGGTAGACCGAACCAGTAGAGTGACTGGCTCTCAGTTCAACCGATTGAACCGGCCGGTCCAATCTGATTGCTTTTTATACGTAAGATTTCAATTCAAGAGCATTTTGTGAAAAATAAACTATGGTGCCCAAGTGAAGGTCATTTGGTAATTGGGATTTAGTGACAATTTTCGTTGCTTGCTCAGCTTCCCCCCTCCTCCAATTCCTGGTTTTCTATGTGTCGAGTTAGTTTCATTTGGGCTTTGGATTTGAACTTTGGAACAAATGTTAATTGATCTGCGTGCTGTACAAAACTGCTTGACAACTTTCACACCAGTAAGCTTCTCTAATATAGAAAAAAAAATTAGTTTAAAAGAAATAAGAAAAAATTTGAATTTTCTTTTGTAAAGGTAATAGGTGAAAGGTGTTTTGTCTTAGGTATTCAATTGTGCCTCAAAATCATCAGTATTTCTTTGCAGGAAGCATCTAGGCATTTATATAAACATCATGTTTTCTTCACAATTTTACTATAAACTGTTTATACACAAAGAAGCTGATAAATGACTTATGCAGTTTTGGCGAGTAACTATAAAGTAAAGAAAAATCATTTACTTGTTCCTCTCTCAAATATTCTCAAGAGTTATTCCATCACATATCTCTTCCTATCTAAAAAAACAAGTATCAAATGTATCCCTCTTTCATAAATATTGTAAATAATAAAGAAGTTAACAGGACACGAACAAGAGGTCATGAAATTATTCAAAAGCACAAGGGATAAAAACTTGAGAACAACACTACACACGAGCCAAGGTCTTAATATAGTTAAAGGCGTCAGACCATCCAAATTGTAAGAAACGCTAAGAGCGATCGGGCATTATGTCACAGATCTTGTTAAATGTATTGTCCTCCAAGCGGTAAGCTAGCAATAACCTTACCAGGTATATATATGCAGCAACACAGATGAATCCTCTTCACTATCATCTTGAACCAAATAAAAATAGCATGAATACATATAGAATGCAATTCCGAGACATTTCTGGAAATGCAGCTGTAAGTTGTGTAAGATGAACTTGGTACATAGCGACCCACCTGGAATAATCCCTCATTCCCTTCGATGGCTTCGGCAGATGATAATAAAGCACAACTCAACTTCCTTCCACTGACTTCATCCACAGGCTCAACACAACTATTCATCATGGTCATACTCGAATAAGAGCAGCACATTTATAGTTGGTGACTTTGGTTGTTTATGTTGGATTTGAACCAAATTCTTATTTGAATGATATTGGTAGGTTTTTTATTTTTAAGTTGTAATTAATATATGTGAGATTTGTTAATTAATTTCTTATTTCTGAGTGATAATTAATATTAAGATATATTAAAGGTTTGTTTTTTAATAGAAAAGTAATAATAGGAGTCCTTATTCTTATTTAATAAGAAAAGTAAGAGTGAGAAATTCTTGTGGGTTATAGAATTATTCAAGTCATGAAAAGCGGAATGCAAGGGTTTGCACCAGATGGGAATTTAGTTTTCCTAACAGTTCCTAAACTTCATTTCAAGTTACCAAGGATGTTTGTTTTCATTGCAACTCTCCACGTCAAACGAATTGGAATAAACTAAGAGCTCTATTTTATTACGTATATTATACAAAGTCCTAGTAAATATGTAGATGATTTAATAATGTAAAAAGACAAATCTTTTGAGAATTTTTTCGTTTTTAAAACTTTTGATAAAATTATTTTATTTCAAAAAATATATATTTGTCACTGTTAAATGCATGATTCTGTAATACAAAATGTCAATATCATACACCATGATGAACTAAAATTTAAGTAGCTACCGCATGAAAGTGTTATGGTTTGGTTTGAGATTATGACTCATTTTCAAATCAAATTGACTTCACCAGTCTTCAAAATCTATCATATTCGTTTAATGCGCTTGTGATGTATATATTCATTTTAATGAATATTAGAGATTATGCTCCTTACACTCATAATCAATTGATCTCCAACGCAATTTTTTACGAGCAGTGCAAATTATATTCACTTAAATACCATGTGTAAATAATATCATTTTTCTTTTTCTATAAATAGACTAAAACTCGACATAATCCTCGTAATACAAGTAGGCTTGGAAATGGGGCGTGTAGGGACAGGTCTATGCCCACCCTGAATCCGCCCTGCACCTCTTAAAGTAACCTTCAATCCGTCCCTCAAGTTTTGTAGATGAAAATTCACACTATACTCCCAAATAAATAATAAAACTCAAACCCAACCCACATATACTATCTAATACACAATATAATATATATTATTAAAAAAATTACTCATTACATAAAAAATCTCAAACTACATCAAGTATGAAACACCATTTGTGAAAAAATAGGAGTGCGGGTAGGGTAAGGACAAGTACACCTTAAACCCGAATCCCCCCCGCTCCACCTTGCTGCAGGAGAGGTTTAAAACCCACCTCATGCGGGTTGGGGCGGATTGAATACCCGTGAGGTGGGTTCAAATTGCCATCCTTAAATACAAGAAAATTATTTTTCCATCAGAGTCAACTAGATTCTGCAAGATACAATGACAAAACTAATTTCTCGAATGAGAAGACCACAAAAACACCATGAAGCATGGAACGTGGGTGATTGGGTTTCGCACCAAAAAACTCAGTTACCCTGAATTTATCTAATCTAAAGCTGTACATCTCATCAAAGGGATAGCCTGTATCAACATCAAGAAAAGAGTGACAAAAAAGAGGACTCATTTGACGTACTCAAGTATTACCTTCGCCAAATGTAGTCCGACAGAAATTTCGTAACCCAGTGGAGCCCGCAAATGTATCTCTGACCCAATAAGATAAAAGCCATTTGGGAGTCAATGAGCAGAACGGCCAGTTCCAACACTTCAATGCCAATAATACGCATGTATTTTACTTGCATAAACGTAAGTTGTATGCACGTGGACCTATCAGCAAGGACCATGCTTACCTGAAACAGAGAAACCATATATATCTTAGAAAGGCAACAACACATTCAAAATCTCCATGAATTATAGCTAGCATACGAATCCTTACATGACATGTTGCCATGCTGGACATGAAAACATACTATAAGTCTATAATCACTAAACTTACCCCTATTTCGACCTCAGAACAAAACCCAGAACGATTTGACATCTTAGTATGTATTCATGTTGCAAAATGATTTTTCAGTGAGTCTCAATCCTCACGTGTTCCACTACTCCCTATCCTTTCACTAGATCTTTGGACCTCCTTTGTAACCCAAAAACCAAAACTTGCACCTCAAAGAGAACAATATATTTAGAAGTTTCAGACCAGATACCAATTGTTGGGGAAGGCGAAAAAAGAAAAGGTGGGGTGTTAGTGGACAGAAACCATAAAAAACAGTCCAAAATCATTGGGTATGTTAGTTAATTTTCAAGCAGATGACCAAAACGCTTAAAGAAGCAAACTGGAAGCCCAACTTTATGCCTGAATTAGTATCTCGTGATTTATTATTTCTTATAATATAGAAAATCTTTAACTCTTACAGGTTTCCTGCTTCTTTTGAGGATGAGCTCTGTCCAGGTAGGGAGCAATTATGGCATCTAACTTCACCAACCATAGAGCAAGAGCAGATGAAGTATGGGGCATAGATGCAAAAGATGCAATGATTTCTTCAACCACACCATACGGAAAATTGCATTGAAACAACCAGTCCTCATTTATGGCACCAACAAAATCAGCAACAACCTACAAAAATTAAAAATTGAAAAAAAAAAATAGATGGCAATTTAGAGGAATAAAATTTCAGGCACTCTGGGAACTTCAATGAAACATAAATTAAATAAACCTGCAAAAGCTCCCCTAAAGTTGAGGTTCGTCGAAGTCGTTTGACCCATAGCTTATGAGCAGACTTCCTCCAAGCACCCACCAGGGCATCTTCAGGCATAACAGACTGCAAATACAGTGGTGTGAAACAATAGAGAAAGAAAATCGTAGAAGAAAGACCCATATACATAAAAACATACATGTACACAAATTATAAGAAGTTCATAAAAATCTCAGAAGGTTGGAGAAACAGAGAAAAGGATAGTGTAAGACATGAAAGTATCAATTTAGTATCAATGTTTTTCTTGGATCAGAAGTAACTACAGTAACAAATTATCTGACGTACCTTCCTAAAACAGAACTACCCCATCCAAACAAAACCAAGGGGCAAGAAAAATGAAGCATCAATTTTCCCACACACACCCTCACCCTTCTAACTTGAGTAACTTCAAAACATCTTTTTCTTTCTTTGTGTACAAGACACTTGCAAATCAATCTACAAGCATTTGTACCCTAAAGTGACATAATATTTCAAAACCAGACATCCAAGCCTGCATGCAATGAACAACAAAAATTGAAGCAGATTAATGATAACTCACCTCAATAGCATAAATTGCAGCTTTCAGTGATTGAATCTGTGATGATAAGAATTTATGATTTGGAAATGTGTTGCTGTCTTCTTTCTCCCTGCATGTGGCTCTGTGGATTGCATATCTTTCTTCTAGATCAAAATCAAGCTCAAATGTCGCATGGCAAATTTTACAGTGTCTCTCATCTCTCCAGTATAGATCATGACAACTCTCACATCGGGCCAGAGAATCAAGATATGACCTTCTACCATATTTTACAACATTGAGATCTAAATAAAAGGAATTCCAAATCCAAGAATCATATCCTTGAAGACGGATCCATTTTTGCACTTGTTCCTCTCCCTTCTTTCCAGCTTCAATTACCACAGCCCCAACTGAAGGCATGGAGTCTTTTGTAGTCTCAGTCAGGCTCGGGTTATCTACATCAGATACTGGAGAATAACTGTCTTCTGTGACCATATCCAGCTCAGACTGATCAGAATGTGACATATGCCCCATTGCAGTGCTATTAACCTTAATCCTGGACATGGTTCTACACAGAGACGCTTGCCGCCTCTCCAATGATTCAATAAGAAGAGCCTCCCGTTTTCCTCTATCATCTAAAACTGACAACAAGGCACACAAGGTCTGCGCATAGATAAACCAAACGCAAACAACTATTAGCACTATAATAGTAATATGTACAACAGACTATATAGAAAAGGCTAACAAATATATGTTTACTCTTCCATTGTTCCTATATAAGTAACTAAAATATCTAATGAACTACAAAAATAAATTTCAAACAGATCAACACATGATAAGAAAAGCTAAGAAATTCACCTCTTCAGTATCAATCACCTCCCAGTGACCATCTTCAGAAGATTCAAAGTAAACCCTCCTATGGCCAGGGTCATCTGCATTACAAGGGCCCAAGAAAAGCCAGTATCTATTGTACCTACGATCAGATCCCAAAAACACTGACTGAATGGGATGTGAATCAGTTGAACCTTTTCCCTTCTCAAAGGATGCCTCATGATTGTGGAAATTTGAGATTAATGATGAGGAATCTACTGGACAGGGGTGAGAATTCAATGATGAGTGCACTTCTGTAACACATTGCATTTGTCCAATCTTGTTCCAAAAAGGCCCATGCTTCTTTACTAATGACCTCTTTATTTTTGCTCCAGAACCATGTAATTGGATGCTAGAATTGCAATCAGCTGTAACTTTTGCTTGATCCTGGAAAACAGATCATTCAGAAATTAATAGGACAAGATCAGTTTGCAGAATTACATTTTATGGGAAGGGGAAAAGATAATATAAAAATCAGTACATTTCACAACATTCTCTTGCCTAAAAAAAATTCAGAATCGAAGTTACAATTAAGCAACAATTTATTCATCTAGAGAATGCAACACAATGTGATACAGTTATGAACATTTGTGCATAGAATTACGACTTTTAACTTTAGAACATGATATATATATATATATAAGGGCATAAGCTTGCATCTATTTGTTTAAACTCTTGAAATTATTAGCTCACAATTATCTTCACATCATTGCCCTTTCTCTCAAGCAACTACACCAAGAGCAAGACATTTAATCTAACTCTAGACATAACACAATTACGTATGGAAAAAAAATCTCCAGATTTTTTTTTCTGGAAGAATTCCATCTTGTGCTTCTTCAATTGAAATAAAGTTTGGTTATTTTCTTCAAAAACGAAACTGTTGTTAAGAACTGAAGTAAAAAAAAAAAACTTTTGGGAGAATTACAATTTAAGAACTTTTAGTGAAGATAATTTTTATTCAGGAACACTAACCAAAAGAATGGTTAATAAAGTATTTCAGAGTGTTTAACGTGCTAACCATACATTGACTTAATTAACCACACTTTTGGTTGATGTTCCTAAATTGAAATATCTTCACCAGGGAATTCTTAATCATAATTCTCCCAAAATGCTTTTCCTAGAAGGAACTGAACTAGAGTTTTCCCTTTTGTGTTTCCCACCTTAAGTTTCATGAAGGAAGATTACATATCTGAAACGAGTTTGTTATCTCCGTTATCTTCATTTTCCTTGGACAGTCAAAGTATATTATGGATTCGACAGTGTCAATTCAAATTTTACTTCAATTTGAGGGCGAGACAATTCAAGATGTTAAGTATTTTACCTTCATCCTGATGCTGGACCCAGAAGAAAGAAGATCAGTTAGAGCCACTAATGCATTTAACTTTTCTTCAATGCTCAAATCTGAATATTCACTCTCCATCAGTCCTAACAACCATACTTCTCCTGGATGGCTCTCATCAATTTCAGTATATACTGTCAGCATATTATTTTTAATTTTACGACTGTTTGCACGATTTAACTTTCTTAATTTGGAGTTTCTTGAATCACTTTCAATATCGACATCACTACTACATGCATCACTGTCATTAATTTCATCATCAACACTCCCAGAGTCCTCCGTATCTGACTGAAATTCATCAATGTCCTTTGTAACAGTGCTTGTACGCAGTCGATATGCAGATGGCGAAATCTTTTCAAATAAAGTAATATCACTTGAAAGTGTGGAACATATTAAAGACTCCAGTTCCTCTGTTGTGCTGGCCAGGTTTAATTCAACAATCTTCATGACATCAAAATACAATTGAAATTCATCAGTAATACAGAGAAATATTATAATCCAAAAAAAATGGGAATCTAACAATAACAATCATAAAGTAATTAAAAAATAGGCAATAGTTAATTTCCATCCAACTTATGCTTTTCTCTTTCCATATCACTTTCTCTTTAAACTGCTGAAGTTCTAACTTCAATCGGATAAACATCATACATCATACATTTGGTTACCTGCATTGACTTTGCCAGCTCAGATACTTTTGATCCATTGTTTCCTCGCTCTGACAAGATTTTAAACAACTCACCCTTCAAGGTGCCAGGACGTAGGCCATAATTTACAAGAAGATTCAGTTCCTATAAAACAAAGCATAAGACTATATCTTTAAAATCCAAAACACACTTTTACAAATTACTTGTCGTGCTACTACAAAACTAAAAAAGCCCATCAGCAGTAGAAAATGATGAAAACCTTTTTTGTATTCCTACTAGGTGACCACAACTGAATACAAGCAATGAATATACATGGCTGTATATTTTTTAGGACAAAAATGCATGCCTGCATTTTTAATTTCCTACGCAAGAAAAAAAAATTCTGGTAATTATAGCCATACCAATTGAAAATTTTCAAAGGAGCATATCTGAGATGGTGAAAACAGTGACTTCGACAATAGAATTGGTTTTATTGGAATTTAGAAGACTGTAAATGCTTAACCTTGATTGCAAAGGTTACCCAGAAATCCCACTCCTTGAAGCCTGTTATTATCATGGGGTGGATTGTAAACCACGGAAGAGAAGATTTCTGAAAAAAGTCACTACTTCTGCTTGTTTTTAAAGCCAAAGAGACGTCTATAAATGCTTTTAACATTGGCTTACACTTTAATAGATGAATTTGGAACCTACTTTTAATGACTCATCATATCCCATTAATAGTTTGCAGTTGCATTAAATATAAGATTCAAATATTTTTTTACATGAAAATCAGCCAAAGTAGATCGACAGACAAGCAAGCAGATGTGTCCCATTTAGGATAAAGCATTAGCACATTTTTTTAAAAATATACACTAATAATCAAAAGCTTCTGGAGTGCATGATCTAAAAGGGGAGGAGAACCTTATTTAAATTAGGTCTAGAATGGCCAGTTTGGAATACCTTGCTAAGGGCCTCTCTTCGCAAGGCACCTTGCTTTGAACCAAATCCAGAAGCAACCAACACTTGACGGAGTATTTCAATCCAAGTAAGAGGATTTAGAGATCCTCTCCAGAAGTCCAGGGAATACTCTTGATTTTCAACCTGCCAAATCATTATTAAAATAAACAAGTAAAGCATTTGTAATTATCTTTAGCAAAAATAGAAAAATGTTAGAGGTTCTCTATAATAGACAACAAAGATATCACAACCCACCAAAACCTATGTACTTTTACTGACTATGATACAAAAGATTAGGGACCTTTACCAAAACATGAACATGGAAAATTTCCATCTTACATAATTATGAGTATATTGCCATATCAGTGATGAACCATCTAATACAGCCATATGTACCAATTTTCACTTTAAACCATCCTAACAAATTTCAAATACCCATATTACAGCCAGTGAATCTTTCAAAACCTATGAAATCAAGATCTCTTCATCAGGCATGAGTATGTACATTTAAACACAAATACACCTCTGCCCGATGAAGGAACAGGGAAATTGGTCAAAATAAAGTCAGCAGAAATCACTTTTCTCACCTTCAACCTATGTTCAATCACAAGTTTCCACCAAAAAATTTAAATTCTAATCTTAAATTCCAACTTCCAAGGCATAGTATCGAGTGTAATTATACATATGATACTTATTGACGTTTCACATGTTACAAAACCTCGTGGAATTGAAAGGAAAGTTTGTGTATCTGTGCATCTCAATATGGCTTGACATGTTCACTGAATGTCCCTTGATTGAAACCAAGCAGTACTAGGAATGTTTAAGGGTAATAAAATAACTACAAACAGTGCAATTTAACATTTTAATAATGTAGGATAGGTAGAAGCAAAATAGCAGAGTTGTAATGGCCTGACTTGACTTCCTCACACAAGCGTATTTTTCTTTCTGACCAATCATACACACCTCTAAGCAACCATTTTCTTTTTTATAAAAGAAGAGATTATATCAGAAAGAGGATAGAGAGAGTACAAGTAAAAGAATAAGTCGATAAGATATCCTCCTAAAGAATAATGATAGTACAGAACAAAATTTTAATAAAATGTGATATCTATATTATAACTTCAAAAGGTTTCTAGTCCTGACTCAGAATCAATCAACTTATGACCATGTAGAAATTTCCAGATTAAATATTTTAAATAATTGTTATAATCTGAAAGAGAACTCACAAGCACATGCTAAGAAGGGAGTCAATCAGGAAAATCTATTTTTCATTCTAATAATAACTGCACATAATTTGGAACAATTTGCATTCATATCAGAATATTAATTTGCATCTTTTACTATCTAACTATAAGTCTATAACTATTGCTTTGTTGCCTTAAAGATATTGAAAGAATGAAACTACACATGAAATTATTATAAAACTATATGGGCATATGTGTGGACTCAATCAATGGCTTAGAGTAATTAAAACACATAAAAATGTTGTCATCAAAGAAATTAGAGTTCCATATATGAAACAATTTACAAGTATTACCAGAATATGAATTTGCTATTTAACAATTAATTATTAGTTTATTGTCTTAAAGATAATGAAAGAATAAGGTTATACTTAAATCATAATATTTGTATGAGTGTACTGTATCCAGTACAGATAAAAAAAATGACAAAAATTGTTATCAGAAGACATTATAGAATTTATATAAGATACTCACTGAGTGAAGCAATGCAAGAAAGTTGCATGACTTATTTAAATGAGGCAAAAACCCATTAGTAAGCTCCACTTCAATGTCAGATAGAAGAAGCCTGAGAAGAGCATGATGAATCTTTCCAAGTAGCATCGAGTCCTGGAAGGCACATGCGGCAAAGTTAGAGGCATTTTAAATGTTACTTACAATTTGACACAACTCTAAAAAGATTAAAATTAGGGAAAACTCCAATTTACCCCTTCAAATATAGGTCATGTGCATTTTGGTTCTGAAACTTCAAAAACGTGAAAATTGATCACCAAAATTCCAAAAGTGAGTGTTGTGGTCCTTCTGTTTGACTTCCGTCCATAATCTAACGGAAAGAGGCACACTCCACTCACATGATCACTTCTAGGAGTAATCACGCTCCACTCATGTGATCATCTTCATCCCCTCTAAACACCATTTGAAACCACCATGGTCATTTGCAAGAACCCAAGACACGACTGAGGAGGAGCAAAGGGAGTGACAACGAACAAGAACGACTGAGTGCTATGAAAATGTGTGATTTTAGGTCTGTAGAGAGCTCGTCGAGCGTTAATGGGTTATCAAATCTGCAAATACGACATTCCTTGTCGGTTTCAAATTTCACGGACATAAAGGAACCCAGATCGGCAAATACGACTGAGTACTGCGAAATGCGAGATTCTATGCCATGGTTAAGGGACCTCAATGGTGAATGGGTTAAATGTGATCAAGTATGGCGTTAGGGTTTCCTTGTTTGAAATGTGGATGGTCGTTTCAGATGATGTTTAGGGGAGAAGGAAATGATCAGGTGAGTAGAGCATGATCACTTGCACTCCCAAAAGTGATCACATGAGTGGAGCGTGCCTCTCTCTGTTTGATTATGAATGGAAGTCAGTCAGAAGGACTGCATCACACACTTATGGAATTTTGGGGATTGATTTGCACGTATTTTAGTTTCAGGACCAAAGTGCATATGACTTATAGTTGAAGGGGGGCATGTTTGAGTTTCCCCTTAAAATTAAACAAGAAAACTGTAAATCGTTCCAAAATATAAACCTAGGTCAAAGATGACATATTACCTTATCATGAAATGCTTGAACAAACTCATCAAGAGTGAAGGGGCATATATCAACAACTATAGCATATGTATAAAGGAAATGGAAAACCTGCCAAAATAATGTCAATGTAAGCATAATAAGCTAGTTTTAAAGTAAAAATCTATATTATTGAAGAGAAACTCAAGCAAATGAGTATAGAGACACCTGCACTGCACAACAGACATGTACAGATACAGAACAAACACATATATGCGTTCACAAAATCAGCTCTTTATAGTCACAATTGATTGCTCATATGCACCTTAAATAGTTTCTTGACAATATCTGGAGAGGAATCCCACGGTTGCAAACAGATTGGTTTCTTCATCTTGACAGTATTAGGGGGGAACTTAACTAGCACATCTGTAAAAGCCACAAGCAATTGTTGACGGTTAATACTCAGAACACTCCAGCCTTATGCAATCACTAGAACATAACACATAACACTAGATAAAATCTATCCCTTCCAAAATAACCTTTACAAAGTGAGCAGCCAATCATTCCGCTGGCAGCAAGATGATCAGAACACACACGCCGATCTGATCCTGATTGTAACTCTCTCAGCTCTAGCTCTTCATCATCAATTAACATTGAAATTCGAGCAAGTTCCTCCTCAGATACTGCTCTATCCATAGCAAGTTCACATTTTTCCTTCTGTGACTGCTTCTGAGTCACATCTTGGTTAGATTCTCCCTGCTAGATAAGAGCAAGTCTTAAACTTGCCAAACCATCCAACACTAACCAACAAAATGCAAATTCAACTTTTTATTTACCACTTTTCTTTGCATGAAAAGCTTCCTCTTGTCCTGTAATTTATTTCTCTTATTCTGTATTTTCTTATTTGGCCCTCCCTGTTCAGAATATAGCAACCATCAAGATCTATTATTATTAATCGAAAGTCACATGCTCATACATGTGCTATAAGAGGAAAAACAAACTGAGCATGATATTATGGGTTAGATAACTTACATTCATGGTCACTGTTTTCCGTAGCCTCGTGTTCTCACAGACTGGTTTCTGTAGTGTAGAATTCGAGATTAGACGAACTTCTCTAACAGCAAAACCAAAGCCAATTGGAAGGTCTCCAGTATCAGCATTTGTTGCCCTCCAAACCGTCATCAAACCTTTGCCAATACCATGTTTCCGCACAGGTGGTTTCTTATTAAGATCAAGGTGACTTCCAATTGCACTCTTGGTAACCTGAGGAAAGGATTTTTTTTGCGTAGGAAAGATGACCTAAGACAAATTTAAGGGAGTGTAAAAAGAAACATTAAAAAATTTCTCAGGACACCAAAAGTTACCTTCCTCCTTTTGGTTGGTCCTTGGTCCTCTCGACTAGCAGGAATGTAATTTTTGGGACCTAAGCAATCAAAGACAAAATTGACAAAAAAAACTAGTTACAAAATTTAAAAAAGTGATCAGCACAAGGAAATTAAAGGTGTTCCTATTAGAAAAAAAATATGGGAGGAGTAAAAATCAATGTACATTTGCTAAGCACAAGAGCACAATGGAAGAAATGAAAATGAAATGCCTATTTTTATCACTTCATTTTCAATTGGGCCCAAATAAGTTATTTTCATGCATAAGAAAGAAGAAAAGTAGAGAACATCTGCA
Source organism: Styphnolobium japonicum (assembly GCA_023212625.1). Taxonomy (NCBI): domain Eukaryota; kingdom Viridiplantae; phylum Streptophyta; class Magnoliopsida; order Fabales; family Fabaceae; genus Styphnolobium; species Styphnolobium japonicum. The sequence goes on from JALBWW010000012.1 coordinate 30,283,212, forward strand.
ATAATAATAATCAAATAATACTAAATACATAATATGACTAGTTTAACTTCAAATTTTTACTAGAATATCATGTATCAATATAATAATGAGTTTTAAACAATTTTATTTTACTCCATCTTCACTCCAACCAAACAAAGGGATGAAGTTAATTTTCCATCCTCCCTTAATTCAGCCTTTTCAACCAAGCAATTTTAGATGAATCGTAAAACATCTCTATTTATTCCTTTAATCCTATTTTAACTCCCTCTCCATTTTAATTCCTCTTTACAATAGCTTAACTATTCAACATCTGAATGGAAGATACAAAATCCACAGAAATACAGCAACAATAAAACAAGTTGGACAAACAACATATAGCCACACCTTCCCAAACCTACCAGAGATTGAACTTGGCAAAAATAACTAATCTCCATTTTAATTCCTATCTATAATAGCCTAACTGTTCAACATCTAAATGGAAGATACAAATCCACAGAAATACAGCAACAGCAAAACAAGTTGGACAAACACCATATAGCCACTCCTTCCCAAACCTACCAGAGTTTGAACTTGGCAAAAATAACTACTGCACCCTTTTTATTTTATATTAAAAATAATCACGAAATCTCACAAAGTGTCAATTTTACATGCCATGATATCTACTGAGTGCATCAAACAAGCCAATTGAACCAGAGAAATACAGGCTTAAATTCATCCCTTCAAAAGCTAAACAATATTAGGAAGGTAAACAAATTCCTGAACAATATTCAGAAATAATTATCTTGCATGAGCATTGAGATGCTACAATAAAATATTACACAAAGAAAGAAGATGGACAAGTTCCCTCACAATGGCAAACATTTACAGAAAAAAGGTAAAATAAAACTAATTAACCATCAGTAGCCAAAGCTACTCAAACTGAGAAATGAACTTCCATAAGAAGTCACATAAACATTCATGGCATCACACAAACACATATGTGAAAGCACACCCTCCCATGGGTAGTTGCACATGCAACAAAGGCTATAAAAATAAATCAGTAACAGAAAAAATCAGGAGGGAGATACAAAATATGAGTCACATGCTTTTATAAATAAATAAACACACACACACACATGTTCACATGAACCTTCCAACTCCCATAATAAGATAATCATCTTCACATACACAGCTTACAAAACCATCAATCTAGACAAAAATGTATATAAATAAAAGCATCTCCCACAAGTTCACCAAATGATGACAAGTGTAACAGTTATTAGAATTAATAAATAGAAGTAAGCTAACTCATCTAATATAGAGTTTTTTTTTATTGAATCAGTCATATTCCATCTATATCTGTTGTTTTTATCCAAATTGTTTCCCACTTTATAACGATTCTATTTGATTTTACCTCTTAATGAGTAAAATTGTACATAATATGATTTTGTAAAAAAATTAGAGTAACTTATGATGATTTCCCCAAAGGTTTACGAAACGTAAGCAAACACCCCTCTAGTTTTATATGATACAAAGACCTCCTTTGTAGTTGATTTTTCAGGGGGTATATGTGTTTGGGGGGGGATTTGGAGGAGTACTGATCTGCTGAAAATTTGAAGAGGAGGTGAGTCTAATTTTTTAGACTACAGGGGTTGTTTGCATAGGTTTCGGGAGGTTAGTGTAATCTATTTTAAAGATTACATAGTAATTCTATAATTCAAACAAACTGATGATCAATAAATATAGCAGTTTATAAAACTACCAAATAGAAAGTAAGCTACTTAATTAACCTAGAATTCTTATTCAAGTGTAATATTCTTATCTAAAGTCTTTCCTACTTTATGATGTAAAACCAAATACTTTTCATTAATTTGGTAAAATATCCATGCATTGCATGTGTTATACACTGGTTAACAAATAAAAAAAGAGAGCATCCACTGCTGATCACCACCAAACAGGACTACCTAATATAGTAATATGCATAGCACCATGCTTCTAATAAATGAAAAAAAGTGGAGAAAGTATACAGTAGTATGTACCACTGTGATGGAGAAACGCCCCAGAAGGAAGAGAATCAAATTCCTGACCAAGAGGAGGACCATCCTTCTGGAACACCTTCTTGAGAATGTACTCTGCTGTAAATAATTCCTGAAGGCATTTATGTTTTTTCTTTTTTTTAACTGTCCTGGTTACAGTGCATCTTGAAGATGAAGGAGCACTAGCCTTCTCATTGGATAGATCTCTTGTGTGTATTCTTCTAGCAGCAGCAACTCCCAATACATTCTTTCCACTACTCGCTGGGAATTTCTTACATGAAGAAGAACATGATGGTACAATCACTCCATTTTCTCTCTTCTCCCTCCTCCTTTTCTCAACAAACCAATCTCGAACTTGCTTGTGTGTCAACCCCAAGGCAGCAGCATAGTCTTCCATTGCCCTCTGTGTTGGATACTTCTCCTCTGCACCACAAAGACATAGAAGGGATTGGTGGACACACAAAATTGAATGTTATCAGGGTTGCACATGAATGGCACAAAGCTTTGCTAAAGAAGGCACATCACTGAAAGTAGAGACACTGTCAGCTATCCAGAAAAATACTCCAGGTTCTTAACAATAAGTTGAGGTGATTTAGATACTCTGAAATAGCAACAAGTAACTCCATAGCTCTTTGTAACTGAGCAATGGAGTAAGAAATTATTCATAGTCACGCACGTCTCACTACACCAACCATGCAGCACCAATGGAGCAGAGTGATAGTACCTCTATTTTGAGTGTAGATAATCTCCATCAAAATATTGTATAAAACACCAGAACAACCACTAAAATGCAACTCAAAAGGAATTATGCAGAAAAAAGGCACTAATCTGGCAATCAATCACTAAAATTCACTCAACAAAGAATTAAAGAAAAATTAAATTAAATTCAAGAATAATACTTTACCAACAAATAAAACAAACGTGTCTGAAGTAATACCTGTATAGAAATTATCAAGGGCCTGAAGCTGAGACGGTGTCTTCCTTTGAATCCTCATTGGCTTCTTACAATACTCTGCAACAGCAAATTTAAAAGAATTATTTAGTACTTTCAAGCCCTCTGGAAAAGAAGGGGGGGGGGGGACAGAGAAGTTGTTCAAACAATAACAAATGAATGAAACAGGAATTTTTAAGTTAAAAAATGTTATGGAAGTCCACCTTTAAACTTGTAAAGAAATACAACACAATTTGAAAGAGGTATAAAGTTGAAACAATATAAAGCAGCCAAATTGTTAATTTAAATGAGGGACTGTATGCATAAAATTGAATTATGCATACAAAAAATTGAGGGGAGAGAGAAACAGAGAAGAGGAGGAGGAGGGGGAGGGTTTAGGAAGACAAAAGAGGGACTCATAATGATCATTAGTTAGGGAAAGGGGCTGAAACGAGACGGTGTCATACTGAGAAGCTACACTTATTCTGAAATTCAGCTAAGCAGCTATACGAGACAGTGTCATACTGAGAAGCTACACTTATTCTGAAATTCAGCTAAGCAGCTATCACAAGAAATGAACCTCGGCTCCATGTAGCGTTTTCCTGCAATGTAATCAATTTGATTCTTAAGTTCCGCTACCATAAAATGTTCATTCTCGTGCGTTACCAACCAGATAAGTAATCATCATCACAGGCGAAAAGTCAGCTTTATACGTTCTGTCAGTCCTCTGTATCCTCAGCTTCAAACAAGTTTCGGTTCAATTACATCAGATTGAATGGAAAAAACTGCAGAATGACTTAAATCTGAATGAATCAAGAAGCGAAGGGAAAATTTACAGTGATGCAATTGAGTTAGTTAGTGATAGTGATAGTGATAGTGAGAGAAAGAGGAGTGAGTACCTGAGACACGGATGGTTCGGGGCTTGGGTTGAACACAGCGTGCAAAGCAGAGAAGAGCTCAGTGATAAGCTTGAAGCAAACACAAGCAATAGAATGGAGAAAGGAAATGAAGGTAGGAGAAGATAACGAAACAAGAGAAAGAGAATACTGTAGGACTCAACTCAGAACTCGGAACTCGGAACTCGGAAGTAGGGTTTTGGGTTTTACGGAATAAATATCTTTCTCATTTCCCAAAATAACCCATCCCTTACTAAAATAAAAAATAAAATAAAAAAGTTTAATTGTTAGCGCCGCAACCTCAAGTTTTTTTTTTTTTTTGAAAAAAGAAAAAAGAAAACCTAAATCATATATATATATATAGATGGCACAGGCAGTTTTTTATGCTCTAAACCCTCGTAGAAGAGTGACTTTGTCACAAGACGAAGAAAATTTTCAATGGCCAACGGCGAGGTTTTTTTAATTGCGACCCCATTGCTTATCTTTGTAATCTTAATGCGGGGATCATCTTTTTATTGGGTTACAGCCATATTCATCCCATTGATCTTATACTGGCTGAAAGGGATTTCACGGTTTATTGGAAAAATTATGGACCGTCCTTCTGCCAAGTCCATATCAAGGCCAAACCTGCACTTGAACCGAAAGCTCCTATTTCTGAGGTGGCCTATACCATGGAACTTGGTTTTGCTCGTTGTGATCTATAGTACTTTGGCAATCTACCAACAGAATATTCGTGAAAAGTTATTTCTTATATAAAGATTGGTGAATGGTAATTCGAGACGAGGTGCTTTACCCATCTTCTTATTTGTCTTTTATGTTTCTTGCAACTATTAATGAGCTCATGATATTATAGCAATAAGATCTTTTATCTTAATGTGAGCAAACACTTACGGACGTATATCGTTTAAGTTTTTTATTGCAGCAAAAACATAACAGATTTTGCCTTCCCTCTTTTGATTACCAGAAGCCTAGACTGTTGTATGAAATTTTGCATTGGTTATCTTTTCCTTTGTTCTTCAAACTTGAAATTAAACTTATATTCAAGATATTCTAAAGCAGATAACCTTATGGTGATGTTATTATTTGTAAGAGATAAGAGATACATGAGTTTTGCTTACTATTTTTGGGAGAATGCTCTAGCCATACACAAACACCGGAGTCTACAACCTTAGGTGACAATAATTCAGCACATGCTTTATTTTGTCTCACATTTTCTGCATAGAATAGAGACGAGTTTTTTACACTAACCTTTTTTTCCTCAAATTCTACACTGTATAGTGTATGCCATAAATATTTCTCATACAATTCTCTTTTGCTTTATAATTTACGTTTTTTAGCTCATGTAACACAAATTAACAAGCTTAAGAAAGTACTCCCTTAAGGCTCCAAGTCGTTGGCTACACAAAGAGCAAATAATGGTAATGAATGGCTTTAATTTCGTAGCCTTTTAAGAGGCCATTAAATATGGAACCCGTTAGCACGTACTAATCAGTTTATTTCGCAAACTAGCCACACTTTTTATTTTAAGACCGTGAAGAATTCCCACATTCTTGGTACGAGTGAAACTAATTCCTATTTGAGCATCAGCAAGCCTTGGCTACAAAATACTTTCAGCGATATTTAGGACCTGTTTGTATTAGCTTTTTTTGGAGTAGAAGTATTTTTTTGAAGTAATAAAATTATTTTTTTAGAAGCTAAAGAGTTCAAGCTTTTAAAAAAAGCACTTCATGTACTTTTTTGTTACACATGAAGTACTTTTTTTAAAAGCTTAAATTCTTTACCTTTTAAAAAAAAGCACTTTTATTACTTCAAAAAAACACTTCTGCTCCTAAAAAAGCTAATACAAACGGACCCTTAAACTCCTTCCCTACAGGTAAAGTCCGCCCAAACTCATGCTTTTTTTTGTCACATATTTATTAACTTTGAACCACAGTAACAACATAACACAAATCTGAATGAAGACAGCCAAACATCAAGTGGTTTAGGTCTACAGTATTTACCAAACAACCATTTGCGGGTTAAGAAAAAGCATATGTTGTCGCCTCATAATAAGGTCTAATTGTTATAAGCCCCATATTATTACCAAGCATCTTCCATATTCTCACAGGAACTTCCTGTACGGTCGACCAGCATCTTCATCTTGCATATGCTGTAACCATAAGAAAATGATATGGTTAAGCCCAAAGAACAGGCATTCATATGTACAGGGAAAAAGGTTCAAAAAGAAAAGTTTGAGAACTATACCACATCATATAGGTCCTAAAAATACAGAACAACTGAAGGATCGAACAGAACAGTCAAACTGAACCAAAGTAATTTAGCAACAGATAAGTAGGAAAAATTCATAGGTACTGAGTACTACTTCACTCCACTAAAAACACAACATATGACACTGTATAACCATACATGCTGTTGGACTGAATTTAAAATATTATATAATAAAATTTAAACCAAATCTAACAGTTAAAAAACTAATGAGAGTAGTACTCTCAGAGTACCTATGAATTTCTCAACAAGTAGACCAAGCATGAAGTCATTCAGGAAGGTGAAACTTGCAACAGTTCAGTAAGATTTGATACATGCGAGGCTACTTATGAGAAATCATGTGAGAGAAAAAATTTCAATAAAGCTCTACTAATAGCAAGGTTTGTAAACTGCTTGGCAGCCATCCATTTCATAAATTCAACCTTGTTTTAGATATTGCAACCAATAATTCAAATAAGCACACAAAATTACTAACTGCATCCAACTTTAATCAAAATCTATAATCTCAGAAAAAAGGAAGAAAATTCCTCCAAGACATTCATGATTCTCATCCAAACACTCAATCAAACGTACGAGCTTGTATATTATATAGAAGCTCAATCCTCATAATGCAATGGCATGGAGTCATATCAAGGTTTAGTTTACAAAATCAAAACCATCCTATAGCTAAAGCTATAATAAAAGCCCTGAATTCTCAAGACCAGGTGATTACATACATCAACTAAAATTTACAAATTGCTGTAGTCAAATAGTCACTTCAACTATGCAAATGCATCCAAATTATTAGGTTGGACCAGTTTGCAAGAAAGTTAGAATCTAAGGATGCAGAGTTCTTCGACAAAAAATGGAAACATGTCAGCAACAGTAGTCAATTGCAAAAATACTTGCATGAGGGTATCATCAAGTAGTAACTCAACAGCTTATAAGCAAAAGGGAAGCCGAAAGTTGTTTTGCTTAATCTCTCACTTCCGGAACGCTCTCATTTTTTCTTCATAATACCTATTTTTCTCAACACTAGATAGAAGCATCGGAAGTTTGAGCTATTGTAAAGCATCCTGGAAATTCTCATCAACGATACCCTAGACATACACAGTCATGTAATGTAACCTCTACTTTCATCCCATAAGCTGAGCATCACAATCACAGCCACTAAGTGTTAACAGATCAAGAACCCCATTCTCACCTATTCTAGAGCTTTCCGTGGAACATCATTAAGGTCCCACTTCCCAACTAGACAGCCACATACAAATGACCGTGCACCCGACGCTTCTCTCTCTCTCTCTCTCTCTCTCTCTCTCTCTCTCTCTCCAACAAAAAAAAAAGACACTTCATAAATTAGTTCCAATGCACGATTCGCATCCAAAGGAAAAGAGACCATGATTATCAACACACTTCAACTTGCTCTAATTAAAGTTTACAATGTGCAATTACATGAAAATAATGATATGGGAGAAAAGAAAAAACTTACGTCATGATATTTAATTGCCCAAAAATGAAGAAAAAAATTAGGGTTTTTGTCGGGAAAAAACCCATCCCACAGAAATGTAATTGCCGAAAAGGAAAAGGAAAAGGAAAAGGAAATGGATTAATGAAATAGGAAAGGGGGGGGGAGAAAATGAAAATAAGAATTCAAAGAGGGAGAATTAGGGGATTGAGAGATCTGATCTGATCTGAAGCGAAAAGGAAATGAGCATCGAAATTCCAAAGAAATAAAAAAAGAGCAGAAATGAAAATAGAGAGTGAGAAAGGTGAAGGGATATACGTACGAATTCTCTGACGATGCCCTTGTAGACGAGGATGGGAACAGCGAGGCCGAAGATGCCAACAAGGGCAAGGTTGCGGCGAGTCCATCGGAAATTGTGCTCTAGATTCTCCCTAGCACTGCCCCAATCCTCTATGAACTTGTTCTTGTTTGCTTCCATTCCTCCCCCCATCTTATCTTTCCACCTCACTTCACACTTCACTCTCTCTCTCGCTCGATGCCTTCTCCTCTCTAACTCTCGGTTTCTTATCACCAAGCCTCGGCGGCGATCATATTTGTTTGGATGCACGGATGATCCTATTCCGGATCTTTTTACCTGATCCGGTTATGACCCGAAATTGAACATACGCCCGACCATATTCAAATCCGAGTTAGGGCCATCGATACTTGACAGGCCAGAAGGCCTGAACTCTTCTTTTATTTTCTTTTTTAATCCTCTGGGTTTTTTTTCTTTTTTTTTAGTTATCAAAAACAAAAATATAATAAAGATAAGTTATTTTAGTATTACTACTCAAACAATCAGTCTCATACTTGAGTTCCAAAGAGACATAAGCTCGTCAACAAAATTATTTCTAAGAAATTTATTGTCTTCAAAATGAAGCTACTCAACTAGCTTCTAAGCCTTATTGCATAGGAATACAGATTTATCTTCTTTGATTCTTGACAAAAAAATAAAAAAAAATTAGTGAAATCAATTCTAACTCAGTTTAAACAACTCAAATCGAACCAAACTTGTATGTCACGTGACGTAAAAAATAATCTAAATTTGGGACATTTTAAATGAAGAGATCAAGTTTAGGTTTTAAATTGTGTATATTTCAAAGCACTGCAATTTTTATATGTCAATGTTATGTTTCACATTTCAAGTTTATGGTGTTTGTGGCAAAGAAGAAATGAGAAGGTGTGGGATAATATTTCAAAGCCTCCTATAATTTCCAACTGCTCTTGAATATTTTTAACTTTGGTAGTAAGTTCGAACCAACCATAGTCAGCTCTCATCATTTGTTGTTAGTGCTACTATTCATTAGGAAAATCTAGCAATTGTTTACTTAAAATGTAACGTTGACATAGTAATATTCTCTGACAAAAATTTGTTTGGTCTTGCAATGTGCATCCTAAAGAGTGAGAGGGAGTTCATTTCAGCAAAGACTTTATAGAAGACTGGACATCCTTTACCTTTTGAAGCTGAGGCAATGATGCTCTTGGAAGCTATTTTGTGGATCATTTACCTGAACTTACAACATTATTATTGAACTTGATTGCAAATATATTGTTGATGGTTTAGATAGTATCATGCCAAATCAATCGGAATGTGGTTCTCTCATTCACAAGATATATCAAACATTTCGATGCGTTTTATTAGGCGATAAGTTAATCAAGTTGTTCATTCTCTTGCAAAAGCATCTAGATTTTATGCTAGTCCCTAACTTTTTTATGTGCCTACCTATATTGAAAGCCTTATTATTAATGAAATCATATAAGTCTTTCTTCTTCAAAAAAAAAATTTGGGGGGAGGGGGGATGTTTAATGTGATACTTAAAACATGAGCTTGTCTCACTTAATAAGCTAGTTTGTTAGGATGGATTGTCCTTGTGAGCTTGAATTGTAACATATAATAATATATGCTCTAATATTTTAGTGTAATTTATCTTCTAAGATTTTAATTGATAAAAAGTACAATTTAATCCCACTAATTTTTTAATAGTGCAATTTATTCCTTAATTATTGAGTCCCATCATTAATTATATTATGATATATAGAAAATTTAAAGTCGTTAAAAATTTATATATAAATTGTTTTAAAAAATCGAAGAAAAATTATGTTTTAAGTTAGTTTTAGTTACTTTATCTGAAAAAATTCCTAATGAATTGTATAATTGTGCGATCTTATTATCCTTTTTGGGTTTTTCCCCTGCAGGCCACAACACACGTTCTATATTTTGAATCTTAAACGACACACTCTTATTGTCGTTTGGGCCAAACGAAAAAGTTAGGGTGGAAAAGTGGTAGTCCTGATCCTGATCAAACCGAACCCGACACAAGGCTTGCGGCGTCTATAATTTAGGGTTTATGGTATCAAGTTTTGTTAGACGAACAAAACAATTGAGAAGGGGAGAGAAAGAAAGAAAGAGAGAGAGGAGAAGAAGAAGATGGCGTCAAGGGTTGTTTCAGTGAAGGCAAAAGGGAAGTCTTCGAAGGGGTCGAAGGGTTCGGAGGAGCGAACGGCGTGTCAGTGCGTGAAGGAGTGGAGCACTTGGGCGATGAGGAAAGCGAAGGTGGTGACTCACTATGGCTTCATTCCTCTGGTCATCATCATCGGTATGAACTCCGACCCCAAGCCCCAACTCTCCCAGCTTCTCAGCCCTGTCTGATCTGCTATTCCATCGATATCACTTCGCCTTTTACCTCTTCTCCTTAAACCCCTTTACTGCCTTTTCTTTTTGTAATTTTGTGGATGCTTAAGATCAGGATATTGGACCTTGTGCTTTATGTTTAATGTTGAAGGCTGATGCTTATTCACTTCTTATGATAACAAGTTAAATGCAAATAAATCTTGCTTTGCTCCCCTGATGGTCGCCTCATCTGCATTGGAGATTATGCTACATATATTTATATATATATCTATATTAATTGGTCTGCGTTGATTTAGTTTTTGTCGTGATTTTACATGCTCTAGTTTGATTTGAAAATTTTAAAGCATGAACTGTAGACTAGATTTTTAGTCATTACAGATTGTGTTTGTTTTCCTTGAAAAATGTCCAGAAACTCAGTTTTGAAACTCATTGGTACCTTATTGGTTGTCATATTCTCTATAATCAGTAATTGCAGTTATCAAATTGTTCATTTGGAAATTTACCTTTCTTTTGTGATTGAAAGATTTCTTCTTAAAAAAGGTTCTGTACCTGAAATCTACATCTTCCGAACTTCCTACACAATATTCTTCGCATGTGCATTTTCAGTGGAATCAAATTAGGACTGAAAATTTTCAGTGGGAATGTGAGGATATGATATTACTATAGTCATGCATACCCCACACAATCTAAATGAAGAACCATTGCCGGGAGACAAATTGTTTGCCACTCAAATGATGCCAACAAACGATCATGGTTATTGCAATATTACCATTGACATCTCTCTTGTTGTTCCATGTGAATGGAAAATCTCGAAACTCAATATCATTGGTTAGTCATCGAGAAGGCCACAATCATGATAAAGGATTGCACTTCCACTAAACCTCTCATTTTGCCTCTAAACATTGTTAAAACCCCCACATAACACCAAAGGTTTTGAAGAGTTTAAATTTGTTCTATTATTAGAGTAAAGCTTTTTGCACTATCATTCAATGTTGTGTTGTCATATAATTAAAAAAATTTGACATCTTAAATAATTATTATAATGGTCAAAATCTTTTAATAAGTTATAAATACGCGATTGGATGATAGTGAAATGAATCAAAATTATATTCTTAAAACTTAGTTGTAGTGATGTAATTAAGTGATGATTAATTGTACATTTATCAAGTTAGATTATGTGTTCGTCCAAGAAAATTATCAAGTTTTATTCAAAAAAAGGGTATGAATAATATTTTTGCATGAGCAAAATTTTAAATGAAAATAAAAATTTAAGCATTTAATCAAACGAAGAGTAACCAATAACCAAATTAAAAGTTGCACCAGTTGCCACTAGCTTCTATGCTCTCCTCCCTCTCAGCAACGATTATGAGGGTGATGGAATTGTTTGGGCAAAGTCTAGCAGTGAAACCTTCTCAGTTAACAGTGCCTACTACATTACATTATTGAATTTCATGTGCTTGACGACATATGGAATGATAAGTAGAGTTGGAAAGGTCTCCTCAAAGAATTAAGGTGTTCATGTGGCTTGCTTCTCATGGTTGTCTTCTCACTAACGTTCGTGAGTAAGTGGATTGGTTCCTCCCCTATATGCTCCATGTCTCATGATTAAGTGGAAGATGTGATACATGTGTTGTGTGACTGCTACATAGCTGGGCAAACCTAGATTCACTTGGTTGATTCTAACAGGATAATGTCCTTTTATTTGATGGACAACAAAGGATGGATTTCTGCTAACCTCAACCACAATTTTGGGACTGACAATAACGGAGAGTGGCGAGACCTCTTCATGGTCACCTACAGGATGCTATGGACTTGGAGAAACAAGGTCATCTTCGAGGAAGATTATCATTACCCTAGTTGGACAACGAAACACATCTTGAATTTGAATTGTTGCAGCTAGAACTAACTCAGCCTCCCTGTTTAGAAGTGCTACTCATACCATTGTTCATATTGGGTGGGGCTTTCCCCCTAATGGCTAGATCAAAGTCAATACTGACGGCACTTCCAAGGGAAACCCGAGTGAAGCTGGGGGCAGAGGTTTTTTAAGGGAGGAAAATGACAACTGGTGTGGAGGATTTATTCGGAGGATTGGAATAGCCAACTCTGTCACAACTGAGCTTTGGGGCATTCTTACTGGGATTGAGCACGTTTGGGAGAAAAGGTATAAGAATGTCATGGTGGAGAGTGATTCCCAGACCATTATTGATTAGTTGAACAACAGAGCTAATCAAGGGAATACCCTTAGTTGCTTTCTTCAGCGTATTTTTGCTTAGAAAGCCATAAACTGGAATCTCACCTTTATTTTTACTCCTAGAAAAGGAAATATTTGTGTCAACATGTTGGCAAATTGGATTGTTACACAGGAATTTGGACTGCGAATTCTAGATCAGCCTCTTCCATAACTAGTCATTTTTATTGATGGTGATACGTCTAGGGTTTCTATACCCCGTGTAGTTTCTCGGTCTTCTTAGTTTAGTTTTTCTTTTGGGCCTTCGCCCCTTACTTGTACAAAAAAAATTAGAGACATCTTTTGTTATTCTTACATGATTAGTTTAGTTAAGGGGAAAGAATTAAAAATCACTTATAATTTAGATTTCAGAAGCTTGAAAAGTCGATAAAAGACCAACGACACGAGTTTAAAGGTCCCAAGTTACATGGAAGAATCATAGCTACTATAGTTAACATTTATGAAATATTTTTATCTCTAGGAACTTACTAAAATAACTTTTTAAATTCTTATAAATTGCTTTAAGGCAGAAATTTAAGTTTATAAAAATAAGCTTTTGTAAATGTAAAAAATAGTTTATGTGTTACTTGTTTTTATAACAAATCTAGACAAAATTAACCTTAATAAATTGAAGTAATTTATAGCATATTCCTAAAAACCTTATTTTGGAAGATTTATAAAAAATGTTTTTCAAATTTTTTAACTTATTTTAGATTATGTTTATAACAATAAAACTAATTAACGAATAAGTACTTATATAAGTTGTTTATTTAAACGGGACCAATAGAATTCATTTATTTAGAAAAATAACTGTAAAGGTGGGCATATTAGAAAGTTTTTAATTTTAATTTGTATAATTTTTTCAACCAAATAGTATTATAATTTAACTTAAAATACAAACATAACCATTTCACTTCATATAAAGGTTAATTAAGTATTAAACTAATTTAAGTAATAATTTATCCACACGTAATTAAAAATGTACTTATATGTTAACACATTATTTTATTAGTTAATTATAAGTAGATTATTGTTTAAATTAATTTAGTATTTAGTTAATATATACAAAATACAATTAAAAAAATTCTTCACAAATAGCACATGTGGTCATTTTCCCTTCAATTTTCTCAAGCTGGTGCTTGTAGGGTTCTGGACCTCGTCGACATTATTTTTCAATGCTCCGAGTCCCTTTTTCACCTTTGTTTGAATAAAATGGGTTTTATGCTATCAACTTACACAGTTATAAAGAGGGTGTTATGCATGAGATTCTTACTTCTAACTCTTGAACATTATATGTACATAGTTAGTGAGTTGATCCTATAAATTTAGTTAAGAAATGTGGCTTGTTAGGATTTGATAAAGATAATATCTATTATGCTTGCAGGATTCCACTTAACATCCGCTAACATCCCACAAGAAATGTGGCTTTTGTTAGGAAATGACATTGCACATTTAATTTTAAAATAAAAGGATTCTTATGTTTGTTCCTAAAAGTCAAAATATAGAATGACATTCTTATCATGAGTTCCTTTCTACAAATTCATAAGATTTCATTCCTTAAAAAATAGTTGGAATTGAAATTCTATTATTTTATGAAATAAGATTTTATATATTTTTTAATATACCGGTATTTAATTTATAAAATGATACCAACTACTCTTTTATAATTTAAAAAATATTCTTACTCTCCCGATGACTCATCTCATATCTTGATTCTCCATTTTCCTTTTTTTGAATATCTATTCGACTCACAGTTTCTTTTCTCTGGTTATCTATTAATACAAGTTATAAAATATGTGTTGGCTTATGGTGATGTAATTTTAAGTTTTTTTTGCGTGGTACCTAATTTGGAGTCTTTTTTTATATTTGAACTTGGAATACATTTTTATGGTGTAAACTTTATTATCATAGAACCTTACTTTTATTACAACATTTTGAATTAATTTTTAATCATAATTTTTATTTAATGTTTTAAAATTTCCAAATTTTGTACAACGCTCAATGCCATGCCATTATCATAAAACATAGTCATAATTACATTATATTATTATTTATAATGAAAGAAAAAAGTGATTGAAAAGAATAAAAAAAATATTATAAAAAATTCTGGTATGAAATTATTGAAAAATTATTTTTGACTATTATTTTTAAATATGCATATTCATATTATATATGTATGATGTGAAAGGAAAAAGTTGTACCTTTTTATTTTTTTGTATAAGGAGCATTTATGCCGTTTACATCAATTTGAATTTTATTCTATATTATATATCATATACCAAACAGAATCACTTTTTAAGTCATTTTATTTTTAATCATACGAAACTCTGGAATTAGAATAGGATTTTCATTCTAGTTTATTAATTCTTATTCTTATTTTTTTTTATTCCATAGAATTTCATTCTTTACACGAAAGGTTTAAACGTTCTTTATAAAAATGGAAAAAATGAGGGAAGGATTTGAAGTATGATAACAAATGAAAATGAACGATTGAAATTTGAAACATGGTGCTTAACATCAAATAATAAAATTCAATAGAAGGCCAATTTTGTAACTCCGACTTATTTATTTTTGTATTATATATATATATATATATATATATATATATATATATATTATTTTGATAACTTTAGCCATTGATAAAACCAACAGAGTTAAACAGAACTGCATAAGATATTACAATGAAAATAAAATAAAATAATTACAAGATCATAATTAGAACCAAAAAAAGAAAAAAGATTAGAGTACTCAACCATTGAGTAGCTATTCCTATTTGTTGCTTTAATTTGAATAGCAGGGCAGGCAAATAATACAAGAGAAATATACAATTTAAAAGAGGGTGAATTAATGAAGTAAGTAAAGTTTCAAAGTTAATAATGGAAGTATGGAACTGCTTATTATTAATATTATCCTGAAATCAAGTAAATGGCAAAAAAAAAAAAAAAACTCTATAATAATCTATATATATGATTATTATAGTAGTGCCAATAGGCAGGAAGCACGATGATTGGTTTGCTTGTTCGTGGGGAGAACAAAGCAAACTGTCTCCTCTATTTTCTCTCTTCTCTCTCTTGTTCCTTTTCTATGCGAATTCCTTTTATGATCTTTACTCCTCCAACTCTCTAAGATCTCAGTACCCCCTCCAACCTTACCCATTCATTCATTTCATTGTGTCTGTGTTTTTTTTTTAAAATTTTTATTATTTTCTAGGTGGATCCCATTGTGTTTCCGGTCATACATTTGATGTATGATAAATGTATGATCGGTTCAGAAATGCTTCAGAAAGAGTGGGAATGAGAAGATTATATATATATATATATATATATATATATATATATATTCTTTTTTCTCTCAACTTTTGATTTAATCTTTGATTGTTTAAAAATGTAGCTGTGTAACTTCATTTCATGTGCATCTGATGATGGTGTGTTGTTTTAAAAATATTATGGTGTGTTGCTTTTTTTTTTTTTTTTGTCTTTCTTTACGCTGATTTTGTTGTTTGCAGAAGTTCCTGTGGGACCGGTCTGGAATATAGAAGGCCTCTTTCTCAACAAGATCTTAGAATCCCTTGATTTGACTCAACACATTCTGTTCGTCCACTTTGGTGTAAGTTTGAAGATTTAGAATTGCAATATTTTCGATTTAACAGCTAAATGTTCTACCTTTCTTATGATTTTTATCGTCATATACTTTTAAGTTTGTCATATGTTGTGTACTTGTTGTATAGAAATAGAACACAGCAGTATCCGATGCTTATTTTCTATTTACTTTCGATCTGAGATTACCTTTAGTATATTCTGCCTTTTTCTTTTCTTTTCTTTTCTTTTGATGTTCTATAAATACCTTTCCATTTTTTTGAATGACATGGTTTGATGCATATCTGGTACTGTCTAAGGGAGGAGAAGGGTAATTTTTTATTTTTAATAAATATTCCCTTTATTTGAATTTTTGTTTAAATGAGAGATTATCATGTAACTTTCCAATCATCCCTCATTCATTTTTATAATTTGATTTTACAATTCTCTCAATTTAGAAATGAAAAATTACCCCTTCCCTGCCTTCCCCTCCAAACTCCTCCATCCCAAACATAACCTAAGAAAATGTATTATATAAAAGGCTGGCCTTGTACTGTCTGTAATTTAATTGGAAAATGTAGACAACCTTTCCAGTTATTGTTGTATAGGGATACTAACTAGGTCTGTGTCTAAATCCTTGACATCCATTTCTTTGGAAAAGTCTTCAAATATTGGCTTTACTAAGGCCTGTTTTACTTGTAGAGTAATAAAACTGAACTCTCAGATTGGAAGAATTATAGACCTATCCTCAGCAGCGCTGCTTTTGACCTTTTGGCTAAATCCTCATCCTTACCGATCAGCATGCAAAGTTTGCATACCTGTTTCCTTGGTGATATAGCCAAGACAAATATTTTGTTGAGCTTTGTTTGGTCAAAACCAGTTTGTTTTGTTGTTGCTGTGATACAAAGGGAACGTGGCAATGACATCAACTATCTGTATAAAGTTTTGAAAACAGTGGGTGGCCTATTGGAATTCAAGGGTTAAACTTAACCAAACCAGAAGTTAGTAATTTATATCTGAGCGACGGGCTTTATGACATTCACCTTTAATTTAGTTGAATACTTGGTGATACAGTAAGAAGGATTCAAGTTGACATTCCAAAACATTATTTGAATTTTGGCTGTTTTTGCTTTGTTACATGGAACCTTGTTTGACATTGGATAAGATAAGCTTTTAGATTGTTTTAAAGTTTACCACCCAGTTTGCAAGGGTCAAAATGGGTTTCCTAATCTCTGTCCTAAACTATTCATCCTCCTCCTATTATGGCCACGGATGTTGTGCTTAAGTGATGAACATAAAACTAAAGAAGAAGTACATAGCACTTAAGGGGATTAATATAATAGTCTCAAGAAACATGACAATGAGAATTCCCCTTTTGCATTGAATTTATTCAAGAATGGTCTTTTGCCTGGTTAAGAAATTCATAAAGCTTGTTCTGTAACAACAGTAATAAGGCTTGATTTTTCATTATTTTGATTAGTTTTTTAAATATAGCAGGTGCTAGGCTTCTAGGAGAAATCAGATGTATCGTGGTAAATTTTCCCTTACACCCAGGAATGAAGTCAAGGACCTAACCGGTTCAAGTTTTCTCAGTTACAAACATAGCAGTCTTCTGGATCCCATAGATGTTTCTTCCTCATCTTCTGCTTCTTCAGATGATGAAAATGACCTCTCTAATGATGATGCATCTAATCAATTAGTCCTTTATGACCCTGTGGCAAATGGTAACAACACAATGGAACTTGTCTCCAATCCTCTTCATTGTGAACCTCCATTGCTTCCAAGAAGCAAACCTCCAAGTTCAGCTTCCAGAGTTTTACCATCAGTAGGTGCTTTCACTGTTCAATGTGCATCCTGCTTTAAATGGAGGCTGATTCCAACAAAGGAAAAATATGAAGAAATACGCGAACATATCCTTCAACAGCCTTTTGTTTGTCAAACAGCTCGTGAGTGGCGGCCTGATGTATCTTGTGATGATCCAGAGGATATTTCTCAGGATGACAGCAGGATTTGGGCTATTGATAAGCCAAGCATTGCACAGCCTCCTGCTGGATGGCAGCGACTACTACGGATCAGAGGTGAAGGAAGCACCAAATTCGCCGATATGTATGCATCCGTTATTAGTCATTCTTTTTTATCTGTAATTGGAAAAGAAACACACTTGTGCAGTAATACAAAACCACTGCTCCCATACATAGTGGTTTTTGTTCTAAATTTAATCCTTGGTATCTTTCTTGAAACTGAACAAGGATCCAAGCAAACTTCTTCTCAACTGTAATTTTGGCATGTTCCTTTTTCTATACACAGAGTCTTCTGCATCTTCCTGTTATTTGCATCTTGTGCATTGCCATTTGGTTCTTCCTTATTAAGTCTTTGGTGCCTTACTTGTAGAATTGGGATTATATATCAAAATGTAAAGCAGAGATATTTCAGAACCACTTTAACTAATGACTTGATACTTGGGGATTCGTATAAGATGTGTTTTTATTAACAAGATACTTTTGGAATACTTGCAATGCTTTCAAAAATCAACTGAATATAGAGAGGTTATGTTTAACAATTGAGAGAGAATTGTAGAAATATACTATAAAATATAACATAAAAAGAACGATGAATTGAAGAGAAGAAACAAATTTACTCTCTCTATTTATCACATGTATCTAAAGTTGAGTGGTAGTTAAATATTAACTGTGGTTGTGTTTGATTTTAAAATCATGATCGAGATCATAAAAATGCTCTTTCTTTTTCTAAACTCTCCATCAGTATATATCTATTTCAAATTGAGAATTTTACATTGCCATAATGAATTGCATTGGTTAATTATTGCTTTGCATATCACAGATTGTCCAAAATGTTTTCTTGATGTTTGTGTTCATATACTCATTGTGTGGTATGCATGCTCCATACTAGTTTCTTTTTTCACATATGACCTGCTCCCCATCCATTAATGATTTTTTTGGGCTAGGAAGTCTATTCTGATGGAAATTCTAATTTGCCAACCATCAATTTGTTGTTATTCTGATTTTTAATATTTCAGATATTATGTAGCACCATCGGGCAAGAGACTCCGCTCAATGGTAGAGATCCAGAAGTATGTTCCTGCTGCTTATGCTTTACTGTCTTTGCAATGTGATCTTGAAAGTTACCTTTCCTTTTCTGAATTATTATTATTATTATTTGTTAAACATTGGATTTGATGTTTCTTATAATTTGTTCTTGGTGCCTCTGTTTTTAGGTTCTTGATGGATCATCCAGAGTATATGAGAGATGAGGTAACTCTTTCACGGTTCTCATTTCAAATACCAAGGCCACTGCAAGAAAACTATGTGAGGAAGCGCTCTGCTAGACTTACACCTTCATATGAAAGCAGTGGACAACCTGTTGAACCAGAGCAAGGTATATAAAATTTGTAACAAATTATATATGCATGTTGGAAAAAAATCCAAAATCTAAATGTGATTGCTTCATCCTATTCTATCCTTTCTAAGCTTTTTGATATTTTAACTTGTTACTCAAAATTTTGTTTTGCAACTCCTCTCAAATTTTGTTTGCATGTACTTTTTTTTCACTCATATACTCTGCAAATTAATTCGTCATGTCCTGTTGTCAAAGAACCATGGTAAAAGCTTTTTCCCCAATGGAACATGAGACTTGTTTACCTCTGCAAACCCTGCTGATCAAGCTTTTAATGTTCTTAGGGAATGGAATGGTTCAAAATAGGGTAAATCACAAGTTACCCCCTTGAAGTTTTTCCCTAGATCAACTTTATTACACTAACTTTAGAATCCTACAATTCACACCCATCAAGTCTCAAAAGGATACGCTACGCCTCCTTGAATATTCAGAAACACTGAAAGTGATAATTTTTTTTTGCCTAAATCGCATGAAATTTACCAATATAAATTGAGATTTGTCTTCTAAAACATAGTAGTACACTGTTTTGTGCGTAAAATGTAGGGATAAAAAAGCAGTGAAAGGCACTGAATTCTGGTCATTAGGAAAGGCTATGTTTTCTATGGGCGGATTTTTGGGAAAGAAGATTATCACAAGCGTGGCAGATTATCTCTCCATTGTCATTTTTAACTAAATTATTAACAGTAATAGTGTTTCTTAATTTTCAAGGGGGTAAAGTGTATGTTTCTAAAACATAAAGAGGGTATAATGTTAGATTTTAAACTTGATGCTCCAAAATTGATATGGATAAAATTTTAGGGAGGTAGGTGCATTAATTTGTCTAGCTCTTTCATCTTTTTTTTCTTACATACACGTTCCTATTTCTCTTATTTTTTTTCAGTTCATCCATTTTTCTGTCATTTTTTAATTTATCTTTAGGTCCTTATGCCAGAAAGTAATCTATTTTGTGATTTGTCCTGTATTTTTTTTTCTAATCATGAAGTCTGACATCTGCACTGCAAATGATCTGAAAGACATGAACTTCTCAACTGGTTTAGAATGCAGCTAGAGAAATATTTGTCAATCTAGCACGATCTTTTTGAAAGAAACATCTGAGTACTAAGGATTTTAGTGCATTGTCATGATGATGATATGTATGATGCAGTGAGGCCTCTAGCATGGGCAGGTCCAGAAGACTGTGCAGAGTTGCATAAGGGAAGACCCGGGCTTCCAGCTCCATGCATGGGATCCCATTTTTTTGACCCTATCAACCGTCCTACAAAGAAGCAAGCAACTCAGAGCTCTTTCCAAAGAGATGCCCAATAGTAAGAAGATTATCAGCTCACAAGTTAAAACAGATGGGCCCTGATCAAATCTCTAATTTTCCTTTGGGTTGGTTTCCTCCTTTTTGTGTTGCTTTTGGGGAAACACTGGATATACAGATTGCATGATTGCATCGTCCTATATGAGTTGTCTTATAATTAGAGAAATAGATTGTCCTTTTGGATAAGAAAAGCAAGTGTTGAAAATGAACTGCTACAGAAAGTGAAAGGTATACCTTATGATAAGACAATTATTTTGAGGTGTAATCTGAGCATGCCAAATCATGCGGAAAACAATGTATAGAAGGTATCGTGATATCAGTTTGGATTTGAGGAGCAATCCATTTGTATTTTGCATTCTTGGTTCTTGCCTCAGTTGTCCTAGTGTTTCAAGGCTGCTAGAATTAGTTACCGGGAGATCAATATCTTGGTATTCCTAGTGAAACTGTATTTTGCATCAGTAGAGAAGGAGAAAAAATTACTTTTATATTCTTATTATGAACTCGAATGAATGGCTTTTGAAAAATAACGGTGATGCACTACCTGTAGCAGTCGTGAGAAGGAATAATAATAATAATAATAATAATAATAATAAAATAATAATAATAATAATAATAATAATAATAATAAATGTACTTTTTGAAAAGAACCGTGTCATCTTCTATTGAAAAGTAATATATAGAGTACGATGTTATTTGCAATTTCAAATCAGCACTTAGACAACTCTTCTGTATATAATTAGATATACATAAACATTTTTCTATTCACTTTTTTAAAAATCACTCCTTACATGTTCATGCCGACCCTCTTTATTTGTTAATCCTTTTTCTGCCAATAGGGACCAATGCGCCTCTTTTGTTTTGTTTTGTTTTGTTTTTTTAGGGCCATTGTCATATACGACACATTTTTTGTGTGATAATATATGAAACATAGCTAGCAATACTAATAATGCTATTTTAGATGGTGGCACCTTGCTCAGTTGATAAAAAGTCTTTTATATTCTGCAAAGGACTTATAATTAAATCTCGCTTTTATTAAAAATGAAGTGTTTAGAGAAAGAAAAGAGTTACTTCTTCTTGTGTAACTCACACTACTAAATAAAAAGAAAAAAAGGAAAACCTACTTTACACAACTATCTAAGAAAGTATACACAATCACTTATGCAGTTGCATTTGAATAATATTATACATATGTTGTGCAAGTAAAATTGTCTAACGACTAATTTGTTTTTGAAGGAAAGGAAACAAGTTATGGGTCTCCATGACAATTGGGTCACCCTTAGACAATCACAAGGAGAAGCCAGCTGCCCCTTGTGGCCCTCTATATGGGCAACAAGGCCCAAAAATATGTGGCTCTGTGACTGTGTGTTTGGTAGAGTGGTTCGTTTACATTTACTAGCCGTGGATGGCAGATGCAGAGACAGATGAGGAACATTACTAGTAGAAAGCCTTATTTTAGGGTCACTTTCTGCATCAATTATTGGAAGCTTGGAAGAGTCAAGTGTTCTACTTCTTCAAGGAGCTGGCGTAGCCTGTCTTTGTGGTTGTGGGATCCAAATACAACAAATTCCATTGTCATACTCAATACACACCATGTGCCTTGTATTTAATGCCCTTTGGCATATCTCCTTCCATAGGATATATCATATGCATATTGTATAGGGGAACGTTTAATAAAGAATTAATTTGGTAGAGACCAAATAATCATTTTAAATACTTATTTAACTTAAAATAAATTGAATAATTGATATTAATATTTTTTTTACTAATAGTTCCTATTGTAGATTGTGTGGGCTTTCTTGGTCTTGTCAGTCTCATGCCACCTGTGTAAATTCATCCAAATTCACGCCCGGCATGAAACATTGAAACTCACTTCTTTTTTAATCTTTTATCATCCTTCCTACTTGCTAGTGCATTCTGATTGACAGGTTTCTATATCATATTCCCATTATGCTCTCCTATTCAACTGTGCTATTGATTAGGCTAACAAATACACAATATCAACTTATTGCCAACACTTTGTCTCATTTGAATGGCATAAGATTCTCATTCTCTTTTCAAAAAAGTAATTAAACATTATATTCTTCATAAGTTTCAAGAATGCGAATTTGAATGTTTAATTATGCACATATTTAAGTTGTCCTTAAAAAAATGCTAGTTTACTAAATTATAATGAGAAAATTAATTTAAGAACATTAATCAGTTAATAATATTCAAAGAGTGCATGATAATAGGAAGTTTGAATTTAATTTTTTTTATAAATTATTCAAACTCTCACCACTACACTTGAGAGAATACTTAATCTGTCCATTAAATATTAACTTAATTGACTCACGAGTAAATAGTATTCTTAAATTAAACTTTCTTTTTCATAGAAGTTCTTAAACCTTAATTTTGTCATATGTTTATTCTTTAGCTACCTTCTATAAGGGTGCCCACTGTAGCCAAAAAAAAATGGGGAAAAGGTTCACGCTTTTAACAAAATTCTCAGCCTTTTATTGTCTGTACGTACCACTCGTCTTTGATTTAATTTTTAATGGATCGACGAGAAAATGATATCTCATAGTCATAGATCAGTCTAAACAGAGAGGAAAAGAAAACGAAAGAAAATGATGGAATGGTACCCACCCAACAGCAAATGGGGTCGAATAGGCGACGGATAATGTATGGGGCGAATGAATCTTATCGGGATAATAAATATTTTGCTCTCGGTTACTTTCTGAATACTACTTTTTATGTTTTTGTTATATGTCATTGTTAGAATAGTACAATTATATATATATATATATATATATATATTTTGTGATTTCAAGAATTAAAAATATATTTAAGAGACTACTGGTATACAATTACCTTTATGAAAAAGTAAATTTAAGATTGTCGCATATATTTTACATTTTACTACTACATATAATATATCTACTATGTATAGGTATATATAATGTTTTTTTAAATACATAAGAATCTAACGTAAGAGGGTTCTTTATTATAAAAGCATAGGGAAATGAGAGATTGTCCAATTCAAAGGTTAAAAAATGACAAATAATAGCAAAAACTTTACATTAATATTTAAAATGACTTATCAACGAAAAATTATATATTTATTAAGAAAATGTACTTATATTAACAATTTAAGTTTGAACTTTAAGTTAACTTGTAAAAAAACTAATTCTTTTAAATGCACTAAATTGATATGAAAGGTACAAACTTAAAACTATTAAAAAATTAATCTCCATTACTTGAAAATATCATGCGTACAACAACAAAAATCAAAAAAATATTGGCCCTAAATATGTTAAAAAGTAATAAGCACAAGTAAAAAAATTACGCGTACCTAAAAATATTTTTAAGAAAATATTATTATATCAAATATAAAAATCTTAATTATCCATTCATTTTATACTTACGTATCTTATGATTAAACATTTGAAAAACCAAAAAATAAAAAATAAAACATTTATGCATCAAACACTTTCGTACTAATTTGACTTTGAACCAACATATATCACTTAGTTTCATTTAATGTGGATCCTAAAAGAAATTTCTGGTCAAAAGAAAGGGGGAAAAAAAGGTCAAATGAAATTGATGTACCATTTTCTCATTAACAAATAAAAAATCTTAGTTCGTAATCTGTTACTAAACAAAATAAACACTCTTTTGTGCGTACTATTAATTGTGTGCAAACCTTTAGTAATCAAATTGGCATACCTCCTTTTCAGTGAAAGTTTACTTTTATTTTCCCCGATTCTTTAACAGTTGCCGAAGTTGAAACAGAAATTTCAAATAATGCTTAGTCCAGTAGGATAATTTCATAACTCGTTTCAATTTAAAATGGAGAAAATATAAATTGGTTGTTTCATTTTAATTTATAGTTTTTTCATACATAGATAAGATAATTAATAGCTAAGTATTAATGGTCACGTCAAATATAGTTTGTAGTTACAAAACTGAGCCACCTAGAATTAATTAGTTTGGTGTTGTGCAACAGTTGGGTTCATGTAGTTAAATTTTACAGAAACTTCCAAACTTCGGGAAATAACCCCCGTGGATATGGTCCGAAAAAAAAAACACTCGTAATGGGCATGTCTTTTATGTAACAAGTAGGGACTCAATCTCTATTAAATTAAAATATCAAGGTGGAAATAAATTGTCTTATATATTTTCATTAGGTTCCTATTCCCCAAAGGGAATATATGACGCATTCAGTGTTCAATGACATGAAAGAGGTTAGTCATAAATAACTTGAATAATAAAATGTGTAGTAATAATAAAATATTTCTTCAGTTTTACTTCTAGCTTGGCCTAGCTATATGAACGATGTTAGCTAGGTTGGCAAACTATCATAGGGATCGAGACGCCGGGGCCCGTAATGAAGGCTGAAAACTAGCAACCTCTAGGGGGGTATATAATCCCCTCTGACGAACGCACTTCTTCCCGTGTACTATCGAGAATGGACAAGAAGGCTGCAATTGGAAGCCGTACGGGTAGTTATTGCGAGGCTATTTCGTACCTTCCGTCGACCAGGGAGTGGTGACCCTTGGCGACATGCCATACGACCGACGCTGGCTCCATACTCTGGTAACAATAGAGGAGAAGACTAGAAAAGAAAGGAATACCAGGGGCTTTCCCCAATCATTCCAAGTCTGGCAAACTTTGTTTCGTCGGTCTCTTAAACCTCTTTTTGTGTAGGGAGTTACTCTTAGTATTTTTTTTTTCATTATTGGTATTTAAGATAAGTTATTAAGTTTTTATTAGTTATTGATTATATTAATAAATTTTTAAATATTTATTATAAAATTAATTGATAAGAAATGTTTGACAACTCATCCTGAATATAATACTTATAAAATGTGTTTGAAATATAAAAAATGAGATTTGATTTGATATATAAATCAAATTTTTTGTTTAGAATGTTAAAAAAAATAAGAAATGATTAGATTTTAAAATCTCATTAATTTTAATTGTTTAGATTTACAAATCCTATCAAATATGATAGAATTTGTTAAGATTTGATTTAATTTGTTAGAATTTGATTTGATTTTAAATTTAATTATTTAGATTAACTATTTTACTCTTATTAACTTTTTAATTTTACAATAATATAAGAATAAAAAATAAAATAAGAAAATCAATGAGTTCTAAACATAATAATTAATTTCTAAATCAATTCAAATCTAATTTTTTTTATAATAAATTCTAAACATAAAATTTTATTTTTAAATTAAATCAATTCAATTATATTTTTAATTAATTTCAAACACAATACCACAACAATTCCCTCACATCATCCAAGTTTAATTTAATGAGATTTCACGTTTCATTTCCTTTAAAGAAAAAGGTCCCTCTTCATTCTTGAATGAATCGTGTTGGAAGGAATGAGGAAAGTAACAAGAATTAACAACGGGTCCAAGTCAAACTGCACCAACCTGATTTCATACTCCTTTGAATCTCTGTGATATTCATGTTCATATTAATTAAATAAGAAAAAAGTAGCGGCATAATACCATTATATATATATATATATATATATATATATATATATATTCATTAGTTTGGATACTGCACATGGAGGAGAGAATTACAATAATGAAAAGGGCAAACGTCATCTGCATTTTGGTTCACACGGAAAATCAGGAAACCAATATAATAAACAGTAGTGCTATATATAATACGAAAGTTTTTTACGAAACAAAGCACGAATGACATGCTAATCTACCTTTTTTTTTAATTTCAACTAAATGTAACATTTTAAAATATAAAAAAAATTATACGACAAATATCATATTCAAAAAACGTAATTGATAATAATGCATTCATAAGTCGTTTTACGAAATTATTTTTGTAAGATTTAATATTTTTCATAAATAAAATATGCATAGATAGGAGTATTTATTGGCTTTAAGATTTTGATCGTTGACATGCACTAGTGGGGATCCATCGGTGGTTGATATTTATTTAATTAATTAATTAATTATACATACATACATACATACATACATACATATATAACCTTCCATTAATAATTTTTATTCCACCTAAACCATATTTCCATCGAGACACAACCATGAATAAGAAGCATTTGTTTATTTTCTTTAACCAATTAGCATTTGTTAAATAAATTACAATTCTAACTTGATAATTGAGATACAACATAACAAAAAAAAATGTTAATTTGAAGTATGATTTAGGTTAAAAAGTTGCAACTTTCTTTTATACTCAAAACTGTGACAATTATTTTGTTATGGGTGTCATATATAATTATTATAAGTATGTATGAATAAATTAGAATTTATATAGCGATAGCTTTACAATGAGATATTACATCGTGAATCACGTATATATGTGTACGTAGATGGAATAGTTTGGATACTCAGAAAAGGAAGAAACAAGAGAAAATAAATAAATAAATAAAAACATAATGATGACACTTATTCTCGATCCAGCGTTTTCCAAATTCCAATATTCATATGATAGGATAGGAGTTACCATTGACCTAGCTAGAATTGATATTGGGGACATATATAAACAAAGAACAGTGTATGAATCTGATTCCTGCATTGAAAACTGGTGATGGTGGGATGGGAATGGAATGAGATGTCTCAGTCTCAGGTGTGGTAGTGTTCCCTCTTTAATGTTACAAATGAATCCAGTTAATCCAATCCAACCAGCTATAGTTACCGCATGCAGTTCCAGTTGTCAGCACAGACCCAGTTTCATATCGAGTCTTAACTTTGGTTGCTAACCAAATATTTGTGGTTACTAACTTTTAAAATTAAAATTATGGTTGTTTTCTGATAATAAAATGGCTATATTATTATATTAATTAAAAAAATTAAAGTAAATAATTTATGAATAATAGAAATTTGTTATATTATCAATAAATGAAACAAAAAATATGAAGACTGTAGTCCCGAGGTGCACGAATCCAAAAGAACAGCTATGGGAGAAGTATATAAAAGTAGCCCAGTCTTTTATGCTGATAAAACAGTGCATTTTGGATTTGATGAAGAGAATTGACATTAGCACTTGCATTTTATAATAAATTTAACATTAAATTATTTATTTCATCCTTATAATTTTATATAAATTTTAATTTAGCATTGGTAGTTTAAAATCGTTTAAATTTTTGTTATAGTTTTCAAATAACAAAATAATCCTTGTTAATTGATTTTATTATCTATTTTGAGTGAAATTATAAGAACTTAATCAGAATCAATTTGCATTGTTTAAAAATTATAGAAATTATTTTACATTATTTAAAAATTATATGGACCTTTTTAAATAATTTTAAACTATAAAAACTAAATTCAATTTTGTGTGAAACAAATGAGTAATTTAACTTAAATTTAAGCATTTGTTAATTAGTACTTGCACTTGGCTAAATAATTAAATAAAAAATAAAGTATTTAATATCTTATGAACTTAAAAGTATTTAATATTTTTTTAATAAGTAATCAAGAGAATTTATTAAGACATATTAAATATTTCTTAACTAGGGTCATTAGCAACATCCTATAATATCATATTGTATTATAATTTTAAGAATTTAAATTTGATTAATTGTTAGTGTAAAGTTTAATATACTATCATTTAATACTGTTAACATATTGTTAAAAAATAGATAAATTTCTTAGATAATTATTGTGATAATTAAATCTCTCTAGTACTTAAATAACATATAATTAAATGATAATATAAAAAATTATCATAAAAATTAAATAAGTAAATAGGAAACTTAATTATGAAAATATTTCTCACTTACAATTTTGTCCTTGAATTTATTTTTATATATGAGTTAGTCTTTAAATTTACAAAACTCGTATCAATTTAGTCATTCAGTTATCTCTGGTTGACAAAGTTAAATGATTACCTCTAACATGGTTCGTTAAGCATACATGTGTAACGTTTAGTGACTTATAACATGTTAGTTAACCCTTTCTCTTAAGATACCACATTTTAGCTTAATGAACTTTAATCCATTCATATATAAAGTACTATGTCATTTACTCACTAAATCAAAATGATGTTATATTTTTAGAAGAAATATTGCACAACATAACATGTGACACTAAACATTACACATAAATACTTAACGTATCACGTTAGAAGTTATCATTTAACTTGATAAATTTGAGATAATAGAATAACTAAATTAATATAAGCTTTATAAATTTAAACAATAATATATACATAATAATAAATTTAAAAACTAAATTATAATTAAAAGATATTTTCAAAATTTAAGTTGCATATTTATTCAAAATTAAATATTAATTATAAAGGATCCTTTTCGACTTTAACCTTTTTATTTTTATACTTTTCGGGTCCCTACGTAATAGAAGCAATCAGGCTTTATAAATAACATATTTAAAAATACACAGTCACCTACTCCTTTCGTACACGTGGCAAGATCTAAGTGGTTAGAAAGGTGGCGTGGGGTGCAGTGACGTACCGTTAAATGAGCCGCAATTTCGGCTGCTTTACGGTGCACGCTTACCAGTCCCCACCTTCCTCTATTCCTCTTATCGTGCCACGCTTTTTCCTTTCTCTAGGTTTTCGATATTTTAATATTTTATTTCCATTTTCTTCATATAATCGATACAAATCATCCTTTCACTCTCAACTCGAGATCGAATCTTACCTAAGCATTTAATCGTTTAAATTAAAATTTAGATAAAATTTAATCAGAAAAACTTATATATTATATAACCAAAAAAAATTGATAAAACAAATAAAATTTATCTTCTTAAATTCATTGTTACCTTTTGAAAAGTTAATGAGTGGCACGTGAAATTAGTTTATGAATTGGTTAAGTGTTCGTAATTGAGAGGTATGTAAAAGTTTTAAAAGAAAAAATTTAATTTTAATTTATTATTAGTATAAAAAAATTTATATTATTATTTAATTATATATTATTAAATTATTAAAAAAATTAAATTATTATAATATTTGTCTAAAAAATTTAATACTTTTAATAATGTGTTAATATATAATTAAATAATAATATAATTTTTTTTACACAATAATTAATTAAAATTAAATCCAAAAAAAAAAACATATCAACTACGATATATAACTTAAACAAGCATGCACACAAAACCATACACGTTAAAATAAAATTTTAAACTACAACGTCTTTAAATACTCGTGTTAACATTATCTTGAATATTTTATCAAGCTAGTCAGTCGGAAGATACAAACAAATCAAATAGGATAAACATAACTGCACACGCACCATATATATGAATAAAATTAACACACAAACTTCCACAATGTGCATTCCTTAAAAAAAAAAGTTAAGAATTAGCACAGTAATGTGGGAGACTGTAAGGTTGTTCTCGGCTTTTATTTTGGGGGGCTAATGATGCTAAATGTGAATCATCGATGTTGACTCTACAACCCAATCTAAAAATACTAATTTGTTTTAGATTTGATATATTGGGTCCAACTCCAACATTTGATTGTTGCAAAATTATAATTTTTATTCAGTTGTGTTTTATAATGATCTTTAGTTCTATAAACTTTTTCTTAAATTATTATTATTATTATTATGAATTTTTTGTAGTTTTATTATAAACATTTGTTAAAGAGTGCTCTTAGTATATTGGTTAAATAATTAAAATAAAAATTACTAAATGTAAAAATAAAGTATTTAATATTTTTAAGAATTCAAAAATATTTAATATTTTCTTCATTAAGTAATTAAGAAAATTTATTGGTAAATATTAAATACCTATTAAACAAAGCCCTTAGAGTATGTTTGGAATGTAAATAAATAAGATTTGATTTAATTTATAGATTAAATTTTTGTGTTTAAAATGTTAAAAAATAAAAAATGATTTACTTTATAAAATCTCATGAATTTTAATGATTTAGATTTAAAAATTCTATCAAATATGACGATATTTATTATGATTTGATTTGATTTTAAATTTAATTATTTATATTAATTATTTTACCTTTAATTACTAACTTTTGATTTGTTACAATATCATTTACAACGATATAAGAGTAAAAAATTGAAATAATAAAATAAAATAAAATAAAATAATTTCTTTTAATGAGCTTCAAATATAAAAATTAATTTTTAAATTAATTCAAATCTAAAATTTTATAAGACTATGGTTAGCCGCGGCACTTATTATAAGCTGCTTTTTATCTAATATACCGCGAGGTGCATATTTAACTTGGATCTTAAGTTGTTGACTATTTGGTTTGATCAGCCCTAAAGATGATGTAATCAACTATTAAAAAATAGATAATAATGAAGAATTATTTCAAAGAACCCATAACCATCAAGCTGTGTGATCATTTATTAGGTGTAATGCGTAAGAAGTCTATGTGTGATAATATTTGGGTAATCGATAAGACATAAGATATTTTAATGTTAATATATGATGAAAAATCGTTAATTGCAGTATATTAATTTATATAAGTTATAGAGTGTGGGACTAGAGAGGAGGGAATAGGTAGGTGCATGGATATCGTTTTTTAGGGAGGTGCAATAGGGATATAATAAAATGAGTTGAAAACAATAAGAAAAAATACTTGCAAATAACAGCTCCCAATTAGTTCAATTATACGATCAAATTTAAGTTGGTATTTATAAAATTCATTTATAAGTATCAAGAAAGATACATGCTGATGGGGAAAAAAATATAGTTAGCATCGGACATGCGAGCCAAAACTTACATATTGTTAATTATCATGTGGGAGACTTGTTATATATTGTTAACCACCGAGACTAATATCTCATCAGATAATAATATGAGACAAATACAAAGCCAATCAGAAAATCACATAATCTCAGCTTTTTTTTTTTTTTTGGGTGGTAAATTATCAACTTTCATTCTTTATAAATTTCATAAAGCTGTCATCCTTTTGGCCATCAATTTTAATAGTATAAACTGTATTTGGATTATTTTATTTTATTTTCAAAACATTTTATAATTCAAATGTTTAAGGAAGAATATTGATTTTTTTTAAATGTAAAATAAACTGATTCAAACATGTAGTAATCCATCAAGCTAATAATCTATAATCAATGTCAGTTTATTAATCTAGAAAGAATTCTTAATTTTTTTAGTCAAAAATTGTGACCTAGAACTTATCCTTTAAATATTAAAATTATAATGGAAATATATATATTAGCTATTAATCAATATTTAAAAGCACAATACTCCAGCTAAAATATATAACTATAAACGCTAAATATATGTTGACAGTGTTTTATTTCTTAACCTGTACATGATCTACTTGTCCAAAGCTTTACTGGTAACGAAACACATACAGAAGCATTTGAAGTTATAGTTACCATTAGAAAGATACATGACATATTAAAGAGCATATATGCTGAAGTTAGAGACGAATCAAAAAGGGGTAAAAGGGCCTTGATCCCCTTGCTCTAAAAAAATTGAAATGAAGAGTCTTCCCACCTCAAATGTTGGTAATAAAAAAATAAAAAAATCTGATTATAACACCATCAATCGTTAGCAATCCCATAAACTTCAGACAGCTACTTTAGCAGTATATATAAATTACTTGCAGATATATTGACAGATAACTATAAATTAGATATTTTTCGATCCATTTTCCTGGACCAATTTTATATCCAAGTAATTGTATAAGAATAAAAAACATCATTCTATCTTGCAGATCATGTAAGCAGTTAGTAGGACGAGTACCTTATATGAGAAAGAGAAAAGACAACACAAAATTCAGCCAACCTACTACTTCACTATTAAAAAATTTTAGAGTAAATACTTATTTTAATATTTTAAAATTTTAAGTGACATTAGTTTAATTCTTTAATAATTGTTGGCATTAAATTAGTCTTCTAATTTGATACTAATAAAAAATATATCGAATGACTAATTTGATATTAAAAAATACACCAAAAAACTAATTTAATGTAAAAAAATTAATATTAAAAGACTAATTTAATGTCACAAATTATTAAATAACTAAAATGATATCACTTATATTTTTAGAGGATCAAAATAAATATTTACTTAATATTTTATCTTGCAATACATACCTCGTGTAATTCAACCAACTATATGGTGCAATCTTTTATATATTTTCTTGTAACAGTGTTGGATTTATACAATAATTTGCTAAGAGAAAATAAATTGCATTGCACGTATACATAGATAATCTAGCAATGCAAGCATAAAAGGTGAAAGCTTTTGTTAAGAAAGATAAATTGCAGCTGCCTGTAACATTATATTTTATAGCCAACAAATCCATGCTTAAATCGATTATTGACTATAAGTCTGCAATAACACCAAAGCTATTGGTGAAAAATAGACAATGGGAGATGCCACGTCAGCGTAGGTTTTCTCCTACAGATCACTTACACAGACAAAGTTGAATGGTTGATGATGATGGTCAAACCATGGGGACCTACAACTCACCTGTCCAGGAAACATGGCCTTGGAATTGGGACCCGCTCTTCTTTCCTTGTTGCAAGACAACTCAATTAAAATCATTTCAAACAACAATGCACACGATCTAATATATAAATAAGTACAATTAACATACCGGTGATTAATACTTGAAATTTGTGGTTAAGGGTTCAATTTTAAGGATTTGATTTTTGATTTATATGTATAAAAAAATATTTATTAAGAAAAATTAATTTATTAAATAAATCTTAGTATTTCGATAAATTAATTCTCATAATTATGTACAGATAATATTCTAAGAAAAAAAAAGTACAAAATAAAACAGTGAAGATAATCCCCTTAAAGTTTCAAAATGAAAGGTAATAATATTTATAAATAAGAACTAGATAATTGCATAATATAATTGTTTGATTTCCAGTTTAAATTAAAGTTTTTGATTTTTGCTTATAAATATTATTACATCTTAATTTGTTTTTGTAATTCTTTCCTTTAAAATTGTCTTAAGAGTTTTGTTTCCGTAGTACAATAAAAAAAGTATTTTTAAAATTTAATAAAAAGGGATATTTAGTTATTTACATTGAGAAATGACTATCGACTGTCGATTTAAAAAAGTTAAAAGATGATAATAAATATGTTAATTATTTGATGATCAACCATTAATTTGCATGCATGCCTAAATTTATTTAATGGCTGTCAGTGATATGTATACCAATTAGTTATTTGATAGTAATTTCTTTTCAATGATGACAATTGTTTGCAAATATCATATCCTTTGCATAAAGACACGTCAGTTTAGTTATGACAACATTGGCTGAAATTTTATGCCGTGCACCTATTAGAATGTTTCTTGGAAATAAATTCAGAGATTTGGACAGGTTTGAGCGAAGAAAACAATATGTTTCTTCGTCATGTTTGTCTATTGTTATAAAATTTAGGTCAAATTACCGACTATTTCTTTCAACGTTACCTCTTATATCATATGTACAGTGTACTTAACTCTACCTAGTTTTATCGGTAAATAAGTTTTCTTCCTAAATTCACAATATGGTATAAGACCCTTTTTATTTAAAAATTCGTCAACAGACTGACAAAGTTTTATGTACAAAATTAAGCAATACATGTTTCGGAACGACAACTCATACTTCTTTGTTCCAAAATCCTTGCATCTCCAATTGAACATGAAATGCAGAACTCTTGAAATTCAGATTCTAAGCTTGGGTGAAACATAAAATGGTGGCTAATGAAATTGTGCTTATTTTTTAAATTTGGTCAATTGTGTTTGATTTTTATTAATTAAATTAGCCAATAAATGTCTTAATTTAGCTTGACTGTGCACACTTGTACATTAAATTTAAAATATTTAGGGTATGCTGAACAAGTTGAACAAAATTATGATGTCTAAAGACTTTATGGGTAAAATAATAAAATGAGTGATCAAATTAAAATGAAGTACCTTTGAAAACAGAAGATTATAATATTCTTCAGTCAAATTATAAAGAGTAGCGGGGACAAGAAAAATCATAAATGGGCGTTGTCACTGAAAATTGATGATCCATCTTCTATCAGCTAACAACATGAACAACAATGGAGAAATATGACTAAGAGTATATTTAAAAAAGATTAATTCTTTTTTAAAATAATTTTTTTTGAAAAAAAATTGTTTTATATAAAATTTATCTTGTTTGTTTAAAGTGTGTAAAATTGATTATAAGTTAAAATTATTTTTCTATAATTAAAAATAACCTTTTTAAAAAAGTTATTATTTTAAGCTTTTAATTATTTGATTTCAGATTATTTCAAAAGTTTTAAGAGAAAAATACTTATTTGCCTTCAGTCAAATAATTCTTTCAATTATTTCATATATTTTTTGGTAATTTCATACATAAAAATGATTTTTTTATACAATCAAAACAAAACTCTTTATCATAAAATCAATTATGAATTAACATATCTAAATATAAATTAATTTTCTTATAATCAATTTTCTTAAAAATCAATTATATACATAATTAATTTTTTTCATAATTTTTTTTTTACAACTAATCTGAAGACACACTAAATATACTGATGTACTATATTATAAGGATAAAGTCATGAAAACTAACTTGAATCGTAGTAATGGAACTAAGGATCAACCACTAATTATGGCCTAAGGAAAAAGCAATGCAATGGATGGCTACTATCAATTCAGTGTCTAATTTAGGGTTCATTTGTTGGCGCATTTGAGCTTTATTTTCTATGCTTTTTCTGATGTATTTTCTATTTTCGGCACTGATTTTTTAAAACCCCAAATTATTAATAAAACTTCCACTATCTCTGTTTTTTTTTTATTTTTTATTTAAAGAAGGGGCAGATCAAAATGGTAAGTGTCCTTAGAGGTTTGACTATATTTGCGTGGGTAAAAGTGCGAGACACAAACACGTGAATAATGAAGCAAAATTCAGAGCCGTCACAATCGAATTTGCGCGTGGGCCCACTTGCCTATATAGCTCAACCCGCGAGTTCTGCGTAAGAAGTGACTAGGTTTCTTATTTACTTAATTATAGTTTTTATTATAATGAACTTTGCTAAGATTATACGTACTGTCATTTTTAGAATTTCAGAATGAACCTCTACCGTACTGTCATTTAACCTTTGTTTGGAATAAGAGAAAATAAGAAGAGAGAAATGTGATTAAGAGAAAATTGGTAGAAAATGAAGTTTTCTCTCGTTTGAATGTAAGAAGAAAACTGAAAAGAAAGAAAACTTCAGTGTGGGACCCATTAAAAAAATTTCTTCTCAAAGTTGCGAATAAAATAGGAGAGAAAACAAAGCTTGAGTGATCTGTTGCCGTCAAAATCACTCCTGCGGCATGTTCCATCGCGACCTGAAACCTGAGAACCTTTTGTTGGATGAGAATGGAGTTTAGTTTAGTAGCTCGTCTTATTTTTATTATTAATTTTTTTTATATATTGAATGTACGAATACTTTAGGTAGTAAATGAAATAAGTGATCTAATAGAGGATTAAATCTTTAAAATCATTGTAGCATCACAACCTTAAATACTTAAATTGGTGTTAAGTAAGTTACAAGCTTACTAAATTTTAAAATATTTCTTATATAATTTCAAGGAATGAACTGTGGTCGAGTTTAGATAACAAATTATGTTATTTCATTATTTTTCATATGTTCAACCCAAAAATAAAAAGAAAAGTAGTAGAATTAAAAAAAATTTGTTGTACAATAATAGTATCTTAAAATCAATTTTTGTGTCAATTTAGATTAAAATTTCTTTCCTGAATTTTAAGAATGGACCTTCCACATTAGTTTGATATATTTGATGAATTAATTCTCTAAGTGATAATCTAATGTTCAAATTCGAGTTGTGAAAGCCAAAAGCACACACTGCACACACTACCTTAATTACCACCAGGCTAAACCTTAAGTTAATAGACTTTAAATTTAATTTAAGTATCAATATTATAAGAAAGTATAGTATTTATATTGACCAAAAGTTGCCGTGTCCATAATGCAAAATTGAACTAGCCTACCAAGTAAGATAAGGTAGTCATTGGCCATAATAGATCACCAATCAGTCTAACCGCCTATATTTGGGGACACCAATGCCCCTATAAAGAAGATCTTTCTATTTTGTTACTGTATATGAACAATGTTCCTAAAGCAGTGAATTAAAAAAGTTTTTGATTAAATTTTAATTGTTTACTTGAATTAAGTGATATTATAATTATGTAATATATATATATACATGATTTATAATATATATTATTAATAATAAAATTTATAACTAGATTTTAAAATTTTAATTTTTAAGTCTTATATCACTTTTAATTAAATAATCAAGTGATTGAGATATTTATTAATATTATTTTTAAAAAATAACCTATTCACATAAAATTGATTTATTAAATTTGTCCGATTTTGATCAGCTCAACCCGATCTAACAATAAATTCAATTGTGACAATGAATTATAATTAGATGAAAAACCACCTCAAAGTCTAATTGATCAATTCGATCCAAATAACATTGTTATGACCTATTAAACCTCTCCTAATATTTTCATAACTTTCCACATTGTTCAACAACTAATTTTGAGCATTGAAGTGGACTCGACATCATCAACTTGTCATTACGTATCAAAAGATATCATTATAATAAATAAAATTTTATTATAATCAAGTTTATAATAATTTGTTTAACATATAATATTATATAAATTATTAATAACTTAAAAATTGTTTTCATTTGTCAATAATTTTATATTTTTGTAAATACAATAATCGTAATATAAAAATTAAAACTATATCACAAATAATTAGGACAAGGATATTTTCCATTTGTAATAAAAAAAACACGCTATAGAGATTACGGGTCATTCTATCATACTCAAGAAGTTTTGTTACTCAACTATATATACATTAAAATATTATTATAAATTTATTTATAAAAAAAATATATTTTCATATTATAAAATTACTTGGAGTAGGGATACAAGTAGGGGATGGGATAGAATTCCCCAATACTACGCTCGTGAATAAATTAAGGTTAACATTCAAATTAAGCTTAAAATTGAGTATGGTTACAATAACTTTTTTTGACAAGTAACATTTAATAAATATATTTATAAAGAATAACACGTGATGATTCCTTATGAATAAATAAGGATTGTATATTAATTAATTATTTATATATATATATTGTAAAAAAATAAGTTTTGTTTTTGTAAGTTCTTAATTCTTTGTGAGCTATAAAATAATATTTGAGTTTCACTTAAATCATTTTTAAAAATTCATATTTACAAATTATTTACTTCACATATTTAAGCAACAATAATAATTATTTAAAATATATATATAAAGTGGTTTGTCAACTACGATAAGCACAAGGATACTTAGGATAGGCTTCTTTGAAGAGACAGTAGTTGTCTTAATAAAAATTAATTGTTGAAATAATACAATCAATATAAAAAAAGAAATAAATGAAGTGGCGGCCATGTGCGGCAGGCGCATTTCCGATCAACCCAATAATAGCAAGCCACATGAAATTTCCTTCTTTTTATTGTCGCAATGACTAATTTATCCTTTTCATGATTTCTTTATGTTGTATGTAGCAGTGGCAATTATGATTTCTTTTTAAAAGAGCAATTATGCTAATCAATACTATTACTGTTTGCGATTAGTCATAATGTCAATTACTGTAGAAAAACACAAACTTCGTTATGACATGTTTGTTTGTTAAGTGTATATATAAATATATATATGTATATCCTTGCAATCCACTCATAATGATTTACAAAAGAGAGGGTTTTCTATTCACAATAATTGACTAAAACCATTTTATAGATATGTACATTATAAATATGTATGCCATCGATATTATATTTTTTTTTATCGGATAATGCAGAATTTTTACAAATTTAATCTTTTTTGTTGCAGTATAATTCTTTTGTGCTGCTTTTGAATAAACAGGTGATTTTAATGACACAATACACACCAAGGCACCTTGAAGTATCGATTATTTATTTTATACTTATAGGTCGCACAACTTATAACACTAATTGATTTATATTAACTTATATTATACCACTTCAAAAAAACAAACAGCCAATTATATAATTTATTAATGGTGAGTAATTGTATAACTAGCCATGAACCAGGTATAGGGTTTAAGAATGTCTCATAATTAAATTTTAGTGTTTATTGAGGTTTATCATTAATTAATTGCTATTCATTTTTCAGGTAACCATTAATTCATATTAATATTTTCATTTTTTAGAAATAAAAAAAAATGAATTCATAATTTAATATATCATATTCATGATACAAAAATTGTTGAGAGAACTTGTTACTTAAAAGTAGTTCTAAATTTGGTAAAATGCCTACAAGATGTCAAGAGCTGTTAATTATATAATTTAAATTAATATTGGAGAAGAGTAGTAATAATAAAATTCTTTTGGTCTCTATATATCTTTCATCCATTTTTTTTTGTTTAGAGAATAATTTTAGATTTAATTTATAAAATTTAAAATTCTCAATAATTTAATTATTCTATCCATTTTACCATAATTCTATTAATAAAAACTACTAAAAAAGATGTTAGAACTATGTCGAGAATTCAGCATTCTCTGTTCATAGAAATTTAAAATTTGAGAGATTAAAGTGATAAAAATAATTTTTAAAAGACATGTAAAGAAGAAAAAAAGGAGTATTTTACTCATTAATAATTAACCATGGTTGATGAGATGAGATGAGACGAGATGTGATGGAGAAAGGGGAAATGATGGATAGGATAGTAGTGAATAATAATTAACCATGGTTAACAAAAAAGAATTAACAGTCATCAACCGTCCCTAACTCCGGAGGTCAACAACAACAAACGTGTCTAATAGCCCATTCCATTAGTCAGTGATATTTGCAGACAAGACAGAGAGAGAGAGAGCAGCTAGAGAGAGAAAGAGGAACCTAATCAAGTGACCGTGTCTGTCTGGGCATTGTAGGGGAAGACAGGGGGCAAAGCTTCAGCATTTGGTCTCTTACTCCTTTTTTGTTCCTTCCCTTCCTTTCCCTTGTCCCTCCTTCTCGCCGCCGTCACCCTCACTCTTTTTCCGGCAAACATTTCCAAGCTCAGTTCTTTTTTTTTTTTTTTTTTTTCATTTTTAATAATATTTTTGTTTTTGTTTCCCTCTCCTCTTAGTTTACTCTTCCCTGATCTGAGAAAAGCTGCACATTCCTCCCCTCCGCGATTGTTGTATCAGCTCATCAGTACTTCCCTCTGTTCCCTTCCCATTTTGTGGTTTTAGCTGTTTGGCTTGCAAGTCACTCAAAATCTGATTTCATCATCGGAGAGATGAATTGCTGATAGATACTCTTGACAACCGCCCCAACAATTTCCAAAGGCAACCAAACCAAATGAAGACGCACGTAGACGGAGCCTCCGCCACACCGAATCCCTGCGAAGGTCCTCTCTCTCTCTCTCTCTCTTTCTTTGTCTTATTTCTTCATTGGTCTTTCTCTTCTTGTTTGTTATGAACAAATACTACTCATAACTAGAACTTGGGAGGGGCTCTTGTTCATTTTCGACTTTCTCTGGTTATGAGGTTTTTGTCTTTTTAATAATAAAAAGCTAACGTTTTTTTTCGCATTCATTTTGCTTTCCATAGTTGTTTTCTCTTTCCGTGCTTGCTTGCTTTGTTTTTCTGCCACATAATAATGGCAAATACGAGGATGGGTGTTTTGACTTATGGGTGATGGACACGTGTTGCAGGAGCAGAGAAGAAGAGCATCAACCCGGAGCTCTGGCAAGCTTGTGCGGGACCGCTGGTGAACCTCCCGCCGGCTGGGACTCACGTCATCTACTTCCCTCAGGGCCACAGCGAACAGGTGAAGTGCCTTCAGTTAATATACCTTTTTTCTTTTCTTTTTTTTCTTTCCTAATTTGTTAGATCATGTCATGTAGTTCACTTTTTGGAATATCTAACTACGTTTGGTTATCTTTGCAACGCTTTTGTTCACCCTCAACATTTTTCTAATCTAGTTCTTAACTCTTCCTGAAGATTTTGTTTTGAGCCAATCGTTTGTTTGTGTGTGTGCAAATATCAATAA
Source organism: Styphnolobium japonicum (assembly GCA_023212625.1). Classification (NCBI taxonomy): domain Eukaryota; kingdom Viridiplantae; phylum Streptophyta; class Magnoliopsida; order Fabales; family Fabaceae; genus Styphnolobium; species Styphnolobium japonicum. The sequence continues at coordinate 30,323,935 of JALBWW010000012.1, forward strand.
TATCGTCCCTGTTTCTTTGACAGATATTTCTGTTTTATTCTTCACTTTTTGTTTTTTTTCAATAGTTTCCCGTGGTCCTAGAATTCTTTCACAGAAAAATGGTGAAAGGATCATTATTCATAAAATAAAATTTCTTCTAGGCTTATGGTGGTTCGAGAATCCTGTTGGTGCAGCCACCTATAGTGATGTGCAAAATAAGGGGAAAAAAGCTTGAAGCATGGTATATTATATAATGTTTTCAGTAATCTTTCGTTTCAGAGCTCAAGTACATTTTGACTTCTTGTTTCAGGTTGCAGCATCATTGAAGAAAGATGTGGATGCCCAAATCCCCAACTATCCCAATCTTCCCTCGAAGTTACTGTGTCTCCTTCACAATGTCACCTTGCATGTATGGTGAAATTTCTGTCCTTTAATTTCTGCTTAAGAAACGAGCTTTTAGAGTTATTTTATTTTATTTTGTCCATTTTTTTGGCAGGCTGATCCAGAAACAGATGAAGTATATGCTCAGATGACGCTTCAACCAGTGCCTTCTGTAAGCACCATTCACAATGACCGAAATGCTATACTCCTAAACCACTATGATATGCCAAACATCGAATTATAGAATGTAGTTGTTTCCAAATTGCAAAGAGAAAGGCTTGAACAATTCTACTTAAATACTAGAAATTCTGGAAACATAAATCTGCATGTCCCAAAGTTTCCAAACTCTCCTGATCTGTTGACATTATCTGTGCAGTTTGACAAGGATGCTTTATTAAGATCAGATCTTGCTCTCAAGTCAAGTAAGCCACAACCTGAGTTTTTCTGTAAGCAACTGACAGCAAGTGATACGAGTACTCATGGAGGATTCTCTGTACCTCGCCGAGCAGCAGAGAAGATTTTCCCCCCTCTTGTAGGTGAATTTCCTAGTTCAAGTAGTCAATTAACACTTCAGAGTTTGATCTATAGTCCATATTTCCATATAGGATTTTTCTATGCAACCTCCTGCTCAAGAACTTGTGGCTAGGGATTTGCATGATAATGTTTGGACATTCCGCCATATATATCGTGGTATGTTTTATATACAGCCATTTATAAGTTGAAACAGCTGCACCATCAGAAACTTATCCTGTAATTTGTTGACTTTTTTGTCAATCCTATTTCTGAAAATCTTTTCCCTATTAATGATGTCCCTTAACTAGGACAACCAAAACGTCATTTGCTTACAACTGGATGGAGTTTATTTGTTAGTGGAAAGAGGCTTTTTGCTGGAGACTCTGTTTTATTTATAAGGTAAGGGTAACTAATTGATACCTTTTGTATTGTTAGTGTTTGACTGCCAGGTTTCAAAATTGTCTTACAATATGTTGATGCATCATATTCAAACTTTCCCGTTTAGGTTCAACTCATTTAAGCAAAAATCTTACATTTTTACTAAATTTCCTGATTTTTAATGTTTCTGGGCAGAGATGAAAAGCACCAGCTTCTTTTGGGTATTAGACGAGCAAACAGGCAACCCACCAATATATCATCCTCAGTACTATCAAGTGATAGTATGCACATTGGAATTCTTGCTGCAGCAGCTCATGCTGCTGCAAACAATAGTCCCTTCACCATCTTTTATAATCCTAGGTCAATATCTTTCATTTCCTTTATTCTTACAGTACTAATGCATAATTTCTTTGATTACCAGTTTGCTTTCTTGTCTGTTCAATCAAATTGCAAAGGCTGGGTTGGCTACTTTGTCAAATGAACCAGTGTTCTCAATTCTAAAATTTCAAACTTACATCTTTCTTCTGTGTGCAGGGCTAGTCCCTCAGAATTTGTTATTCCTTTAGCCAAGTACTACAAGGCAGTGTACAGCCACCAAATATCACCTGGCATGCGTTTCCGAATGATGTTTGAAACTGAAGACTCAGGAACAAGAAGGTGCCTCACTCTGAGCCCCATGTATTGGAAGTATATTTTTGTAAATTGTGGATGATAAGTTGAAAATAATGCCTTGATGATGAAAACATGGGTGGTTGAATATTATAATTGGAAGATGTAATTAGTTTGGCTTGTAATAGATATTATACTTGGAAATGGTTATGATAATAAATATTAAATTCAATTGTATTGCAGGTATATGGGTACAATTACAGGTATCAGTGATCTGGATCCTGTGAGATGGAAAAACTCGCAATGGCGTAATTTGCAGGTAGAATTTCTGTCATCCTTTTGCAATTCAACAACGTAAAATTTTTCCATCCATCAGTAGATGAACCCTGGACACTTATATTTTCAGAATATATGTTTTTTGTTTTTGAAGTTCTTTTATCAGCATAAGCAGTGGTTGTTAAGTTACATATCATTGGTCAGGTTGGTTGGGATGAGTCAACTGCCGGGGAAAAGCGTAGCAGGGTCTCAATCTGGGAAATTGAACCTGTTACTGCTCCTTTTTTCATCTGCCCTCCTCCGTTCTTCAGATCCAAGAGGCCAAGGCAACCAGGAATGCCTGGTAAACAATTCTACTAATTTGTTTTAGATGCAAAAATGAAGTATGTTGAATTTTTCTCGAGCAACCTCTGCTAGATTCTTTCATTCTTGAGCTTCTCACTTGTTTCCTGACAAATCATTTTATCAAATTTCTGAATAAAGGAAAATTTGAATCTGGTTTCATGATTGGAAATTTATAGTTTATTTTGGCTTATTTTGTGTTTACTTTTGCAGATGACGAACCATCTGATTTTGATAACCTTTTCAAAAGGACAATGCCTTGGCTTGGTGATGATATGTGCATGAAGGATCCCCAAGGTCTCCCTGGCCTGAGCTTAGTTCAATGGATGAACATGCAGCAAAATCCTGCTCTGGGTAGCTCATTGCAGCCAAATTATGTGCCTTCCTTGTCTGGATCTGTTTTGCAAAATCTTCCTGGTGCAGATATTGCCCGCCAGCTGGGATTTTCTGCTCCACAAATTTCTCAGTCAAACAATGTAGCCTTCAATGCTCAGAGGCTACTTCAGACTGCACAACAACTTGATCACCTTCAGAAGCTACCTTCCACATCTAGCACATTGGGAACAGTCATGCAGCCGCAGCAACAGTTGGGTGATATCACTCAACAACCTAGGCAGAACTTGGCAAATCAAACTCTTCCACAGAATCAAGTTCAGGCCCAACTTTTGCATCCCCAGAATCTTGTCCAAACCAACAATATTCTTCAACAGCAGCAACCATCCATTCAAAACCATCAACTTCATAGAAGCCTTTCTCAGAACCCACCACAGCAGCAGCAACAGCAGCAACAGACAATTATGGGTCAGAATCAACAGCAAAGTTTGATCCAATCCCCTATTCCTGATCATGTTAATCAACAATTACAGATGTCTGATAATCAGATTCAGCTTCAGTTGTTACAGAAGCGTCAACATCAACAACAACAAACGCTCTTGGCACAGCAATCTGCATTGCAGCAGCCTACTCAACTTACTCAAATCCAAGACCAGCAGAGGCAGCTTTTAGATATGGCACAGAACATCTCTAGGGCACTAACACCTGGTCAAGTGCTGGAAATTCCTCCGATACTTCAAAATTCACTCCCTGAGACTAATTCTATCACACATCAGATGACAAAGGCTAATGGCCAGAACAATATTCAATTCTCTCATCTGCCTCAGCAGCCAAAGCTTCAACAACAGCAACCTGGCTTGCTGTCTGAAATGTCTGGCCACATGGCACTTCCCCCTATCCCTACAACCAACCAGCTCTCTGCTGCTGGCAGTAGTATACTGACCGGAGCGGCTGGTGCAGGGCAATCTGTAATTACTGATGATGTTCCATCTTGTTCCACTTCACCTTCTACAAATAACTGTGCCAATGCGCTTCCACCATTGATAAATTCCAGATTCCATAGAAGCACAACAATAGGGGATGACATGGCTCAGTCTGCTGCCACAATCTTGAGTTCAAATGCCTTAGAAACCATGTCATTGAATGCAAACTTGGTAAAAGATTTACAGCCAAAGTCTGAAGTTAAGCCTTCTTTGAACATTTCCAAAAATCAGAATCAGGGGAATTTTGGTCCTCAGACATACTTGAATGGTGGTGCTGCCCAGACAGATTATTTGGATACATCATCTTCTACAACATCAGTTTGCCTATCTCAGGGTGACGCTCATATGCATCAGAGTAACAACCCATTATCTTACAATCCACAGTCTATGTTGTTTAGAGACAGTAGTCAAGATGGGGAAGTTCAGGCAGATGCTGGGAGCAATGTTCCATATGGCAATAACATTGATAGCCAAATGGGAATGCCACTGAATCCAGATTCCCTTTTAACCAAAGGCACATTGGGGCTGGGGAAGGATTTGTCGAATAATTTCCCTTCAGGAGGCATGCTTGGTAACTATGAAAATAACAGAGATGCTCAGCAGGAACTTTCATCTTCAATGGTTTCACAGACATTTGGAGTCCCTGATATGACCTTTAATTCAATTGATTCCACAATAGATGGTAGTAGCTTCTTGAATAGGGGTCCATGGGCTACGCCGCCACTGCCGCCTCCTCCTCCTCCACCGGCGCCGCAGTTTCAGCGGATGAGGACATATACCAAGGTTTATTGTTATTGTTGTTGTTGTTGTTATTTTAATAATAAATCTTGTCTCGATGGTGGATGTGTGCTCTTCATGTGTGTGTATACAAAATTAGCTTTTTTGTCCTTATAGGTATATAAACGGGGAGCCGTGGGAAGGTCCATAGACATAACACGGTATTCAGGTTACGAGGAGCTTAAGCAGGATCTTGCTCGTAGGTTTGGCATAGAGGGACAGCTGGAGGATCGGCAAAGGATAGGCTGGAAACTTGTCTATGTAGATCATGAGAATGATGTTCTACTAGTGGGAGATGACCCTTGGGAGTAAGTCCTATGATTTCCTTTTCTCATTGTCTCTGTCTTTGTGCATGTGCATATTCCTCGCTGGCAAGACAAATTATGTTTCTAAGTTCAATAGTTTCTAAGTTCAATAGTCATTTTGTTCTCCCTGGTAGCCTTCCTACTGGAAAGCTTTCTTCCATAGTTGATGCCTCACCCCTCTCCTTAGGACAAGGATGACAAAGATGACAAATAATGTCTCATTCTTTATGCAATGTTTGGAAAAGGGAAAGGGGTGGAAAGGGAGATAAAGGGAAGGGAAGGGAAGGGATGGAGGGGGATACCTTTCCCCTTGTTTGGATGTTTAAGTAAAAAAAATGAGGGGGCTCCTTTCCCCCTCCTTACCCCCCAATTTGAGGGGGAATAATTTTGGAACTTTGAGGGGGAAGGAGGGGGAACACTTCCCCCTCTTTTCCCTTCCTTCCCCTTCATTAAAAGTTATCCAAACAAGGGTAGAGGTTGTTTTTCCCTTCCCTTCCCCTCCCTTCCCCCTCCTTACCTGCATCCAAACAATGCATTAAGTTGGTAGGCTTGAAGCGTGACTGCTTGTGCAACTAATTTCACCACTAGCCACATGATAAGTCAGAGGGATATTGATGGCTAACAATTCAACTTTCCTACTTCTTTACTTGTATTTTCATGAAAATTAGGAGGAAAGGCAAATTCTTCAGAGCATTTTCATGATGTAAAATATCAAACCCCAAAAGAATTGGAATAATGTGCATCTTGTATTAGGTGTGGTTCCTGAATGCCAACAATATATTACTGTTGCAGATATGTTTAAATTTAGACTAAAATTCCCAAAACCCTGAATTTTTTCAATTAGTTGATTTGATATCTTAATTGTTTGTTATGGGATTTCAGGGAGTTTGTCAACTGTGTCCGCTGTATTAAAATACTTTCTCCTCAAGAAGTGCAACAGATGAGCTTGGATGGAGATTTTGGCAATGGTGGCCTTCCAAATCAAGCCTGTAGCAGCTCTGATGGTGGGAATACTTAAATGGAGTCCATTAATATGCTAACTATTCTTCCATGTTGGTAACTAAGGTTGTTTCTAGGAGATATATACATTATTGTTCCAAAGGCGGTTATTATGCCACTGTGGACGTTCATCAGGACTTAAAAGTGATCTTTTGCAGTTGAAAAGAGAAATTTTAGCAATGCTCTGGACTGGCAAATTTGAAGAGCCAAAAAAAAAAGTGGAGAAACTTAACTGCCGCTAATGCTACAACTTCAATCAAGGTGCTAAACTGGTGATGAATCAAATATTTGGAGCACCGCTGCACCCCGGCTAAGTTAGATGTGTTTGAAGCCATAGATATGATGATGTTGTTGTAAGATTGAACAATATTTTTCTCGGCATGGTTAGAAATATCTAATTCAGTGTATTGTAGATAGAAAGGTTCAAATATTACGTCTGTGTATAAATTTGTAGGTTTGTTCTGCCTTTTTAGAGGAATTGCTGACATTTGAATAGAATGATGGCTCACTGGTTGGGCCTTTGTAAACACTATTAGGCAGCTAGGTTTTTCTGAAACTCACGATCCTCCACCCATTGAGGCACAAATAGCCAAGAGGGAAAAGTAGAAAAACTTCAAATGTTGTATGTATGTAAAGGCCAAATAGATACTTGAAGCATGAAGTACAGAAATAGGTGGAGCGTTGTTAAGCTGTAAAAACAGTTCAATTAATTACAACTAGTTGCATCTTGCTTTTAAAATTAAGAAGGAAGCTATTTACCTCGGCTTGTGCTATTGCTTTGTTTTAAAATCAAATAATGTTTTTGACACATGAATATGATGTTTTTTCCATCGATGCTCAATGTGTAGGATTGACATTCTAATTCAGTAAAATTCTTGATGAAGAATCACCATTATTCGTTATATTAGAGACACGAGCGAATGCCAACGACGAGTGTGTTATTCTGAGAAATTGCTTTTTCAGTTACAATTTCTAAATTTAATTTATGACTCTCGGATGGAAGGGCTGTTTGACAATGTTTGAAGTTTGGGTTTAATTCCTAAAATTGAAATTAGGTAATTTTTTTTCTTCTGCCAGAGTCAAAGTTGCGGCGGTGTACCTGTATTTTGGCATCTTAATCTATTATTGGGAACTTTTTCCATTCTTTCTGTAAGTGAAATATTAGGAGCTTTTGAAAGTGTGCTACTATTGGTAATTCGTGTTCATATGAAATTTAGTTATTTGTGACTAGAGAAAGTCGTAGTGGTTAGCAGAGCTCAATTCTCCAAAAGTTGCAAAATATTCAGATTTTGCAGGCAAAATGGTGTTCCGTTCTCCGAATCTCGTCACTAAACACTATTTACGATAGCTTGTCTAGCGAAATTGCATATTGCCAACAACGATCAAGAGATAGCGTGTCAAGACGCTAGTGTAAATAAATGCCAAAAGTAGTTCTTACATGATCACAGAATATGTATAAATAAAAATATGTTATACGCAAATTGTTACACGCCAACAGCTAGATTTACAAACTCAGCACAACTGGTTCAAAAGTGGGTGCTCTCATGAGGTGTAGCCCCACAAATCTCCACTCTCTATGATTCCAACTAAAATATCTAACTTTGACTTATCTATTTCAAAAAAATTGTTATTTAGAAATATTTAAAAATTAACATAAGCAAATGAATAAACAAAATATCGGGTAAAAAATAATTGAAAAATAGGAAAAGAATCATATCGTTTGAGAAGATAAAATAGTTTTCAAAGTTTTTTTTTTTTGTTTTTTGTTTTTTTTACTTTTGCATTCACAATCAACGGTTGACATTTATTTATTGTGTGTAAAAGGTTTCATATAAAATTGATTGAATCCGGTTGGCCAAAATAAATAAGTAATTTTACCTTATTTGGATACATCTGGTCCGTTTGTTAGTGGTACACGGATGAGGTTGGACGGCTGTGATGAAACAAATTGGGGTTGGGGAAACAAGGGCACCTAAGTAGCTAACTACAACTACGAACTCCAACTAAACCATTTAGGCGGAGCTTTCAATTGGGGAGCAACAGCAACCTCGTTTGCATCGACATCGTCATTTGCTTACGCTACCCTTCAAAAGGAACACGATCAATCGTAGGCACAGCCCATTACCCATTAGCATAGCAAGAAGCAGATTCAGTTAGAAAAATGGAGGGTGCAATGCCGTTGTGCAAGTCTGTTACTTCTCATGCTCCTCCTCCTCCTCTAGTAAGCACCTTCTCCTTTTCCCACTACCATACATGCTTTGCATCCTATATATGTTCATATCATCACTTCATACATCATTTTTGCTTATTTTCAAATCCAAATATCACCGAATCAGTTACCATGCTTGCAACTACTTCTAATATTATCCCTTCCTTTCGCTGCTTCTTCTGATCCCAAATATTCCCCACACTTTTACCCATCAAATTCTTATCTTTCCACTCCACTCTCTTTCACATTAGAAATAGCAAATCATCTGTGATCTGATTTTCATATTTAGAAGTTTGAGTTGATATAAATTATAATGCAATTGATAATTGAAAGGGAAGCCTGTACTTGAATACATTGAATGGAGGAGAAATGTCACATACATACTTGGATATTGTCTTAAATGGACTATCAGTTCTAATACTATACATCCTGATCTTGGAATTTAATTGCAATTTTGCTTTTGGTTTCTTTTGTTTTTTTAAAACCATTTTCTTACCTGAATATCTTCCTTTTTTTTCTTTTTCTTTTTGAAGGGCTTGTTTGTGGGGAGGACTAGAGGAATAAAGAGTTCCCAATGCAGCTTTTTAGCGGGAAATAAGGTGAGCTTTCCCAGGCAAAGAGCTCAAAGTGCTCAACTTAGTCATAAGCACACAACACATGGTGGGGCTCTCCGTGCTACTTGTCAAGCTGACAAAATCCTGGTGGCAAATAGAGGAGAAATTGCTGTTCGTGTTATTCGAACTGCTCATGAATTGGGCATTCCATGTGTGGCTGTGTACTCAACCATAGACAAGGATGCACTTCACGTCAAGTTGGCTGATGAAGCTGTTTGCATTGGTGAAGCGCCAAGTAGTCAATCGTAAGTTACATATATCACTGCCTTTTCATTATTAATTTGGATTTTTATTCATATGCATGTATGTAACTACTCTCTACATCGGTAAATAATTTCTTTTATTTGTAGTGCTAATAGGTGCTGTCATTCTTGTGTTTGAACTTTGAAGTCATGCTATGCTAATCTCTATTATTCTCATTGACAGGAATTGTGGATCAAATGCTTGTAATCCATTACAAGAATATTAGTGGAAACCATTGGCTTTTAACTTTTAAGATTCTAAAAGAGAAACGGCAGTCTGAGATTTTTTTACTATAAGAAAATAATTACCTATATGTAGCTTTTAAAAAGGCCAACAGTACATTTCTAAGTGTTTTGGATTGCTAATGCATAATTCGGTGTTGCTAACACATTTAAAAAAGTCAGTTTTAAAATAATCATATTCCATGATCATATCAGGCTATCACTATATAATATCTTTAGCTTGGTTACTTTCTTGCAAAATCTGTTGTCAAGCAGGTGCAAAGAAATTGCCTGTATCATAATTGGAATTTTATATTTGACTTGATGCGACAATCCCTGGAATGTATATCAGATACAGCTAAATAATGTCACTAAGGATACTGTTATTTGCGTACTTCTAATTACTCATCTAAGAAAGAACAGCCACAAGAAATTTGATGTAATCCAAAGCAATGAAATTAGTTACCTTGCAACAAAATTTCTATAATGCTTAAGAGAAACTCCAAAAAAAAAAAAATCTATTTCCTTTTGTGCAGTTTATCACCCTGAATAAGAAAATTGAAATCTGTAAGGATTCTTTTACTGCTGACTGCATACAATATTGAAAGCTCTAGTTTAGTTTGTATTTCTCCAATATGTATAACAAGAAAAAAACAGATTAAAGTTACATGACAGAGTTTCTGGTGACAATGAACTTTTACTTGTATATTACTCTGTCTCTGTGCAGGTACTTATTGATCCCAAATGTTCTATCTGCTGCCATTAGCCGTAAATGCACAATGTTGCATCCTGGATATGGTTTTCTTGCTGAGAATGCAGTATTTGTTGAAATGTGCAGAGAACATGGAATCAATTTTATTGGGCCTAATGTGAGTAGATTATGGAGTTTGTAGACTATCCAGTTTGTTTGCTTTTTGTCTGATGCCTGGCCTCTCTTACTTTAAAGCTTTACAAACAAGTCTGTGACATGAAATTAACTGCCAAAAATTCACCTAGATTGAATAAGACTTATTTTAACTTGTTCATTAAATCTTAAATCCAGTTTCTGGCTAAAGTATCTTGAAGCACATGAATTTGATGGCCAATCACTACAATAAGTCATCAGCACATCAAACTGATGTTTAGTTTATATCCACATTGATACTGTATGATGAGAATTACTGTTGGCCCATGGTGACCACCTAAGGAGATTGTCCTCTGGCAAGTAAGCAAGCGGTTACTGAGCTTGGCTAAAATAACAGTGTTGTTAACCCCTATACAGAAAATGTGCTTCCAGAGTTGTATTTGATATTTTGTTGGTTTTCTATTTTAATATTAATGATTTTCATTGAAAATTGTTGGTATGCAAGAAAGTTCAGCTTTTATTCATTGTTCTAGCATGTGCCTTGTCAAAAGCAGCTTCCAAGTTATCTGTTTTCCCCAAATTTTATTTGACTTTAATGTATTGGTAAATGCCTCCTTGTTATATATATATGTATATATATATATACAGTTTCTTTAATTCACTCATAAAGCTATAACAGAAAATCCATGGTTCAAATATTTCCTTTTCCAATTATTTGGTAAAACTGAATATTTAGTTAAAACTTTCAGCCTGACAGTATTCGGGTTATGGGTGACAAGTCAACTGCCAGAGACACAATGAAGAAAGCAGGTGTTCCCACGGTTCCAGGAAGTGATGGACTGTTACAGGTATTATATTAGGCTTAGGTTTATTAAATGCTTCAGATGCCTTTAATACAAAAGTTGGAGGTCAATTCAGCTTCCATGGCATCAATTTAATGAAAAGAATTATTGTAACAGAGCACAGAAGAAGCTATCAGGCTGTCAAACGAGATTGGTTTCCCTGTGATGATCAAGGTAGATTACCTTATTATTCTGTATTTGTAACCTTGTGCTGTATTGTGTCTATTTGAAGTGAATTCCAGTTTTTCAGGATGACACAGATCATTCCAAGCATGCTTACATTGTATTTGCATGCATAACATAAATGTATACACTTCAATATACATGTGATAAACGAATCTTATTTGAAAGTAATTTATATTATGATGAATATAAAATTCTTGTGGAAATGGAGTATTTAGAACTTAATTTCAAGTAAAGTTACTGAAGACAAATGGCAAGAAAGAATTTCTTCTGCAGAGTTGTGTAATTACTGGATGAAATTCTGTCCGTTTATTGATTTTTATACTCATTCATTGCGCTTTCCTCTGACAAAGGACAAATCTGGTAGAATTGTCTCCTTTTATAGTTTTCGTAGATGCAAAATGTTCTAACTTCATATTTGTCTACATATCACATGGCAGTTTAAAAGGGGGAGGGGTGTTATGATTCGGGATTATTGCTTACAGTGCAAGGATGGCCACTTTCACTTGCTTAATTAAGTCATCCTTCCTTTGCAGTGACATTAAAATTGTAAATTGAAGATTGTTATGGGTTGAATCTTTCTCTGCCGAAGTCTAAGTTCCCAGTTGAACTAAGTACACTAGCATGAATAGGCTGGCTGGTAGCATATATAGACCTAGAAAGAAATGTGATGATTTATGTTGATTTGTCGAAAGCAGCTTTGTTGACATGTTCCTGCATTCCTTTATGTAAGATATAGGTCCCTCAGAATTAAAATCTCCGGAAGCTTGTTCTCAAGGACCTATAATATAGTTGTAGAGGACCATTATAATTTTATAATAGATGTATGGGCATAGACATGCTAGTTTGTGGCCATGCCAATGGTGTGGTGGTGTAGGTGATGTATAACCCTAGAGGTGTGTTTATCATTTGGAATGTTTCGAAAGTGGAATTTTTTTGGTACTTTGGCAGAGTACTCAACTTTTACTACCATGATTATGTTTGTCAGTTTGTGATTTATTGAAAAGAAATATTTATGTGTCTGATAATCTTCTTTATGATTAATTTGATTTTTGAAATTAAGACTGATTAAATCTGCCATATAAAGTTCCTCTATCCCCTCTCTGGTCCAATTTATATTGTTCATACTGCAACAGTATGATGATTGAGAGAAAGGTAGTCTACCAATTTATGTGAGACAAACATATTGTGTTTCTTAGGCAACAGCTGGTGGTGGAGGGCGTGGCATGCGTCTCGCTAAAGAACCTGATGAGTTTGTGAAGTTGTTACAGGTATTTCCGTCCAAATTGGCATTCCTGTTATGTTGTCTATACTGCTCCCTAATTTACAGTCTTTAGTTTATTAGCTGTTACAATAGTATAATGTGCATTTTTGGTGAAATTTTTTCTATTTCATTTATTTGCAGCAAGCTAAGAGTGAGGCAGCTGCTGCATTTGGCAATGATGGAGTTTATTTGGAAAAGTACATTCAAAACCCAAGGCACATTGAGTTCCAGGTAATGTTATCCTTTTTTCTAATTGAACTTTATAATTTGAGTGAAGCCTGGGGATTAGGAGGATACTTGAGGGAATTTTATGTATGAAGAATGTGGGTCTGGAGGAAACATTCAAGTTGAAGATTAAGGTCATCTTTGAACTTTTTCATATTAAGCACCACAATAATTAATCTCCTACATCAAATACACATCCCAATCCTCGGAAAAGCTCCAGAATAGTAACTTAGTGGAGCTAATCAACATCATTCATTTGGTTAACTAAATTAGATGAATAATGAAAAAATTATAACTCCAAACCCCAAAAAGTTCCGTAATGTGCAGTTTAAATTGGGTTCACTCAAGAAATAAAGTCCGCATCATGCCAATTTCATGCTTCACATTTGGTTACTTTTCAACCATGTATTAGCACCATGCTGCTTCCTTTTCTGGCTATATACTGGTTTACAGCAGGTAGAAGAAAAACTTTGCATTGGGGTCTGGCTAATTGGACAGTCTTATAATTGATTTGATAAATTCCAATTTGATTTGGGTGCTTCGGTTTGAATCCAAGACCTGTATGTTTAGAATACATTAAGAAATTAATTTATTAATTTCCTAATTCTTATTGCACTTGCAGTTTAATACTTTTATCATTGTTAAATGTTTGCTTGCTTGCTTAAATTTATAATATTGTGTGCTTTAATTCTCCAAATCTCCTACTTCAGAATCTACTTTCCAGTTTGCCCCATTGTGTTATTTTTAATCATCTATCCTCTGCTTCCTGTCTTTGTAGGTTCTTGCAGATAAATACGGTAATGTTGTTCACTTTGGAGAGCGTGATTGCAGCATCCAGGTACTATGAACTAACTTATTCCTCCATATATCATCTGTGTGTCTCCGTGTAGTTTGTCAAATTGGTTATTTTTATATCAACCATAACAGTACTTATGTTGGTTATTTAAGAGAATATACATTTGTGTGTTCCGTGAATTCAAGACCCAAAACTGAATATTAATACATATGTACAAGATGTCTATTTCAGACTATAGTATCATTTTTTTTATCATTCCATGTAGTAAAGGAACCTGAAGATGAAATGATTGAAGTAATATTTTGGGGCTTTAATTGAAGTACCTGTCATTGCCCACCATGATGATTTTGTATTGAGTTTTCTATTCTATTTTAGTTCCCTATGGGGTTTGACATGTACTTACTAGTACAATGTATGCCTCATCTGCTGACAAGCTGTTGTATATCTAGTGCTGATGTTACAGGATAACAAATAACAGAGATACATAGAAACGTGAAAATACTGAACGAAACAGGAAATTAATTCACTTTGTAATGTCAATGTTAAACACATTTTCGAAGAGAAAGAAAAGGAATCAACAAGTTTAATAGTGAGATAGAAAGATCCAAATATAGTTTTTCTGATTATTTACTTACCCTTTGTAATCTCTTTTGCGAGATGTCCTACTTAAAAGTAATTAGTTCTGTTGATTTTGACTTCTCATACAGAGGCGCAATCAGAAACTGCTGGAAGAAGCACCTTCTCCTGCATTGACCCCCGAGTTGCGGAAGGCAATGGGTGATGCAGCAGTTGCAGCAGCTGCATCTATAGGTTACATAGGCGTTGGGACGGTTGAGTTCCTCTTGGATGAAAGGGGTTCTTTTTACTTCATGGAGATGAACACTCGTATCCAGGTTGAAGCTGATTTCTAATATACTTGTCTAAAATGAAATGAACCTAGACAATAATTTCTGATACATAATTCTGGGCGTTATAATTTTTTAGTTTTGCTGAATAATTCTCATTATTTTGTTTTCTATTTTTTTTTAAATTTGTGGGGGGGGGGGGGTCGTTGGAATCAGGTTGAACATCCTGTGACAGAAATGATTTCCTCTGTTGATTTGATAGAAGAGCAAATTCGTGTAGCTATGGGAGAAAAACTTCGATACAAACAGGTACCAAAGGAGATATTTTACTTGTGATTCCTAGAGTCTTGTTCTTATCGTAATTTTGCCTACAGGAAGATATTGTGCTCAGAGGACATTCTATCGAATGCCGCATCAATGCAGAAGATGCTTTCAAGGGTTTTAGACCAGGGCCAGGTATCTTGATGTAAAATTACATTCTGATTCCAGCTTTCTCATCTGTAATATTTGCTTAAAACACAACAGCCCACATTATTTGGTCAATTAGCTTGTTTCATTTGAAATTGAAATGCTGCCTGATCACTATTGAGTTTAGGTATAGGTCAATTGCATTTTGTGGTTTTTGTTTATGTTTCGTTTAAATCTTTTATATGTACTAAGGAATTTTGTCCGCTCAAACAACAGGTAGAATAACAGCATACTTGCCATCTGGAGGTCCATTTGTCAGAATGGACAGCCATGTTTATCCTGATTATGTGGTTCCTCCAAGCTATGACTCCCTTCTTGGAAAGGTGTGCCCTCTATGTCTTTTTTTATAAGTTATGTCTTCATGTTCCATATGAACAGAAAATGCGTGTGACCTGTGACCTGTATATATATATATATTAATTGTAGTTCCTTTCAGTGACAACATTAAATTTATTACATATCATAGCCTTTGTTTCCCCACCCAAGAAAAGTGGAAGAGTGAATGAATGAAGAAAGAAAAAAAGGAAAAAAGGGTTCAAAGTAACAGGATTTATATATTACAAAATGCAAGTTTCACTTAGCCTATGACACCTTTGCCCAGTGATGTGCCATGGTGACGAAGACTTGGGCTGAATACACCCAACTATCTGTTTCTGAAGTGCTCATTTTATTTGAACCCCTTACTCATGACTTTGTGAACTTTTTGTAGCTAATTGTATGGGCTCCAACAAGAGAAAAAGCAATTGAACGTATGAAAAGGGCACTTAATGACACTATTATCACAGGTAAAATTATATGATTGTGATTTATTCCATTAGATGCCTATATTTGGTGCTAGTCAATTGCATGCCTGAATCAAGAAAAGACAGAGAGTCAAAGACCCTTTTCTGTTGCATCTTGGTCAATGCGCTTTTGCAAAAAGAAAAAGAAGTTTGTTTTAAACCCTTCACATCCTATGATTTAATTAATATATATTTTTGTTACAGGGGTTCCTACAACAATCGATTATCATAAACTTATCCTCGACATAGAGGTGGGTGCACCTTTTATGTACTTTTGGTAACATGTAGGCTTTAGAAATATTTGCTGGTGGCCAGAAGTTAAAGGAATAATATGCAATCTCTGCATTGTATTACAGGATTTCAGAAATGGCAAGGTTGATACTGCTTTTATTCCAAAGCATGAGGAGGAGTTGGCAATGGTAATATTCTAATATAGCCCTGATAATGTTTATGTTGTTAGCAATGGGTTTAAAGATTATTATATTTCCTTACGGGGGCTGCTTCAGAACAGTTTTGGTAGGAAAAAACCGTATGACCTTGCATTTAGAACCATACAGGGGATCCTTCAATACTATCATGGTTGTATGTCGAACTTAGTACACTTGATATCTCCAGTTCTGGCTGAAGACTACGTCCAGGATTCTGAGAAAATTTGTGGGAAGTTGCTTCTAGAACTTTTTTGATTAGGTATTAGATACCTATATCACTAGGTGCATGTATTCTGTCAAACTACTGTATAGAAGATGAAAAGTGGTAAGTCCACAAACAGAAGATGTGTTGTAGTTGCGAAGAATAAACAAAATTAAGACAATAATCCTATATGCTGATAGCATTAAGCATCCTTGCTAATGTGTGCTGGGAGTTTCTAGTCTTGTTTTCAGTCTTGCAGGATACAGGGGTGGTTTTTTTTTTTCCTTGAAAAAAGTTTATGGGGAGAGGAGTCTATTCCATTCCAAGGCCTGAGCATATCACAAGCCTAAGCCTCAATGAAGGCTTAAAGTGGTACTAATATATCACTTAGAGAGATTGCTGGTAGCAAAAATAGAATTTAAACCTTTCAAGCAAAGTGTTTTCATTCTTACCAGCTGAACCAACTTCTGTTGGCCAGGGAGTGAGATTTTGGGAAGGGAAGGAGGCTTCTTGGTCTTCTCACTCCTCCCATCCCCAGAACCTTGGTGAAAAAGTTATCTAACTTGCCGAGATAATAGTTTGGATTTAATTTCAATCCACTGTCAGTGTAAAGTTTTTTTGATACTGTCATCTAATCCGAGTTAGACTTTTTAAGTAGTTGTTGTGATAGTCAAACTTTTTTAATGATTTGGTAACACATGATTGAATGACAGTGTAAAGAAACTTTATACTGACGGTAGATCAAAATTAAACTCTAATAGTTTATGTTGAAGAAATTTTGATTTTGCTTTATTTTGTAAATTAATTAATGTCCTCTACAAATGCAGCCGCCTGTGAAGATGGTTCCAGCTAGCAGGGCCAAAGAACTAGCTGGCACAACTGCATGATGGATATGACTTTGAGATCCCACCCTTTTTAAGAATGGCTTTGTAGTAATCTTTCCGTCCGTACGTTCATGTGAAAATTTTAATGAAATTTTGATAATTAGTCTGGCACAGTTGTCTTTGTATTCACATTATATTGTAAAACCAATTAATTTAATGTTTGATTTTATCCCAAATATGAAATATTATATTAGTGCAAGGAAGTGCAAGTACCTCCTTGCAATTCTTCTAATTTCATAGTTGTCTTCTGACATTAAAAATTTAGGAATTGATGATGATGATCTGATTAGGGTGATATTTATGCCGAAAGACCAAATAATCACACTAATATAAACAAATTTACTTTATATTTTTTTGATACAAGAGATTAGTTTATTTTTATGATAAAAATATTTTTTTCTTAATTTGTAGTATAAATTTATTATACTAATTTTTCCTTAATTGGGTCAAATTAAGGTTGAAATTCAAGAATGTATACATAAGGGTATGTTCTAGTTTACAAATATCACTACCCATTTTAAAATCAAAATGGTAATTGTACGTCAGTTTTTGTACTATAGTTTTTACACTTGCTACTGTATCGATGAAAGTGAAAAATATAACTAATTGATATAATTTCAAATTTACTTGACCAAATGTTTGAAGTAAATAAATGACTAAATATGAAAAATAAACATATTTTATTTTTTCTGCACACAGTCAAACAGTAGTGCATATATTCCTAGATAAATTCTTACATAAATATTATTTACCATAAACACTTCATATAACATTAAAGATTTGAATCTTTGAAAGTGAAGGGTGTAATTTAGAAAATAAAGTGTAGAATGATAAGTTTGATGAAAAAATCAACGGTTTAAAATTTCGCATATGCATGATTTATTGTACATGTGTTTGTATTTTATAAAATTCTAAATCGTTGATTTTTTATCAAGGGGTATTATTCTGCACTTTAATTTCTAAAGTGCACCATTCACTTTAGAGGATCAAGGTCCTAACATTAAATATGTGTAAAGATATTCTTTAAAAATATATGCATTTATAACATGACAATGAAAGCATGTGCTTATAAATGACTAAAATGTAGATAAAAAATTTGGCAATGGAAGATTTTTTTTTTATTTTTTTTTATCAATCACTCTAATTAGCTCTTTGGGCTAAGTAATATCCCACGATATCCACACGAGTTAAATCATGGGACTAATCCACATTCAATAGACTAGAGCACAATGATTTTTGTTGTCTCCTAACTAGAAAGACTCTCATTGAAATTTAAACTTGCATCCTATCTCGTGAGGGCGCGTTTACTTACCAGCTCGACCGACTTTAAGTTAGTGTTTTTTTTTCTTTCTTTACTTCATGAAATAGAGATGCTTTTTATTTTTAATCTTCAATTGAATGAACACCACCCGGAAAGTTGTATCTCATAAAACTAATTAACTGAAATAGTATATAACAATGGAATCTATATATTACATACATGATCTGTTTATTGAAAAAGAATTAAGTATTACATAACTCATCAATGAACACCACCGACTTGCACATCAAAATAAAAGGAGAGATCATAAACGCAGCAATTTCATTCAAGCTACCCCCAGTGGCTTAGACAACTCCAACCAAATTCATATATTATAATTATGCTTCAGAAAACAAACTTCGGGGAAATATAATCCCAATACTTTCTTGAATGGAGTTATAGATACATGCATTTAACTTAACAACCAAAACCCGAAGGCAGTGTTGAGTCCCTTACTTCAATTGTGATAAATCTACTATCGTCCAAGATTATCAAATCGATTACAAAACTCGAAAAAGAAAAATCAAATTGCCCTTTAAAGGCCAAATCTAGCTACCACCATTGACGAATCGAATGCAAAAGGAATGCCAGACGTGGGTATGTATAGTACAGAACACCACTTCATGATCCTAAAAGTAAAAGCGCTACACTTCGCAGTCGTCTGCAGTCATTATAAGCGTCGCACAATAGCAGAGAAAAAAAAATACATGCTTCCTGCTTTCACTGCTCCGGTTCGAACTTTGAACAAGGAATTAATTCTGATGCGTCGGGTACACCCTTAAAATCCCTTGAGCTTTTAGTATTATCTCCCCAAAGAAAATGTAGTTATTGAGATTATGTCAGTACAAACTGCAACTGATGAAGGAAGCACTCCTATGTAAATAATTTACGGATAAATGAATAAGAATACCTTCATAGTAGCGCGCTACCACAGAAACACTCCTATATAAATAAAAATGGATTGAATGCGTACAACGACCATCATCAATATCTTAAATACCTTCATATATAAAATATACCTCATTAGCATCCAGAACATCATCTATAGTTTTTCTCTGTATTATTCAGCAAGTCATCTTAGATAGAGTATGAAGAATGCCCAGACAAGACATTGAGCTTATTCTCTGAGTAACAAGAGTTTTTCCCATTCAGAAGTCTGTTGCGCGTGGCATATCAGTACATTGTTTAAAAAAATGTATTAACTAACTTGTAGACTTTTTTCGAAAATGGTAGCTCATCCAAAATAATTTACTTACTCCTTTCTAAAATTAACAGCTTCTTTCGTAACCGGATTGATAAACAGGTTTGTACCATAATTCAATTGAGATGCCAACTTCCTTTGACAACATTATACACATTAATTTTAGAAGCTGTCCATCAGTTAAAATTATCAAATCTTGTGTTAACAATATAATTACTCATCTACAAAACATTGCCATATATAAAAGCAAAGTAATTAGCATTATATATGGCTTGACTTTAATTCACAACTGAATAACAACAATGATAGGTCAAGACACTCTCTCAGCTAAATATGAGGACATCTGATCAGCAAACTCACACGTACTGTAAGGAGCATCTAAGTCTATTCCTTCCTGAAAAAACTTCAGCATTTATTTATCCCTGAAAATCACTCGAAAATCCTGGAGTTAAAGAACTTAATCCAAATCTTCTAGCAAAATTTCCGTCACCTTCCTCATCCTCCCCTTCACATCCTTCTCCAACACATTTATCCTTCTCAACCACTTCTCCAATAACATCTACCAAATAAGCAAAACAAACACATTAGCGTCAATTAAATGGTAACATAAAAACAGTGAAGAAAGTATAATAATATACTTACCAATCAAGAAGGTATAATCCTAAATTCCTGATAGCGGATGATATCGGACAAGGGCAAAAAATTAAAGAAAAGCTTATTTTGGAATCTTGTCATTTGTGGTTTCAGTAGCAGAAGTAATACCCATGAAATTCACTTTTTTACCTATGATTTGTTATTATGTACTTTCCATCATTAATTATTATATCGTACCATTAATTTAGTTCTGGATCAGACAAGCAAGTCCTTCAATGACAAATGACATGAACCATGTTATAAGAGTGAGTTTGATCGTGGCACATGAATCCTATTGGCCTGGAAGTTGATAAAATAAAAATAAAAATTGACATAACATCAATTAATAAAAAACAGTAGTCAATCCCATAATAAAAAACAAAGGATAAAAACGTGCGTATCGTTCTCAGAACATTCTCATCTAGGAGAATCATTTGAATGGTGTATGTTACATCAGGATTGCCGTTAGTTGGGACTCTCCATAAAGGCATAAACATATAACTCGGAGCTTAACCTTCCAAGAACAAACATACGAGTACATTACTAATCTCGCATAAAGCAATCAAACTAAATAACCAAAGGAAGTTAAAAAATAACACAACCAGATAAGAAAACAATTGCACTATATATAGTAAAGATTGTACAACAAATATATGAATAAGCCCCAAATTAGCACATACTCTCACTCATTATATGGTTCTCTCTCTCTCTCTCTCTCTCTCTCTCTCTCTCTCTCTATATATATATATATATATATATATATATATTAGGTTTATGATCTAAGATATGAGTATGTTAAAAATGTCAAGCTTTGCTTCCATCTATATAATTTACTCTTATATATCTTGAATATGCTAACTATTGTTTTATTTTTCCAATCAAATTCAATATAAAACTAGAAATAAAATAAACTTCAATCAATATATAAACAAAGTTCAATATGTAACAAAGCTGAAATTATTGCATAATAACTTTATAAGTAGATACTAAAAATCTTATTCATCATTAAACATGTAATTTCTACATTTTGGATTAGACGATTTGCTATAATCATGGGAAGATAAGTGATTTAAGGTAATTATTACATCTTTATATGTTATAATAGGAGTAAAAAGTATACAAGTATAAATCTTAAATCTTCTTCAAATCTTTCTGAAAGAAAAAAGACTTCTTCAAATCTTGTTGAGTATTACAAAGTACAAACTCCATATATACTCATAAAGAAAAAGTAGGAATTCGACAGCGCAGGAAGGCACACAGAGCAAAACCATCTATAGATTCACCATGCATATCTAATTCAAAAGAGAATTGAATGAGTCACTTTCATCCGATAAATATGTCAATTAAGATGGGAAAGATACTCGTACTTCAAACCCATCAAATTACCATGATTTGAAACACGTACACTTTGTATTTAGTTTCGATATTTGCATGGCTGTTGGGTCAAGATCTTGAATAAGATGACGAAGCCTTACTAGTTTCGTTTTGTCAGCACTTTTTCACTTCTTTACTCTTCCAAAAACATATACCAAATTATTACATTAATAAGTTATTTTTATATTTATATATAATCACATTAAAAATTGTTTATATTGTTCAAGAGCCGTAAAGTCAAATTCTCCCTAAATCACTTTGTTCCTACATCTCTCCACACGAAGTCTTAAATATCTTTTGTAACAAAAAATTAATTATATTAATTTATATACAATCTAACAACTATATATACACATCTCTATTTATTTAGATTTATTCTTTAATAAATAATGGAGTAACACGTCCCAAAACTCAACGTACACAACAAGAAGAAAAGATAATAATATATGAACAACAATTAGACAGACAAAAAATAAAAACCTAATGTGCACAACCATTGAATTACATATGATTTTTTGCAGATTTTTTTTTTTTGGATATAGCACTACACAGATTCAAAATTAGATTAAGACTTTAATTTTGATCAGTACTCTTACTCAAGCTAGAAAACCAAATATTAGAGAAATATAAATTTAAAAAATGCTAGAAAAACAAATATTAGAGAAGAAAACCTAATATACAAAACCAAATAATCCTACGCAAAGTAAAAGATAAATAGGTAAATTTTTATATTCCTAATCTTTGTGCGTCTACTTTAATTGATTTAATGAATTTGCCACACTTTGCTATGCTGTCCGCATGATAATGGAAGAAATCCAATAATTGCCATGAGTATTTTCAAAAACCCTAAAATCCACAGTTCAAAAAGGACTCTTGCATTAGACTACGAGACTAATTTTCTTAGTCCTCGTACTAATAATAAGCAAGGACATATATATAATTGCACTAAGAAAGGAAATCTGCATTCAGTATTTCCCTTGGAGATCAAACAAACAAAAGCTTTATTCAATTTTCGTTGTAACTCTCCCCTCTCAAGAACTAGCTGGTACCAAAGCCCGGGGATGCCCTCCTTTATTTAGATTTCTGGCGCTTCTTTCATTATTGACTTTACTTATATATATATATATATATATATATATATATATATATATAGGGGAGGGATCAACTTACACCGGTGTAAGACTTGATCACTCTTACACCACTCAATAACTTTTTATTGAATAATTTTCTTACAAAATTCACCGTTAGATTAAAAGTTTCTATCATATAGATCATTTGTGTCAAATTTTGAAAAAATTGAATATCAATAAGAATATAATCAAATAGTTCATATTTTTATATATTTCAATAATTTATATTTACGTTAATTTTGATGTATATCAATGAGTCACAAAACAATTTCGGATTAATGTAAAATTTTATAAGTATGATCTACATGATAGAAACTTTCAATCTAACGGTGAATTTTGTAATAAAGTTATTCAATAAAAAGTTATTGAGTGTAAGAAATGAAATCTTTACACCTAAATGATCCCTCCCCATATATATATATATATATATATATATATATATATATATATATGAAAACTTTCATTCATGCTGCAACAATACCAGCAGCAAAAGACACAGGCGGACCAGTGCAGGGAGGGATGGAGCAATCAAGTGGTTTCATGGCTGCAGTCCTGCACTTCTCTTGGTAATCATCGTTTCTGATGTGCGTTTCACGGCACTCTGTACTACAAAAGGCCCTCTCCCCTCTGCATATGGACCATAAATAATAAGTCAGAAAAGTCAATGTTAGTTGAGAAGGGGGAAATACGTGTCAATCTCACAGTCCCAAAAGGTCAAGACCACATGCAGAGCAGCACAAGGGTACAACCACCAGTGGGTATTCTATTATCAAACTGTCTCAACCAAATGTAAGGGTGGGACCCACATTATCTGACCTCTGGAACACACGTGAGGCCAGTGTAACTTTTGGAAGATTTTCATCCATTGGTCCCAACGAAGTTGGAGAAATAAATGGCTGAGCTACAACACTACATTAACGTCTAACTGAAGGTTTGAAGGAAGATGACTCAGGAATAATTATTTAGAATACAATAGGATGCGTACACATAATCACATGATCAAAATAATCCCATTGGGAGGTACACAACTATCTGGAAAAGAAGATTTTGGAAATATTAATCTTGATCTACATTGAAAGCAAGCAATGGCTGCAAAACAATTTATCACACGGCTTTGTCATTGAAAAATAGAATCCCAAAAATCAGGAATAATAGTTATTAAGCAGACTTTGCAAGAAAGCACTGCAAGCAAATGCTTCATCTAATTCTTAAAAAAATATCATGGTCTCTTTACTCTGTAAAGGTTTCTTATGCAATCCTTTGTCAAAGATTCTTTAATTCTAAAAAACTGTAGCATCTACAATTAGAATAAGAAGTGGTAATAAAGGAAACAGAAACTTGTATCATAGTTGGGAAAACCCAATTCTTGCAATCACAGTTATGTACAACTCTACAAGTAGTTGCATATGATCTTAACAAAAAAAAGTTTTAAGTAGAGCCACTTATACAGTAGTATGTGCATTTGTGCACAGTTGTGAATGCAAGTACTGATGTAGCATCATGTTATTGGCTCGTCATCATCATACCCATTTTAGACGATGGGAATCTTAGATTTGGCCAATCCACATAGTAGAAACAATAGGTTTTTCTCTATTTATTTATTTTAATAAAAAAAACCTTCCTCTTGTGACAATGGATGAAAAAAATGCTATAATTACTACAAGGATACACCATGATGAGGTTTTCAAGATATACAAACAGGAAGGAGAATATGGCAACAAGAAGTTAGGGAGATCTTGACAAATTGGTTATATTGTAAACTTCTCCTTTACCTAGCAACTTGAAAGGGTAAATCCACCTCATAATCATAATTCCACACACCAAACCAACACCGCCACTAATTCCTGCTTTTACACAAACTCTCTCACAATAAAATCGGCTCCTTGATTCATCTTTTTCATGCAACCATCATTAGAATTTAGAATAGAGAGATGGTGTATTATCAAGTCAATCATGGGCATCCAAACTTTTAATATTGCAAGTAAACTGGATTAGAAGATCTTATATGACCTAGTAAGAGAAGAATGATGTGGTTCCCAAGTCTAAAAAAGAGAAAATGATATGGTAGATTTTTATTTTATTTTATTTTAAATATATATATATGGTAGATTTCATAAAGCCAAAATCTGAGATCGCACTTTTAGCCAAGTAAGAAATGCAATTGTCGCCAGTAGCATTATCACTAGAAAGTAGAAACATGAATATGCAGGCTGAAGGATAGAAAATACAGCGCATAGA
Source organism: Styphnolobium japonicum (assembly GCA_023212625.1). NCBI lineage: Eukaryota > Viridiplantae > Streptophyta > Magnoliopsida > Fabales > Fabaceae > Styphnolobium > Styphnolobium japonicum. Next base: position 30,348,736 of record JALBWW010000012.1, read on the forward strand.
TGCAGTCATACTCACACCAAACCATTTACAGAACAGAAGAGACATACACGCAGAACCCAAGTTCAAAAATGTTCATTGACCATACTGATTCACTGCCAAACTGGTTGCTAAAAAACCTGCATTTTCTCTTTTTAATATGGCACTTTCTTGTCAAAATGAATGACACCCGTGGATAATAAAGATGCATACAATAGTTCAAGTACTATTGAATTTTAAAATAAAATAAAAAAATGTACAGTCTTTACTCAACACGTCCATTTGGGAACAGTTATTAATGCTTACTATGAAGGAACTGAAAGAAGTAATTGACAGTTTCCACTTCCAGTCACCAATTTAAACAAACACTTGCCATCCACTTGTTTTAACATGTCTCTTCATTTGACTAGTTTGATCTTCAAATTCAACTCAGAAATCAGATACAAGAGTTAACAACAGTTAACCCAGATTCAGTAACATGAACAGAACCACCAAACACATAAAACCTAAAATTGAAGGTCAAGAAACAGAATTTGCGCAAGCACAGCAGGAATAAAATCAAATTCATAAAGGACACAAATAAAATAAAAGATTGTGCTATGTTTTCACCTGTAAATGAAGATGTCGAGTCCATGAAGGAGCTTGTTGCAAAGATTGCAGGAATTCAGAAAATCAGAAGACAAAGAATGGGTTGCGGGGTCTCCAATATTGAGAGGCGAAGCAGAGAAAACCCCATTTGGGAGGACACAAGTATTGCCAATAAAATCGTTGAGGTCACGGTCATGGTCATGGTCATGGTCATGGTCATCAAAGTTGATGATGCCCCGAAAGTTAGCAGCTGGCTTAGCGGAAGAGACAATAGGGATGGGTGAGAGATGTTGATGGTGATGGTGATGGTGATGGTTATGGTTATGTTGATGATGGGTTTCAGATTCATTAGAGCTGGTCATGGCTGCAACTATGCCCAGCCCAACTACCCCTCCCTCCAAAATCCCTATCCTTGCTGGGGATTTTGTGGAATTGACATTACGATTAGGATTAGAATTAGAATTAGAGAGAGTGGTGAAAAGGGAGAGATTCATGCTGGGTTTCATTGAAATCTCTCTTTCCCTTATCTCTTTTATCTCTCAATGAGAACAGAAAAAAGAGACAGCAAAGGAAGTGTGAGACTGTTGTGAATCGTAATTGGGAATGACATTTGGATTTGAAAGATAAAGAGAAGAGATATGGCGGTGGTTCCAGAAAGAGGAGATTGCAATAGCTGCTTTCACTTTCACTTCCTGCTCTTTCTATATCCAGCTCCTCCCTTAACTCTAACGTTACTCATTTGGAAACCATATTAAAAACAAAATATCATACGCCCATCTTGGAATTAAATTAATGTCACATCAACTCTTTCTTTTTCTTTTCTTTTCTCTTCCTTTCTTTTCATATACTCATAAATAATTGACCTCTTCCACGCTTTTTTTCTCCTCTAAATAATCATGTTTTTTTGTGCTTTTTATTGTTAATAATCATTTTTCAAAATATTTAATTTTCATATATTCATCTCATTTAATTATACATTATTAATTCATTAAATAATTTAACTAGAATAATAATAATGTAAAAAAAATTTACATTCACCAAGAATTAAAATAAATTATTTCTTAAATCTCTTCTGCATAATTATCTTTTTTTTTTTTTTATTGTGTTTCCATTAGATTTTGTATCTTAGATTATGAAATCAATCACATGATATTTTGATTCTTTTCTTCACGAGTCACAATTCTCATTTTTAACGAGATTTCTTTTTCAGAGTTATAAACTTAATTATTAAGACCCCTTTTGATGTCGACAAAAATAAAGAACATGACATATTGTCCTTGGATTTTACATCAATGAATATATTTAGTTTTATTAATCTCTTTAGTCCTTACACAATATTGAGGTTTTAGCCTTTTGGTTATTCAATTTATATGCAAACAACTTAACATTTAAGAAAGATTCCAGCGAGTCCAACCAATTTGAATATTAGTTATATCAAGTTTAGTTCGTTTAATAAACGATTTTTTTTCTAGTAAGGAGTACGGGGCAAAGATCTAAGAAAAGAAAAGAAAAGACTACACACAAACTAAACGTGACATAGAAACCTCAACGCTATTAAGCTGTAATGAGTTTTAAATTATACATAAACTCAACTCATTTATTAACAACATCTCAAATTTAAATATTAAGACTTGTTTTATTTTAATATAATTATTTATTTTGAGAGTTTGAGTTCAACTAATGTATTTTTATAGTGAAAAGTGCTTAATCTTTCGAAACATTTTTCGTAAAACAATACATGAATTGAAAACACATAGGCGGATGTATTAGCATTTCGTACTGTTAATAGTTTTTTCTCTCTCAATGTTACTTGTTTTTTCTCTCTCCATTTTTATTCTATCCTCATTTGATTGATCAATACATCTTTCGTGAAAAAGGATTCGTGTTATATAATACTGCTCTTTTATATTAGTATATTTTGTATTTTATGACAGAAAAATACTATATATACTAAATTTAGATAAATAAATATATAATTAATAACATATCTAAAATTGTTATATTTTGAAAAAAATTATGAGAAAAATATTGACGCAACTTAATATATAGTTAAAAACAATTTAATAATATAAAGATGACGAATAAAAAAATGTTGTGATATATCTAGTATTATTTTTTATGATATATAATTTTTTTAAAATTTTATACATGTTATGTTATTTTTAAATTACAATACTAACTACTTAAACCAAGTCAGCATAAGTTTTAGTATTGATTTTTTATATGAGATGACCTAATCTAAATTTGAAATAAGTCAAATTAAAATATTTTGCCACTATAACACAAAGAAATAAAATATAAATAAATAAAAGGGACTTAATATTCACGTGAATTACTTCAATACTTTTTTTAAGATATTAATATTTTAATTAAATTATCAAGTATTTATTAATTATTATTTATATTTAATAAATTTTAAAATATTTATTATCAAATCAGCTATCTATAAATAATAATATAACAACCCCCACCCAATATTCACACGTTAATTTTGATTGCTATACGGGGAAAAAAAAATTGATAGAAATATAGCTGGCATGCAGAGCACTGCCACAATTTGGGAATTAGGATAGATACGCCCAATGTTATTGTTATAGAAATATAAATGGTATTATAACGTGTCCTTATCTGAGGTCAACATATTTTAGAAAATGCCAAATCTCCCGAGTGTACATGTTAATCAACTGATTAAGACTGATGGGGCACCTATGTTTCTCAATTTTTTGTGTGAATCATCTATGACTCAGTTTGTTTTGTAAATAGGAAAAAACAAAACATGATTTTGATAAAGAATTTAATTTTAATTTATTGATTGTATAACTAATCATATTCATTTAAAAATTTATATATATGAAATAATTAATGATACTATAAATTATTAAATGTAATATTGCCTTAAAAAATTTAATTATACTATTAATTATCAATTTTATAGATAAATAAAAAATTTTATTAATAAAATTTTAAAATAAAAATAAATAGTAAAAATTATATAAGTTTTTGTCTGATAAAAGAAGTTCCTTAACATGTTAATATAAATTAAAATGAATTTTGTTTTTAATTTATACAACTTACATGTAAGTATTAAAATTTATATATAAACCTAAATGCATCTAAATATTGTCACAAATAAAACAAAATAAAAGCAAGTAATATAATTATTAAATTTTAAATATGAGTCTCTTTATTATATTTTATAAAAAGCGTGTTTGAATTAATTTATTTTTCACTTAAAAAAATCAGTCAAAAGCTCTATTTGAAGTAAATTTTTTATTGGTAAGATCAAGAAGTGTTCCCACATGAGTGTTCGACTAATCCTTATTCGGGCGCCAACTTGACTTTAAACACAATATGCTTTAAGTGAAATTTAAACTCTTGTACTATAAGCAAAGTGTCAACTGAGCCAACTTTAAAATATTTTGATTATAAGCTTTTCTAAAAGCAAAACAAGCTAATTCATAATTACATATATGAAATTTTAGTTTCTCAATATATCCTCGCGTGCACCTGCGGTGACTAATCTCTCGAGATACTGAAATTCATTTAAGATGTTGACCTCTCTTAATAGACGTTTTTTCATACACATGAATTAGGAATCAAACCCCTGATCACATACTTGAAGAACCCAAATATCTATCACTTGTGTCACACCATATTAGTTTACATATATGAAATTTAAAACAATTCTTACAAGTCACGAAATAAGATAACTAGGTATTATACTAATATGGAATTTTATTAATAATTTTTTTATTATACTAATATGGTATTTTATTAATATTTTTTAAATTAATAATAATAAATTGAATTTAAACTCGTTTATAGATATTCCTACTTTCTTAATTTAGTTATTCTTTTCTTAAAAATAGCAAGATGCTATTGGCAGTCAGGTAGTCGATTGTTTATCTTATATAAGTAAATGATTTTAGTGATCACTTCCACTTGCCGTAAAATAATGATGAAAGCATGTTTGAATAAAGATGAGTCACTTGGCTCCAAAATCGTACGATGTCATATTTTCATTATAAAGCAATTTCATCTAAGTCATTCTCCTAGATTTAATCAATTTATCTCGTGACCTTTTACTCCTGCTAAAACTTATGTCACTTTTCAAGGCACAAGGATCAGAGAAGCAAAAGCTATCTACTGTTCTAACAGCCAGCCATTTATGCCTTTGTTTTGAATAATAAGTTTTATTTTAAGAGAAATGTTAATTATATAAACTTTTAGCTTAAACCACACAAAGGGACAGCTTAACGTATTTGGTGGCCTAAAGTCAAATTGTAAAAATAATACTTTTCTTTTACTGAAAGATAATATATTTTTATTTAAAATTTCTTTATTTTTACCTTTTGAGATGAAGTTTCTAAATTAAAATTTTATAAAGTTATTAAGTAATAATTAACTAATAGGAATAAGAGAAAAAATTAATAATAAAAAGCTTAATTAAGTATTAAGTTATGAGTGTGGTAAAGTATATATAACCTTTTATTAATTTATATTAAATTTTATTATGAGTAAAATTATACTTTGATGATTAAAAATTAGTACCTGCAAACACACACACATATATATAATTAATTTTGGGGCCTAAAATTGAAGGCAGCCTAAAGCATAAGCTTTATTGCCTTACCCTTCACCCGGCAATGGCCTCACACAACTTATCATGTGGTTATTCTTGAATTTAACTCATCTTACTAAAATTGAACTAGGTATCAAATTCAGCCACATGTTAATTTATGTGAAGTTTGTATTCAACAATTTATGTAAATATGGCCACTCTTATGAGATAAATAATTATTAAAATAACTCACCATCATTCAATCGAATGATATGTAATAATATAAAATATTATTTTTTTTTAAAATATAAAAAATTAGGTTTTTTTATATAAAAAATTTAATGATCAATTAATTTAATTAAATAAACCAAACAATTTAATCAAAATTTGATAATATTTAACTAATTTAAATAGTCTAATTATAAATTTAATTATGAGATTAAATTATAACAATTTAAATATTTTATTTATAATTAGATTAGTCAACCCGTACGCTCTAATCCGTACCAATTGTGAGTACACAATTTTAAAGAACATGTCTCGTATAGCACTACAACTTCGAAGGTTATCAATAGCACGGGCAACTTGAGTAATTAACCACTTTATCATATTTACATAAGGGAGCTATTTCATCTACTTTATATGGTAAGGCCATTTCTGTATGGGTTTAATTTTAATTTATTGTTAATGTAAATTTTTTTTATATTATTATTTAATTATATATTATTAAATTATTAAAAGAATTTAATTATTATAATAATTATTTAAAAAATTTAATTCTTTTAATAATATATTAATATATAAATAAATAAAAATATAAAAAAAATGGACACTGACAAATGTATATAGGGTTTGCTTTTCATTTATAAATGCTTTTTGTATTTGATGGGCGAAGGTCATATTAACTAGAATCGTTGCTTTCTATCGTGTTTCAAACGTCCTTGCTCAAATGGCTAAAAAAATGGGTCAGTCTATCCTACCCTTAGGGGTAGTAATACTTTTAATTAAAAAAGAAATTTTTATATTAAAATAATAATACAAGAAATATTTTATAAAATAAATATTATTTTTTAATTATAAAAAACAATAAAAGCAGTTGGGGTAGGAGACAACACAAGAATCAAGCTTTGTGAGTCTCGTCACTCTGTCTCCTCTGCCATTGCCCATTTGAGTTGAAGGTTGAAACCTTTTTGTGGTCAGTGGCACCCACGTCATTAATTGTCTGGGGAATTTTCTTGGGAGCTGTTTTTATTTGTTTTGTTTTAAACTGAACTTCCTCTGGATCCGTTTTGAAATTTCCGTATTTTTTTTTGGTAATTTGAAATTTCCATATTTATTCATGTTTGAATTGATTTTTGAAAAATTCTAAACCAGGAAAAAAGTTTTTCTTAAAATTTTATCTAAATTACAATTTAAAATTTTTTAAAATTCAATCTAAACATGTTGTTAATAGACTTGTTTTCGAATCTGATTATGAAATTTCACCACTGTCCAAATGAGTTGCGCTCTAATAGACGTTGGCTTGTTGTTGTTGAGACCATCATCTTTTTTCTCTCTAAAAAGGACACAAAAAGTGGAGCTCCACACCAAAACCACAGAAGTGCTGTCATGGATGAGATATTGTTTTAGAAACCTTTACATATTCTTATCTTATATCCTTTAATTAATTAATTTATTTTTAAATTTTTGTATCAATATGAATAGATGTTACAATGATTAAATAAATAATAATATTTTTTATTTACAATAACTAATGCTAATTTTTGAATTATTAATGTTTTTATTTTAATTTAATATTTATGTTTTTATATTAATCTTATATTAATTTTATATGTTAATGTTAAATGTGTTATGTCTTATAATTTTTAAAATTTATTACATCCTCAATTTAGTATCTTGTCGTATTCATGTCTTATGTCATATATGATTCTTAGAAAATTACCTTCTTATATTAAGCATGTTACTCTCTTAATATATAATAAATCAATTTTATATGCATATTTTTTTGGACAAAAGCCTAGACTAGCTAAAGATCAGTTTTTAGGTTGCATTCGATCATGAATTCCTTTGTTCTTGTGTTTTGAGTCTTTTTCGAGAAAATAATTTTACTTCAAACCTCTCACTATGCTCAAGAGAAGCTTTTCAACAATTATTTTATCAGTTAACTCTTCATCAAGCAATTTATTTTGATTTACTACCTGTCTATCATAATACTCTTGACAGTTTCAGTGTCTTTCATTCTTAACACATTAAATTACATGTAGTTGAGTAGTCATTTCAATGCCCTAAAACTCTCCCTTAAGTGTGTTCCATGTTTGCTTTGCAGTTTCACAAGCCATGATTCTTTTGAAGATTTCACTTATTTTATAGTAATAAGACAAGGTTAGAGACTAGAAGCAAACAAGAGAAAACTAAATACTAACAACCCTATCAAAAAGGGTCCTAGCTAAGTCAGCAAGCAAAGTAATAGATAGGAAGGAAGGCACTTCCATGTAGGTTCTACAACCTAGCTCATGAGAGTGACCATGTTTGGAAAGTTGATCTACACAAATATTTGCTTTTTGTCGAAGACTAAGGGTTCGTTTGTATTAACTTTTTTAGGAGTAGAAGTACTTTTTTGAAGTAATAAAAGTACTTTTTTTAGAAGCTAAAGAGTTTAAGCTTTAAAAAAAAACACTTCATGTGTAACAAAAAAGCACATAAAGTACTTTTTTTAAAAGCTTGAACTCTTTAACTTCTAAAAAAACACTTTTATTACTTCAAAAAAACACTTCTACTCTAAAAAAAGCTAATACAAACGAGCCCTAACTCTCCTAGGCACATAAATGATTTTATATCTCTAATACTTTTCTATAGATATGATGAAGCAAAACTCTCCATTCCATGCCAAGTAAAGTAATTATCTAATGTATAGTAGGGGGACACAAGGGTGGGATTCATGGAAACCATTCTCAATAAGACCAATAGTTGTTAGGGAGTCTCTTTCTAGAATAAGTTGCCTAACTCTTATAGAGTGGACAAGGTGTAAACCATGAAAAATTCCCCAAAGCTTTTCAAAAGTGATACAAAATTTACAAATCACTTAATTGCAAATTGATAGAAGCAAATTTTGTTAAGAATAAAATAAAATACCTTAAGAGCATGGGTGGGTAGAGGAAACAGAAGATAGAGAAGAGCATTGGTAGATCATTGGAAGTAGCCTTGCCGGAAAATGGTCTTGCTAGAGAGGAGGAAGGAGATGGAGTAGGATCAGATGAGGAAAAGAAAAATAAGAAGAGGAATAGAAGATGGGGATACGTAGATGAAAAGGAAAAGGAAAAATGATAAAAACTTTCACCGCCACAGTCAACATGCCCCGCTCAACTTTGACATTTTCAAGGAAGTGATGAAGTATAGACATAAAACTATTACCGGAAACATAATATTCTTCATGGTTTGTGATGGACCTCTCTAACATCTCTAAATATATCTATCTTAGAAACTAATTCCTTCAGCATTATTAATTGTTTCTGATTTGCAAACAATCCTAGTTTGTGCCCAAGCTCTTATAGTAGCCATTTTGCATCATTTGGCATTCATCTTGAATCTATTTAAAATCATCAAATCACAAACTTGTGGGAATTGAATCTAGCTTGTGGATTACTTAGTGGTAAATCATGCTTATGATTTTGACTCAATATTCATATATTACAAATTCAATGCTTAAATTTTTATGCTAAACAATAAAAGTTTAGTGCAAAAATTTTCAATTTTATTAGGAACACCTTTACTAATATTTGTTTTGGATATGAATATTGAGTCAAAATCATAAGCATGATTTATCAGTAAATTTATAATGTGCTTTCAACGGTAAGAGAGATTTTCTCCTTTATTTTTTTTTTCCCTTCGAGCTCCTGCCATGAATATAATGGTCAGGGTTGAATAGAGATGACATTTGACCCCCATCCGCGGGTACCCAATCTGCCCCAACCCGCATCGCTGAGGGACGGAGCAAGACAGGTTTAAACTATGTTGTGGGGCGGGTGATAGCAGAATATTTTATCCATTTAATTTTCCTCTCACTAGGTCTCTTAAGGTTCAATTTGACTTGATTTGGTTGATCTTATCACATTTTATGATATCGGGCCCAATTGAATTATTATAGGAATTTTGACATAATTTGGCTTTAATGTATCTTTTTGGCAGTGTTCAATAATTCGGCTATAAGTTGAGCTACAGATGTCCTATTGATGTGATTTTGATTTTGTAAGAAATGTAAGACAAATATCTACAAGTTGTGTGAAGATCTCAGGAGCTGAATCATGCATTTGGACAATTTAAATTGAAGTCGAAGATACAACCAGTGACCTGATCCTAATAGCTTTACCTTTGTGCAATCGGCAGCCCATATCTTAAGTTGTAGAGGGTCAATGGGTGTCAAATCATACCCAAATGAAAGATTAAACATGAATTTACAACTATCATGAAGATTTCAAAGCTGAAATACATCGTTTTGGTCATGAGACTTAAGCTGCAAGTCTGGGATAAGCTGTTGACAAGATTAAGTCAACTAATTGGGCATAACTCGGGCTCTAGGCCCCCAATTAGTATGAAACCGAGGCCCAATGATTCCTAATTGACCTATCTTGGTGTCTAGTGGGTTTATAATTATGTATGGCCAAAATAAGGGTTAGTTATATATAGAGGCAACAACAAAAACGAAAAGAACAGTTCTTTTTACATTTTGCACTTTCTATTTTCCTATTTTTTCTCTACTTTTCGTTTGAAGCCTCCATAGAAAGCTAAACTCTTTTAATCAATTCACTGGTGTAAAAATTTCTTTTATGGATCTTGAGGTTTGGTTTTAATTTCAGATTTCAATTCTTGTTTTATTTATTTTTCCTTTTGATTTCTCTTCTTGGATCTTGGTTGTGAATTCTTTTCGGGTTGATGCTTAATCATTCAATTGAATTTGCATTCTGTTTACATTGCAAATATGACCTGGAGATGAATGAACATGTTGGATGCTTAATTTGGCATGTTAAAATTTGAGATTAATAGGATCTGTGATGCTTAATCACATGCTTGATTGAATTTTGACTTTTAGATTGATTTGGTGACTTAGATGATTGCTTAATTGTTTAACCCAATTCAATTATATTTTGAATGCTTAATTCAGTAGGAAATCACCAAAATTAATTGATGCTTAATTAGTTAATTAGGGATCAAGCAAAAATTAAATTAAGAATCAGAATCAAATCTTCAAAAATTAATGATAAATCCTGTAAAAAACTTAATTAGTGGATTAATCTTTTTAATTGATTGATTTCCCTTTCTTTCTACTGTGATTTGTTTCTTTTTTATCCTTGAAATTCAAACCACCCATATTTTCTAACAATCCTAATTGACTAATATAATTGAAGATCCTTATGAGACGACCACCAAGATTCTTGTTTTTGAGCTATGTGCAGCCTCGGTTCAGCGGGGCAGGTTCTACCCACCCTACCCTACCTGCACCCCTATTCTTCTACAAAAAGTACATTTCATATTTGATGTAGCTTGAGATTTATGATGCATTGAGTACCTTATTTTTAATAATTTATATTATATTGTGTATTATGTAGTATATGTGACAAGAGGTTGTCGAGACCCGTCAAATAATAAAAATTCCCGGTTCACAAACTGATTTGTAGTATAAAGAATGAACTGAATCGTCTCTCAAGGATCTAAAAACAAATATTCAATTTGATCAAGATAATTAAAAATAGGGTTTTGATGATTTGTAAGAAAATACACCGGTTGAATTTAATGAAAATAAAATAACAAATTAACCAATCCAAGGAAATTTACCGATCTTGAGTTTAATCCACAATTAATCACAAGGAATTCACTTAATTGCTAACCATATTTTTAGCCTTAGATCACATAAGAAGCCTTAACATGATCCAAGAATCCTCTACTAGATAAGCATATAGGATTTAATTAACCAATGTTAGATAAAGTAAGCACCATCCAAACATAAATTAACTTAAGATTCAGAATTTAATCAAGCTAAACAATCCATCAAAAAGCTTTGATATATTGTTTAGTCTTTGTGATCCTCTTTGAATACATGATAATAAAGCTATTATCACATCAACATCTAAATCAAATTAAACAATTCAATCTAGATAAAAATCAAAAGAGGATGAAAAGAAACTTGAATAACAATTAAACAATATGAACAAGCGAAACAAGATCTCCAAAAATGAAATAAAATAACAAAAACGAAATTCTAAAGAGAATGGAGAAGAAGAGAAAGAAAACTCTCACAAATACTCAAACTTTCTTTAAACTTAATTCAAATTGAATGATTTATAATACAAAGAATTTGACTCTATTTATACTAATCCTAAAAACCAATTTGTAATTGAAAATAATCTAAATGCAATCTGTAAAAACATGGATATTGTCAAATATGAAAGTTTAATGCATGGTATGTGGGTTGGTGCATGGTAGGTAAGTTGGTGGCTTCAAGTCAGCAACTCTACTCCGACTTCCAGCCTGCTTTTCATATCCTAAACGATGTATTTTGGCTTGAAGATCTCATGACAGTTGTAGACCATTGTTTCCTTGAAATTTTGGCATTAGTTTCATGCCATTTGGACTTTTAAAACTCCAAATATGCCAAAAACACTGCACCTACCTCAAGTTAGGTTGGCAGAACATGTTTCCAAATTCAAACTAACTTGTAGCTTCATAATCATGCCTAAAACAACATCTATTGACTAAATGGTTTCAGTGAAGCTGGAGATACGTGTCTTATCTTTCCAATGGCCGAGTTTAAGCTCAAAAGGAGGCCTACAGCCCACGATATGGTCCAATATATGCACATTGGTCAGATTTCAGTAACAGCAAACCCACTCTGAATTGCAGGGATATTTTGGACCTTTAGAAGTCCGATCCAGCTCTTGAGTTCTTCATGAAAGTTGTAGAGCCTTGTCTTAGCTTTCTAAAGACACTAAGACCACCTCAAATGGATCACCGAGTCCCAAGTTATGGCCTAACCAAGGAGGAAAGGTCAAAATGCATCAAAATCCAAGAATTATTCACAATTTGCATTAAAGCCCAATGAGGCCCAACAACATGAAACTCATGTAAAATACTTATATTGTGCACAATAAACATCTAATAAAGCTTAATACAAAGCTAACATAAGTGTCTCAAATTGATTGATCAATATGCGAGTATGGTTCAAATTCTATTATTTCTCTGATGGTAGGGTGCAAATTTTTATCTACAAAACTCGCGGGACAGGTATGAGCAGGTTGAAAGTTCTTTTATGAGGTGTGAGGCGGGTTTAAGGTAGACAAAAACCCGCCCCTACTCGTCTTATTACCAAACTGAAACAGAAATTGGTTATAGAAAAATGAGTGGCCTTAATCACTAGTATTTATTTGCTGATTTGCTCTATACTCCTTAGCAGGGAAAGGAGAAGAAAGTCTACTTCTCTAAGTAAAAGTCAAATTGTAAAAAATAAAATCGTGTTCAATAATGGGATTTTGATATGTCAAAGTGCATTTTGTTATTTAGAGAATAAATTACAAACATCCTTTGATATGTTAAAACCTATGATGCATGGATATTCTAAAATTGGTGACATATTCGTATTGTACTCATATCTGATATTGATACGCATATAATATTATTGTATTCATATTTTTTTCATATCCCTATGTTTTTTTTAATACCTACCGTCCTCAAAATAATACTACTCTAAAATTCGAGATAGGAATTCAAACCGTGTTCTTACCAGTTACTTTCCTTAAAACATAATATCACTCTTACAATCTTGCCTTCTTTAAAATCAAAATAAATTGGTGAGAGATTTCACCAAATTTAAAGTTTATTTTTATACATATATAAATATAAATTTATTTTATTTAATATACATTGTCATATCCATATTTTAATTTTTTTAAATGCCATATTTACATATATATTATATCGTATCAGATACTCATATTCATACCCTTACCCTTGTAACATAGGTCAAAACATTTGGCTATTCGCATGTGCACAAAGATGAGGTTAAACCCCATAGATCTTCTGCTTCTTTTGCACTTGGTTTAATCAAGTTGTAGCTACTCATACCAAGCCTTGGATTCCATTTAATGACAAAATCCATCGAAGTCTCTTTCAAGCCCTATTGAAATCGTGACATACACTTTCATGGTTAACAGTTTTTGCCTGGATATATACATTCTTGATTTTCTTCAAAGATGCAAAGTAACCTCAAACTTGACTTCAGTGGCTTCCTGTTGCGATGTTAATTATCATACTGTTGTCATACCAGATGTCGTCTACTCTCGGACCACTTTGAACGCAGTTTATCCATCTCAGTCTTGAGGACTCAGAAAATGCATTTGACAAACCTGAATTTAATTCATAAATTATATGAAAGGAAAGATAAAGCATTATTCTGCAGTTTACACTCTCCCCAGTGATGATGTGCTTGAGCGGCTTTCATATCCGGAGATTCCAGACAGGGACTGGGATTCACTCATAATGTCCTACAAGAAAACATTTAATGTGATAACCATAAGTTCTATGAACCATGATATTTGTACATCACTTCTGTAGCCTAAAGTTTATATGATTTTAATTCTGTGTGTAAAGATTGGTTCTAAAGCCTGCACCCAAGGACCCACCATATGTAAAGAGTTATGTGTGGGGCCAAATCCATATGGAGGAAAGTGATGCAAAAGGGCATACAAGAAAAAAATGTATGAAAGAATCACAATACAAGTTCAATTGTGGTGAAGTCCCTTGAGTTTTCAAAAAAAAAAAAAAGGTGTGATCAGTGACAATGGCTCACTTGTCTTGTGGAAATTGTGGAATGTACGGAAGCGTTGCTACTTCTGGGAATGAATCCTGTACTACCTCCAAACATCATCACAGGCTTGCTTTCTTCAGCAAATATTCTAAGTTTATTGAGCTCAGGTAATACAACTTTTCCAAGATCAGGTCTATCTTTTCTCCTCATTTCTGCACATTGCAGGGCAAGCTTGGTTAAATGTAAGGCCTGATCAACTGGCCAGTGCTCAACAGCTGGGTCAAGCATCTCAACGAAAGTCCCCTTCTCAATGGCTCGTCCAACATGATGAGTCAAACCCATTGGTGGTTTCGCCGTTACCAATTGTAGAAGCATGATCCCCAGTGAGTAAATATCAGATTTGATTCCAAGCATGCCGGTTTGCTGGTACTCAGGGTCAATGTAACAGAAAGTTCCAGCAGTTGATGTCATGCGATACTGAGTCACAGTGTCTGCAACCGAAGGAGGGACAAGCCTGGCCAACCCCACATCACTAATCTTGCTCACATAGTTACGATCAAGCAAAATGTTGCCAGGTTTTAAGTCACGGTGCACCAGTGGTTCTGGTTTTGTCTGGTGAAGGAAAAGGAGGCCAGTGGCGATCTCTGCTGCAATTTGGAATCTTAGCTGCCAGGGAAGAGCTGGTGAGTTACCTCTCCGGAAGAGGCAGTCATCCAAGCTTCCGTTAGCCATGTACTCATACACTAGGCAACCATACTCTGGGCATGCTCCTAGGAGGAGAACCATGTTTGGATGCCTTATGCAACTTAACACTTCAACCTGCATAAATCAAATGTCAAATTGATTGATTCAAGTTCAACAATCTCGAAGAGGAGAATCTAATCCTCTCTTGTAGAGTGACTACCTCAAATGACATGGAAACATCATGTTAAGTTTTAGAAGAGAGAAAGATGAATGTTGTTATACCTCCTGCTGAAACTGTGACCGTCCTTGAGCTGCATCTGGCTTCAAAACTTTTATTGCAACTGGTGTATGATCTAGTTCACACCTGTATACAGGCCCATAACCTCCTTCACCGATCTTGAGAGATCCCGAAAAGCATTTTGTTGCGTCTTCAATTTCCTCAATAGTGTATCTTCTGTACCTGGCAGTACCTTGTGCAAAAGTATCTCCTGTCTTCTTCCTCTGATCAACTTCTATGAAGGATTTCATCTCTGCGTTCATTCTTTTTTGTGCTTCCAACTCCGCAATTCTTTGAGATGCTTCCGCTGCGTTCAAGGCAGCCCTACACTTTTCTTTCTCCTTCTCTACAAGTGCCAATGCTGCTTCTTCAGCTATTCGTGCCTCTTCCAATTTCTTTTGTTCTTCCAATTTCCATCGCTGAAGTTCCATTGTCTGTTGCAGAATAGTGTCAAACTGTCAATTGTCACTACTCACTATCCTTTCCTATTTCAATTAGTTAGTTATATATATGTTTCGTAGAATATTTGATCTTATTGAACAAACTCTGATTAGGGCATGACAGTAATATTCTTAGAACTCGCATGTTTGGACTTAATTAAAATCTGTAAACTACCTTTTGCTGTGCTGTCAGAGCTTCCTTGCAAGCTGTACTGTACATTTCCATTGTCTGCTTCAGTTCTAGCTTCAGCCTCCTCATCTCGGCTTCCACGTCATCCTATAATTTTTCAAAGCAGAGATTTGTTCAACATTGTCATTCTGGGCATGTATACGTGTACATATCTCAAGACTGAAGAGTGTGGCAGACAGCCAGAGAAACTTGATCTTGACCCAGTTAGAAAGGCACACAAGATTCAGGTTATTTACATCAAAACATGGCTGCTGATGGCATGTTAATATGGTAGATTAGTTCACGACGTTGGTTATATATGTTTATCTTAGACAATAGACATTGATTGTCCTTACCATGTTCTCGGATAACCTTGATGATGACATCCCACTGCCTTGCGAGCTGAATGAGAAGTCACCCATAGGAGAGCCCATATCAATTGATTTAGCTCCTGAGAAGGATGAACCGAAGCTTCTGGCATCAAAATCTGAGCCGGATGAAAGCCGAGGGGCCATTCCAGTGTCCAGATCGTCATACAATGAAGGGAACATTCGATCAACACTTGGCCTTCCACTGCTCACGAATGATATATCAGAATCAGGGATAGAGGACTCATATGATACGTGAATTGATCTACCAACTCTTGTGAACGGTGATCTGTCCAGTGTCCATAGGATATCAGGTTAGTCCCTCACCTCAGTAAGCCCTTTAATCTATTTGAAGCCTAAATATCCATTCTTTTTGAACGACCATCACCATGTCTCATGTACATCTCTAATGCGGAACATACTGGCATTTGTAATTAGCATTCATCAGTTTTCATGCGTTGCAATGATGGCATTGTAGCATTCATGAGTTTCTACACAAGGCTTCTACTCCCATCAGCGATGTTTAAAGATCAATGCTTTTTTTTTTCCTTCACAATATTCGCCTCGTAATACTCCTAATCTATTTCAAAATTTGCATCCATCACTTTAGGTACAACGTAGCCTAGAAGATAGATGAGTATTCTTTGATATGGCTCAAACATCCTATTGGCTATGCCGTCAGGTCAGGCTTTGCCTACCCATTCGACCTTTTCCCTTTTGCTTTAATCAGTGTAATTATATATATATGACTAAGAAGACAATTCATATAGCATATTTGCAGGGTAGTTGTGTATGCAAGAAAATGAAGAAGTACACCAGAAAAGAGGCTTTTTAAATTAACGTGTCAAGTTGGTGAAACTGACTCCTTTTCACTAATCATTATGAATGATTCTACTTTTCTCCTAGGTAGATTATATTGTGTAACTTACTTGATTTCATCGTCATCCGTCACCTGGCGTGTCCCGTATGCTGGCTTCTCTGCTGCTGCTGCTGTAATTGATATATATAAATAAATAAATAAACTGTACGTTGTGAGCAATGACATAAACAAGATCATATGGGGCAAAAATTAAACAGAAATTGACATACGTCGTGGTGGGTGGCTTCGTGTAGGTTGTGGATCCATTCTATCAGGACTTTGGACTGGTTGCGGCTGCAATTGGTTACGGGGTGTAGCTTTAGAAGTTAGTGGAGCAGTAGCAGATCGCACAGTTGAGATTTTTCCTTTGGAAATGATATACACAGTGCAGAATGGCGGCGTCCCTTTTGACACAAGGCTTGGAACATCCGTTGTCCTAAATCTTCTGTCATAAATATTTCGTCATACTAGGATTCTGTTATGATCTAAAAGGAACATCTTGCGTGAAGATGAATTTACTTCATGATATATTAAATATGCGGATTAATATTAAAATATGCTTCAAGAGTCCTGGAATTTTGAGTCAAGTATTGTTCTTGCCAACGGTAATAATGGTCATTTTTAAGTGGCACCTCTCTATTCTGTCTTATTTACCTTTTTTCCTTGGGAACCAACCTTTTGCAATTAATCAGTTAATAGCAGTTTTGTTCCTAGCTAGATTATGCATTAGTTTCCTGGTATTTGTTATCTTTTTCGAGATCAAGAATCGTTGCTTAGACTAGTGTTTGGTGTATAGCGAGGATGAACAAAAAGAATTATTAATTACCTAACAAGGCCATTCCTTGATGATGCCCCTAGTACCAGAAGCTCGATGGAATACGAGGAAACGCTTTCTATTAATGCCTTAGATATATCCATGTCCTCCAACAAGACTTCTTTGCATTGTATCTGTTGCAAATAAAGACAAATCATTGAAGGGGAGGAATTAAAGAAAAGAGGCAGATTCGTGAAAAAAAGAAAGAAAGAAAGAAAAAACTCTATAGGAGATGGACACTCATTATAAAGGACTCCTGCTCTCTCTGATTTCCTTTTAAATTTTATTGTTGAATGATGAAAATGAGGTCAGCATAGTGAGTAAGAACTAACACTCTTTCTATTGCAGAAGACACGAAATGAATTGAAAAGCTCCTTGGATTCATTGTCGGCTTGTTGCTTGTATGCTCTAGCCACATCATCGTTCACATCGATGCCTACTTGGTTTCCCGCTGTACTCATATTCATTCAAGTCAGGAATGCGTGCATGTAGTTGTGTGTGTGCGTATATATACACTTTACAAAAGATGCTCAAGGCAGGAACATGCTATGTTTTGTAAAAATCAAACATATGGATTTCAATTTTGTAAGCATTACATGCATGGGAATGGATCTAAACTGTCTATGATTATGGATTTAATTTGAGAAAAATAATGAAGCCGAAATACAATTTATCATTTAAATCTTCATGATTCAAAGAGCTTCAACTTAATTATGTCATTATACTATACCATAGAATGACAGCACTTATTCTGATTAAAAGGGCGGAAGGAAATTTACAAGTTTTTAAGTAACCATAGGCATCAAATGAAAAATGCTTGTATGCATTTGCATATATTGGAAAGCTAAAAATATGAAGAGAGCATAAGTTATAAGATATTGTTTTCATCGTTCTAGCAATAGTTAGAGAGAAACGAACAGGGTTAATTACATGGTGTAGGAATGGAAGATGCTCTTTGTCTAACATGGATTAGTAAGAGACATTGGTCTTTGGGAAGAAGATTGTCCACTGCCCACTTGGCAGCATATTGGCTTGTCTTGTTATTCTCAATTGCCACGGCCACTACACGTCCAGCACCTAGCTTCTTCTCTGCATTATTCGACCTAGACATCTTTAATTTCTGGATATTCTCTCTGCTGCTTGAATTCCCATACACCTTACAAACCAGCTGAAGGAATGTTTGAGAAATCAACTAGCAGCCTCATTGGCCTTATTACGTACATATAACAATAACATGTTGTCTGCTGCATTTTAAGCAGTTTGTTGGAAACTCCAACAAGAGTCGTGAGTGCAGTTGCAGAGTTCCAATTCTTTATTAGCTTGCACTTTGTTGTTAGCTTCCAAAATTAGTGAACGTACGCGTAAAATATCTTGTGCATGTTCCATGACTAATGTATAATGAGAAGCATGGCGGTAATCTAGGAGCGTTAACAAAGCAACCTTTCGTTTTGGTATATACAGTTTGGTATCTTCTTTCATTTGACCAAAACCTAATCACTTTAGCTCCTTACAGTTGGGGATCTCTTCCACCATCCCTATCCTCTCGCAAGTGTTGGGAATCGGGGATCTAGCATATTTCCACTTTTGTATGATATTGTCCACTTTGGGCTAAAACTCTCATGGATTTGCTTTTCGACATCACCCAAAAAGCCTTATACTAATGGAGACATTTTCCATGCTTATAAACCCATGATCCTCCCTTTATTTAGGCAATGTAGGACTTGTTTGCACCTCAACAATCATCCCCTCAAATAAAAGACTATGATTCAGCCTCCCATCTAGCAGAAGTCTCTTCGAGTATTCAGCCTTATACTTATATCGCCGTTTGCTCTCCAACAGAACCCGCTGCCTAACTAACCTGTTAGGAAGACTTACTTTTGACACAAGATCATTTCCATCCAGGAGGACTTTCAATACAAGGAATCTTTGACTCAGATCTATCAACAACTGCTTTTATACCCGCCCTAGCTGAAACCATCGGCTCTGATTCCATTTGTTGGGAATCGGGGATCTAGCATATCTCCACATTGGTATGATATTGTCCACTTTGAGCTTAAACCCTCATGGTGGAAGCCTCTTCGAATATTCAGCCTTATACTTGTATCACCGTTTGCTCACACAAGGAATTTTTGAGTCAGATCCATCAACGGTTGCTCTAGTACCTTCCCGCTTAAACCCTCATGGTGGAAGCCTCTTCAAGTATTCAGCCTTATACTTGTATCACCGTTTGCTCACACAAGGAATTTTTGAGTCAGATCCATCAACGGTTGCTCTAGTACCTTCCCTAGCCGAAACTATTGGTTCTGATATCACTTGTTGGAAATCGAGGATCTAACATATCTTTTTAGGAATCGAGGATCTAACATATCTTTTTGAGTCAGATCCATCAACGGTTGCTCTAGTACCTTCCCTAGCCGAAACTATTGGCTCTGATACCACTTGTTGGGAATCGAGGATCTAACATATCTTTTTGAGTCAAATCCATCAACGGTTGCTCTAGTACCTTCCTTAGGAGAAACTATTGGCTCTGATACCACTTGTTGGGAATCGAGGATCTAACATATCTTCACATTGGTATGATATTGTCCACTTTGGGCTCAAACCCTCATGGATTTGCTTTTGGACATCACTCAAAAAGCCTCATACCAATAGAGACATTTTCCATGCTTATAAACCCATGATCCTCCCATTGTTTAGACAATGTGGGACTTGTTTGCACTTCAATAGGAAGTTCGGTCCCTGTTCTTAAATTTTAAATATATCTTCAAAAACCTTTTAAAATAGTTTATAAACTAGAAATAAAATTATATATTTATCTATATTAATATCCATACTTTATATAATTAGTATAGATTACAGAAATTTTTTATTTTCCAAAAATATTCTCAATATTATTTGAATTACAATATTAATATTAATTTTAATTTATTTTATATGAATTGGATATTTACAAATAGGTAATTTTGTTCTAAATCAAATTTTTATGTCAATATTTAAATTTTTAATTGTAATAGATGTTTTTATTTACCAAACATGAAGGACTGATACATGGGTACGGTTTTTACTTTTTACACTAATTTCTTTTGGAGCTCTATAACACAGTGGGTTTTATATATGTACATTATTAGTTTTCAGGTATTTATTCATTATTTATTGATCCTCCAGTTTTAATCATGATCTATTCTCCCCTGAAAGATTTATATATATTGTTTAATTTTAATATGTATATTTTAATTTGTGTTCACCTAATTTCATGAATTATGGTTAGATATATTTGTCTTATATATATGTTTATCTAATTTACCACTAGGTTATCATCTTCAATTTAATAAGTGAAATTTATATCTTAGTATCTTGACGACATATGCTTAAAGCATAGAAAGTCATAAAGTTTACTACCATATTGAATTTATTTTAGCAATTTAATTTTCCTTTTCCTTTTTATTTATTTTTGGTTTCAAAATTTCAAGTGAAACTGTTTTAAGGGCGAAATTTTGGAAGACAGAGAGATTTTATCACAACCTTCTGTTAGTACCTTTCTAAAGGCTACATAGTATATGTCTATTGCTTGCTTAAGCTAACTTTAGTCTTCTCATTTCATCTTCCACATATATTCTCCTGCGCAAGGTTTTGTTTATTGGCCATGATTCTGCAAGTTTGAAGATCTTGCGTTACAGCAACATATTAGATGCATGATCCTTTACAGCAATCCTAATTAAGTCCCAAGATAATGTCCTGATTCCTGACATAAAAATTTGATTTAGAACAAAATTACCTATTTGTAAATATCCAATTCATATAAAATAAATTAAAATTAATATTAATATTGCAATTCAAATAATATTGAGAATATTTTTGGAAAATGAAAATTTTCTGTAATCTATACTAATTATATAAAGTATGGATATTAATATAGATAAATATATAATTTTATTTCTAGTTTATAAACTATTTTTAAAGGTTTTTGAAGATATATTTAAAATTTAAGAACAGGGACCGAACTTCCGAGAGGATAAGGATGGTGGAAGAGATCCCCAACTGTAAGGAGCTAAAGTGATTGGGTTTTGGTCAAATGAAAAAAGATACCAAACTGTATATACCAAAACGAAAGGTTGCTTAACGTTCCTAGATTACCGCCATGCTTCTCATTATACATTAGTCATGGAGCCCACTTAAAATATCTTGTAGCCAAAGACAAGTCAAGGCTCAAATGAAAATTAATTCCACATGATCTTAGCAAAAAAAAAAAAGAATAGCATGCAGATTTTAGACACAATTTTTATGCGCTAGAGAGAGAGACATATAGAGATAGTGATTTCAATCAAATCCCAAGAGATGTTATCCAAAAAGTAGAGAAAGAAACGAGTTGATCCAATTTCAACCTTAAATCCATCTCATGATTGCATTAGGCCCTTCTTCCCCTCAATTTTCCATATCCCGCACCGTGGTTACACTGGGAAAAATCATCGAAAGAGAGAAAATATTGAAACCCAGTAATCCAACACGGATCCATTCATTCATGCCATAGCATTTTTTGAGGGGATATATAGAAATGAAATCCAAGTAATAAGGCAGCCCCATTCAACCATTTATGGAAGAGAAATTGATTTCATCAAGCATTTGAAGACTTCAAGTCAGCTTCACTAGCATAAGAAGAATAGAAATCCTCGTCATGATCCTTCTCCTTCACCTCTTGGATTTTCTCTACAGCTTCTTTCAAATCCCATCTCTTGTCCACATCCGCTTCACAACAACCTAAGGCAATCTTCAAAAGCTTCACCATCTCCCCCTCGCTGTTCTTGGTTGCACCCATGTCTCTATCAAACACCTCGCTAGTCCACTCTTCCGGGACAACCGAATCGACCCAATTCGCCAAACTCAACTCGCTTCCTTTACCTTGTTGTAGAAAGTTAGCGGGGAACTTGCCCGTTAGAATCTCCAAAATCAGTATTCCAAGACTCCACACGTCAGTCTTCTTTGTAATACGGCCATGCTGCAAATACTCGGGGGACTTGTAGCTCACCATGATGTCAGGAGCAAGCTCCTGGTTTATCACTGGGACCAATCCATAGTCATTGAGGATGGGCTCGAAAGACTGACTCAAAAGAACATTGGAGGATTTAAGATGTCCATGTGGTGCAATTAGGCTTGGCATCTCCTTGTAGAGATATTCAAGACCTTTTGCTATGCCTTTGACAATCTTCAACCGGATTGGCCAATCAAGGCTTGGTTGGCCCAGAGCTTGGTGTCCTGAAACGACAAGTAACCATATACCATGAGCACCTATATATTTCAGTTATATGAATTTGAGCTGTCAATTAGAGCTAGATCTTTTGTCCGTTAATTAAACCACCCTTAGAATTTGTGCATTTATTATAAGTGATTTTCTTTGATATTTTATCACATGTATCTACGATGATCCAATAAACAAATTAGAGAGTCAAGCTCTTAAGAGTACTCATGCACCTTAGAAATGACGAGCACACAGGACACAACAAAAGTAATTAAACTGCTTTGTATTTGAATTTAATATTTGTTATAGACATGAATTCATGTATATATATATACCGTGAAGGCGAACAGCCAAGCTGCCATTCTGAACAAAGTCGGTAACCAAGAGCTTCTCCTCCTTTCTGTAATAGTAAGCCACAAGAGGAAGCAGATTAGGATGATTCAACCTTCCTATCCTTCTCATGTGCTCCTGAAACTCTTCCTTCCCTACATTGTTCATTTGCTTGAACCTCTTCACTACCATCATTGGACCATTCAACAAAGCAGCCTTGTAGGAAGAACTGAAACAACCACTACCCAATATCTCAGCCGAGGCTCTCAGCAGTTCTTGCAAATCAAACTGCTCTCTGTCATCCCTGACAAAGGATAACTTCATGTTGTCTCCTTTTCTGCTGTGGTTGGAGGTTTGCGACCTTGTGGACCTATGGCTCCCATCGTCTGATTCACTCGCGCCTGCGTAGCTGGACGGTGGATTCTCCACAGACACTGTTGGTCGTCGTTTTCTTCTTCGATGAAGGACGAATATTACTGCTCCAATCACAATCAATGCCACAACAACGACTACCACAACCACAACAATACTGACAGTTGATGGCTTTCTGGAGGAGCATGCACCTAACGGGGCTCCACATAGCTTTTCATTACCTGCTCATCAGAATTTGGTGTAGATTTTACATAGATGTAGAAAATTTTGTTTTGTGCCATGTTACTATACGTCTTTAAAAAAATCATAACTTAAATTTTTTATTTAAGGATCAAAATTTAGTCTTAAAAATGCAATGAATATCCACACATTTTAGTAGTAAAATGCAAGCTAAATAAAAAAAATTAATTAAAATAGAGATCAAAAAGGAGAGAGAGAGACTCAAAGAAGCACCGCACGTAGTCCTCCCCTAGAATTTGGCACCCAAAAGAAAATAAAAATAAAAAGCTTTGAACCAGGACCAGAGTTGAAGCAAATTATGCTAACTACGGCTATATATGTAGTCTAATGGCACCCAACTTACTTAGAAAGAACTTAATGTTGTATTCAATCCATAGTGATGAGTTTCAATACTCACGTTTAAACTACCTCTACGACTTTCTTTCTTTTTTTTTCCGGTGTGACCTACGTTTACAACTTTACACTCATTCCTTTATTAGTTCTTAGTGCCTATATAATAAAATGAGCTAAATTAAAGGAATTATATTTTTTTTTTGGTACATAAAGGAATTATATTTCATTCAACCGTCTTTAATTAAATCATTTATATAATGTTGTACGCACTGTCCAAGGGGATATATATAGTCTGGTCTGGTCTGCAAGAAATTTTAAGAAACAAAAAACAAATACATATGTGTACTTATGTATGTAATCTACATATTAATTAATTGGACAGGGAGAATTGAAATGTATTACCAGCAAAAGATGAAGTCGGCATCTTACTAAGGCTGACTGGTATTTCTCCCTCTAATTGATTATTAGCTACGCTAAATGACTTCAATGTTTGCTGAAATTTTGGAATGGGCCCACTGAATTTGTTTCCCTCCAACCTCAACTCCATAAGCCTAGGCAACCATGCTAGCGAAGTTGGAATAGCACCCGTAAACTGGTTGTTTGACAAATGAATTTTCTTCAACCATTGCATACCCTGAAAAGCTTGAGCAGGAACCTCCCCGGAAAACTTGTTATTTGACAGGTAAATCGTCTTCAAACCTACTAGCTTGTTTATCTCTGGCCATGTGCTGTCAAAACCATTGTTCATGAAGCTTATGGTTCTTAGATACGGTAACTCCATGAGGGAGTCCACATCAATGACCCC
The DNA here is from genome assembly GCA_023212625.1 of Styphnolobium japonicum. Lineage (NCBI taxonomy): Eukaryota > Viridiplantae > Streptophyta > Magnoliopsida > Fabales > Fabaceae > Styphnolobium > Styphnolobium japonicum. The sequence continues at coordinate 30,373,579 of JALBWW010000012.1, forward strand.
CTTGAGCTGCATATTCTCAAGCTTCAAGCCCCATATATTTCCTTTATCGCAAAGAACGCCAGACCAATTGGCACCATCACCTGAACATGGAGACATTGATGCATTCCATGAGGACAGTGCATTGTTGTTTTGCAGGGACTCCTTCAATCTGAGGAGCGATTCCGTGTCTGAAGCCCCAGAAGAGGCAACAATATATAATAGGAGGATGAATGTGAATGGCCACCAAGGCGTGTCACTGGGTGCCATAATGAAGGGTTGGCACACGCACAAGGAGGGGTGCAGCGTGCGCCCTCGAGAAGGGCCTGCTTTGCAACGGAGAAGAGATGCTACTAGGGGTGAAGAAGGCTCAGGCTCGGAGGGTGGAGAACTTTTGATGGCATTGAAAGGAGAAAAGCAAGGAGAGAGAAAGTGAAGAAGGGAGAAGAGCTAAGAATAGGGGACAGGGGTTGTTTACGAGAAATAATTGAGAGTGAGGTTAAAGAGGTTGACGAAGTCCTTTATTTCTTGTTTGCATGAGAATGTGTATGTGTGTCTCCATCATGAGAAATACCCGGCCAGCCTTTGAATTGTACAGTACAGCACCTTCTGGATGCCTATTTTTGAGGCTTTGGCTGACTCTGCATTGACCAAAGAATAGTCAGCCACAACCCACAACCAGAGCACACTACTCTATCTTGTCATGCTACAAAAATCGCGTTCATCTCTACAACAATGCTACATGCATTTTAATCACTAAGGTGTCCACTTAACTCCCAAGTTAGTCTCAAGACCATGTATAACCAACTTACACTCCACCACCACAATCAAAGGTAGGCTTGGCAATGAGACGAGATTTTGCCCACTTTAAATTAGTTTTTGCCCACCTCAAATTAGTCGTGTATTTTTTAAAAGAACTTTCAACTCATCCTTACTTGTGATTGTAAATAAAAATTCACACTCTACCTATAAAGAAATAATAAAATCTGAACACTACTCGTATCCTATATGCATATACTATTTAATATACAATATAATATAAATTATTAAACAAATTACTTATTGCATCAAAAATCTCAAATTATATTAAATATAAAACACACTTTTTATAAAAAGATAGGGAATGCGAATAGGATAGGGGCTACACCTTAAACCTGAACCCACCCTATCCTGCAACACAGTTTAAACCTACCCCGCTCTACCCCTACTATGAGGCTAGTTGAGTACTTACATGGTGGGTTGAAATTGTCATCCTTAACCAAAAAGTGCCGCGGAAATCATTTACTATCTTTCTCCCTATTTGTTATTTCGTTTGTCATTTTAGTTGTTACTAGAGACCTTCCCCAGTCTCTGATAAACATATTTTATATGCATAATTTAGCACATCTTATTGGTCTATTCTTATGAAATTATTGCATATATGAAGTGAAAATTGCATAATTCCTCATATATTGGTTATGTTGTTACAAATTGAGCAGAACACCCGAAGGACTATTCAAAGCAGTTGTTGAATCAAAATATTATGAACTTGAATGTTGATATCAATATAGCTCAAACAAAAGAGAAATGAAGACCTAAACTCAGTAAATTTTGGGTTACATCAAATTCAGGACAAATCAGAAAATTTCTACTCAAACCTATACTCGGTTATTTGGTGATTTCTCAAGATCTAACCGTTGGATGTAGCTGAAATTTTGATATGTCATTCATGCATCATTCTCTATGACTTTCATAGAAATGAAGATTTCCAGATTAGCACCGAAAGTGGGTCAAAATTAGGCAACAAGTTGATGGCTGTCATTATTGATATAATCTGAGTAGTTTCGGCAAAATGGTCAGAGCTCAAGATCCAACCGTTAGATCTGGCTGAATTTTTGACATGTTCTTCACGACTGCATGTGCTACAACTTTCATGAAGAGAATATTTCCAAATTATGACGGGAGTAATGACGAATTTGATAATCTTTGGAGCTGAAATTTCAACCCATGTGCAAAGAGATTTGACAAAATTGTAATTGAATAGTTCTAGCCTTTGCCTATAAAAGGAAGGCATTTGCCACACTTAAGGGCATCTCATTTTCTGAATTCTCTCATTGTAGTTTGAGTTAGGGGTGAAACTTTGATAAATTGTGAGATTTATACTTTGATTTCAAGGTTAATTCTTCCAATTTGTCTAAAGTAAATCCCAAAGCTCTTGTAGTTTGTATAATATAATCTTCATCTTATTCAAGTTTCTTCATCTTGATGTCTAGTTAAGGTTCTTCCTAGAGTTAGGGGTGAAGCTTTCATAAATTGTGAGATTTATACTTTGATTTCAAGGTTAGATCTTCCAATTTGTTTAAAGTAAATCCTGAAACTCTAGCCCGTTGTGTTCTTGTTAATACCAACAACCACTTTCATTTCTATCATGCTTTTCACTTGTTCTTTTTTTTTCGTTAATATAATGAGTAGCTAAATTTCTATACTAGGATTGCAATTTGAACTCACACGTAATTTGATTCGTTTATCATATCCAAGAATAGGTTGATTATCTTGAATTGTTTATCTTACTTGTTCTTAATGCTTTTAATTAATTGGCCATTAATTAAATTGAATTGATAAACCTTAAGCAACTTGACAAAGGGATTTTGGTTTTAGATCTAGGTAAGATAACATATGATCTTTGTGCGAAAGCCTTGAGTTTATATAGGATAGACATATACCTATATGACATATGTAACCATTAATGAAATCAGAACTTAATGAATTCTTGATTATTTGATAGACATAGACATATAGTTTATCATTAATTAAGAATATTTCTATTTGACCATTGAAAGAGGCTTATAGATAAGTTAAGGATTTCTAGTTAACAATTCAGATAATTAATTGATCTTAGATAGAAGTAAAAGAATCAAGTAAAGTGTGAGGGATAATTGCAATCCTAGGCTTGGTTAATTTGATCATTAACTTTATCTTCTTGTTTACTTTAATCTTTAGTCTTTCATAAATCATCTCTTATTAAGTTGTTTAAATAAGATTGAGTTTTGCAAACTTTTAGTAGATAGTCAAATTTAGAATTAATCCCTGTGGGTTCGACACTTTCTTACTATTATATTACTTGATTTGCGATAACGTATACTTGCGTTCTGATTTATCACATCAATCTCCACTGTTCCATGTAGTAAGGGGAGTCAAGAGCCATGTGCTTTTAGTTTTTACCACATAGAATTATAGAAATGCAACGTCTACAAAAACGCTATCAGCTGTAATGTAAAAAGTATATATATATATATATATATATATATATATACATTAAATTTTTATACTTGATTAACATGAATAAAATCTCGGTTAATATAGTATATCATTTAGTTAATAAATATTTATAACGAATCCTTATAAACTCATAATCTATTAATCAAAAGATATATTAAATTAATCAAGAATTTGTTTATTATTAACCATGTCGGTAAATAATCGATTATTAAAACTCATTAATCAAACGATATACTATATTAAGTCAAAATTTATTTATTATTAATCAAGTACAAAAATTGTGTAAAAAAATGTGTGCAAGTATTATTTTTTTTTAAAAAAAAGAGCATATTTTTATGGACAGGAAAGAAGAGCTAAGATGCCAGTTTTCTGTATCGACTGAACGTGCAACATCATTGACGAAGCTGCTCATAATCATAAAATGACAACACGGAAGATCAAATTGCAAAAAAATTAGATGAAAAATGCAGCTCCAGACTAAATCAACGACGGTAACTCCAGATAAGTTTGGTTAAGAACCTAGAAATTTGAGATTTATGGCTTGTTTTCCAACAAAGTTCGTAAAAAATTCGCCGGAAATTGTTAATTTCTTTTCTTGTAGTGGCATACCTCAACTAGTGCCCCCTCTTCTTAACAAAAGTCTCATAGGCAAGTTACAATTACAAATCAATGAAAAACATAAATTTGCACTCATGGTACTATACAAATTCTTCCAAAAATAAAAAATATTTATTTATTAAACGTTACATATTACGAAATAATGTTACTTTTTATTTTTGTGTTGAAATAAAATTACTTAACTCCAAAAAGTCTTTCTTTTCAAAAGCTTTCTCCTACGGATTAGGGTAAGAGATAGATTCGTGCGGAATATTAAATTTTCTACTATCCTAGTTACTTCGGTTAGCAAAAATACTCTGCTATTTTCACACCACTGGAAGTTGGAACAAGAGAGCAAAATGACAGCCTTTTGGATGTGCTCCCCTGTCTATCTCCTAATAAAGTAAAAATATCATGATTCCTAAATCCCAAAAGCCTTTTTCATTTTCTTTTGGAGCCTTTCACTAGTCTACTCAGCTTAGAATAAACAACCATAACTTGGATCCATCTCCAACTCACCATAGAAACATGTGATAACTCATAGGGGAAGAGGCCCAACTAAAACAAACCTAAAATCAAACACTATTACATTCTAAGGCCATGGCACAGAAAACTTATCAAATTGATGACTTTTCCATGAGTTGCTACGGTACCCTAGATTTTTTTTAGAAAACAGGTACCCTTGCTGAATTATCAAGTATTTGTTAGTTGTTGGCTCTCACAATAAATACTTGAAATTCATAAAGCATAACCAGTAACTAATAAATGCTTGACAATTAATCAAAATACCAGTAACCAGAAACAAAAAAATAAGTACAGGAGTAATCTATGCATAGCAAAATATTCTGTTGTAATACCAACTCGTTGATAATGACAATTATTGCATTCTGCAGTGGATATGTGATGTTCAATTTTACAAATTTTTTTTGTAACAGTACGTTAATCACAACTATTCCTAGTACAGAGAATAGCATACATGAACTGATGTGCAGCTTTCACATGAATTCAGGCATATAAATCTTAAGGCGTTATTGATCAGCATAAGGAAGCGCATCTTCAAACAATATAATATTCTGGAACTATACGACTAGTCATGACTGTATTCAGAGGATTACTTGTGCCAGACTCCTGAAGAAGGCCATGATTGATCAACAATTCCATCACTGATCTCCACGTGTTGCAGCAGAGAACGGTTGAACAGCTGCTAGAGGATTTACTTGATACGAAAATGCAAGCTGCCACAAATCTACCAAAGCCCTCTTCATGGCAATCACTTGTCTTCTTACAATCCTAAACCATGAATGACACTATTCAGAAATACATAATCCCTCTGAAGCAAATAGAGTAAATCCTGTAGAACTTGCTTTTGGTTTTATGAATCCATTCAACAAGATTTGGTTACAGTATTGATAGCACAATCAGAAAATCATTAATTTATTACACAGTATAACAGGCCGCCTGGTGACCAAGAGTTCCTCAACTCCAGGTCCAGGCTCGCTCAAAAATCCATACGAATAAATAAAATCTGCTCATTCCTTCACCATGAGATACAGCAGAAAGTGAAATGGATTTTGCTCATGATGAAAACATATTGTTAAACACTTCAATACAATTTATCAAAAAATATCAGCCTCAGTTAAGGGGAAAACAAGAAATTCCAACAGATATTAAAATAACAACTAAAACTAAATCTGAGATTTTTAATATATCTTTAAAAAAAAAAATCACATGAAGGGCCAACCTTGAATTACAAAAAGGGCCTTGAACTTGATGAAATGGAAATCTTTTACCTCAAAGCCAGTTCCAAATAGGTCAACCCATTTAGAATGACATGGCTCTTGAAAAAAGTTTTCCAACATATCCTACAATTTCTGTAACTTCTACACTGGGAATCATAAGTGTTTGAAGCCACACATCACAATAACAACTCACAAGCTGCCCATTCGGATTTCTAGCAGTCCATCAGGCCTAGGTATATGCTAAGACACTCCACGTGAAGTTTAACTCCATAATATATAATATTTCCTTATTCTGCATACAAATTGTGCATCAATTTATCATGTTAATAGTATACAAGGATAACTTCAATATGAAGATAGTCCACTAGCCATTGACAGCTCTTGAAATTAAATATTTTCATAGCTTTTCATAAAGCCCAGTAAACACCCCCCCCCCCCAAAAAAAAAAACAACAACAACAGCAACAAGAAATGGTGAAAAGAAAGGTCAATTTAAACTGAAGCTACTTTTGATATGAAACAGTGATAATTTCCTCTAAGGTGAGAGGATATGGACAATGAATACTTGAAGTATTGTGGACACTTTATAGAATTTACTACTAGGGAGGCATGAATATAAGTGAGTACCTTTTTAGAGTAGCTTGCTTCTTCCTGAAAACGTAGTAGATGAACAAGATCAAACAACCAAGCATAATCTTCCCACTAGATATGACAAAGTGAGCAGAGCCAAACTTCAAATTGATAGCACGGAACCACCAGAAACATGGTTCTATTCGTTCAGACAATTTTATAACAGCTTGTTTGGAACTATACTTTTTATTGTCTGCATGTTTGCCTTTCAAGGCATTAGGCGATCCTTCACACGCATTTAGTTCTTTCAAAGAATAATCTTCATTGTTATTTGTAGGCGACTGTGGAAAGGAAATTTGAGACAAGTTGGTGCTTTTTTGAGAATGCATAGAGTGTAACCTTCTTAAAAGTCCCTACAAATACACAGAGGCATAACATTAGTTAGTGTTGAAAGATAGAGTATTTTAGAAAAAGTGTGTATGTAAATTGTATATATGTTAGGTACCCTTTAATAAACAAGGTGTATGTTAGGGGGAATAAACCCATTAAGGTTTGACTTAGTTAGACTAGAGTAGAACATTATAAATAGTTGGTTGAACCAACTGAAAGGGCATTGGGTTATTTTGGAAGTAAGGAAAGGGAGAGACCTGGGGCCTCTCGAATGTCCCAAGGGAATTCTTGTAATCTTGTCATTCTTGTATACAGTTACCCATCTGTTCTGCTATCATAATTGATATCAGAAAACAATGAGGAAGAATAAAGATACTTAGTTTCTGTTCATTTTCTTGTAATTCTTGATCCAGTTCTATTAACTGGTATCAAAGCTCTCGATCTTGGGAGCTATGGTACAAACTGAAAATGGATGAGATGGAGATTCCTTCCTTCACCGGAGAGGATCCATATGGCTGGATTTACAAGGCTGAGAGATACTGTCTCATCAACCAAATTCCAGACTCGGAGAAGCTGTCTGTAGCAGCCTTAGGCTTGGATGGAAGGGCACTCGATTGGCTTTGTGGGTGGGGATCCAGAACCACGAAGATCTCATAGGACACCTTCCGTGAGGCATTTCTGCAACATTTCCAACTGAGGAACGAGAAAAGAGATGCGACGTGGGAAACAAAGAGTGATAAAAATCTTCTGGCAGCTCAATCCTCCTTCATTCATAAAGAAAATATTGGAAAATTGGAGGCTTCTCAAGAATCCATGGTCCCGGCCCAAGGGATTCAACCAGCGCTTGAGAACAAAGAGGAATCGAGAGAGAGAGAGAGAGGAGAGACTATCAGAAGAGAAGATCGTGAGATATGGTGAAGGCAAATCTGGCGCGCCCACTGAGAATGTAGAGATGTTCCAGTTCTATTAATATATTGTATCAATTGTTAGTTATTAGGCTGAACACCACACCCTATTTATAGGGTGATTACATCATTCTAGGACCACTCAAAGGACTTATTAATAGCCTATACAAGCCTAGAAAATAACTAAACTATAATAATGATGTTTGACTACACAATTAACATGTGCTAGCATAATTAACATATGCTAGCATATTTATCACGAGATTAATTCTAACAGAAAATAAATGGGAAAATCACAACTAAGGACAAATACAGGCCAATGTTTACAAAAAAAGGACTTTTTTTATTTAGTTTCAGTTAAGGACCACATAGTGTGGTTATTATGTTGTAGACAGTGTGTTATTGTGTTGTGGAGAGTGATCATCAAATTGTACAGAGTGATTACTAATGACATAACCACTCTACACAACAAAATAATCACACTATCTTCTATAGATTAAAAAAATGTCTACTTTTTGTAAATATTTGGCTAAATTTTTCCTTAGGTGTCAGAATATCTAAATAAATTCCTTCTTTTATGCTCCTTAATCAAACCCACAATATTTATCATTATGATAATTATCTTTGACACAAATAATAAGCAATTTATCACAAAACAACAAGAGTAGAATCTGAAAAAAAAGACAGCTAACTCCAAAATGATGTCAGCTTAGACTATTAAATAAATCCAACATACAGATAAAAACTTACAGCTGATTCCCATTGAGCAAGATGGATAATTAAATTACAGAATGCATTCTATCACTCAATTGAGAGTCAGAATCAGATATGTTTCTGACAAATTAACAAGGTGCTTTATTTTAATGAAATCAATAGTTAAAAAGAGAACAATCAACATGCACATGTATACAAGAGATACCGCTCACAGACAATGAACATGCACAACTTTAAGTATCAGCCTTTGGGTGGAGTAGAGAAGAGATCAAATCCAAGGGAAGCTAATAAAATTTAAGAAAAAATTATATTAAAAAAATGAATTATAGGGACAGAATAAGTAAGCTTAGCCAGAGTAACATCTATTATCATGCTAGAAGTTTTAGACTTTACATGCCCAAGACAAATCTCTGTGAATCTTTAATCAACTCAATGCAATTTCCCTTCTTATGAAACATGCACAAAGAAGAAAGAGAAAAAGAAAAAGAAAATCCTCAATTCCGTGCAATTGGTATAAAATCACAGCATGTATGATGTGTTATCAATTTCTAGGATGTGCATAATGACAACTTAATGCTCAGTTGCCACTCAATCACATCACTCACTCTAGTTATATGCATCATACAGCGAAAATTCAGTTGATCCACTGTTCACACAGTGATGTCAGCTGGCAAATTGTGCATTTCCAATCAGTCAAAACCACAACTCTGTTTCATATTTCCAGTTCAAATGCTTAATCACAAAAGCCTTAATCTTAATTTATACAATTAAATAAAAACTTAATCCGCAGAGAACACCCTTTGTTTACCTGTCGATTTTCCTCAGGCAATGAAGCTTTCTCAACCCAGGATATTGCAAGATCTACATCTTTTAGAACTGTTGCAAGAAGTGTGACAGCGTAGACCTCAACAACTTCCAAATACTTATCAATTCCCAGAACAAAGTGCCTATCATATCTACTTTCACACTCTACATTTGTTTCTGCAATGACAGCGCCATATTGTGCATCCCCAAGACTCCATCCATTAAGAAACTCCTCGAGAAACTCTTGAATGCCAAAAGCAGAGCCTTCTGCTATTTGAAAACAGGCTCTGACCCAAAAGGGGGGAAAATGAGCATGACTCTCCTCATATATTGTCACTTTCCAATGCCATGTTCATAGGCATAATTATATGGATAAAATAAATATGAGAGTACCCTTGTCAGACACTCTAGCAAGGAACTGTATGCATGCAAATCCCAGACTCATACAGGCAAGCAGTCAAGCACAAACTGTACAAGCTGTAGCATATATAAATTTGTTAATCCATCTCACAGTTATACCACTACTTCAATTGGATCAGTGTCACATGAGCACTTCAGCATACAACGAAGAAGATAATAAAATTAGATAACTCCATAATTTAACCAGGGTTTATAGTTGGAGATGAAATAAATCTGGCATCTAGAAAAACACTTCTAGCTCCCCCCCAATAGGGTACATAATAGCAGCTATAACAGTTACAGTTTAGCTGGCTAAGCCTTTTAGTTTTTTGGTTATAACTGAAAATCTTACTTTTACCATATTACTATTGAAGAAGAAAGTAATCATAAACAAAAGACAAAAATCCTAAATGACCTATCTCAGGCATGTAGGAAAGAACTCTTCATATCAAAAATAAAAATGACAACCACACAAATGCCAAAAATAATAATCACAACTTCACATATGTGCAAGTTAAATTCTTATTAATTGGACTATCGTAAACAAATCATGAGTAACAGATGCAATCAGACTGAAGCTAAGCATACCCAGTAAGAAGAACTTGAGCAGGAATAGCTTTTACTGAAACGAAACATAGTCTGAGTTGATTCAGAATTTCTGGTGTCCTGCAGCAGTCCACAGGTTCATAATTATTAATGAATTGTGTATGCATGCATAGATGCAAATCATCGAGAAAATGATAGATTAAGATGAAATTGTTTAAAAACTAGTGAAATTTTGGGTATGATGACCGAATTAAAGAGTTCTCATGAAGGAATAACTTTTTGAAAGATATAGGAGTAATACTTTTTGATTAATGAAGTTGTATTTTCTCTTAAATCTCCATTTCCCTTTTCAACAAAATGTTATGCACATCATGAATAACTGACTTATTATTTCTTGACCAACAAAATGGGTATCAATCAAGAATTGTGGCAAATATACATAGCATTAGGTGGGAAAGTATGAAGTAGTGAATCAAGACAAGACGGTGTCATCAGGAGAAGACAAGCCAATATAAACATGGAAAAAAGAGGTCAACTAGAGGGAAAACAAAGAAAAGTTGGGCATCAATAAGATGCAATGACACAATATCCTCATAGTGATTTTGATGGAATAATAATAATAATAATAATCACAATATAAACCGTTCTTGCTTGTATTTTTAACAACAATGGGATGAGAGTGAGACAATTGAACAGATAGAATAAGTTACCTCCCAAGTTCCTTGAATGACTGAACCAGCACCATACCAGTTGATTCCAACATATCATACAATTGGACAATGCCTCGACCATCATCACGTACACGCTTCAAAATAGAGGAAGCTAATGATGCCGCTTCTTCGTACATGGAACAAACAAGGTAGCTGCAACATGCAATTGAAATAGAAATCGTTCAGGTCGAATATCGAAAACGATGTGCTTTGCGAGAATTATTGCGATAAATAAAAGCAAGCTAAAGTGAAGGCGACAAGTTTCTGTCTCAAACCAAACATTACCTTTCTGAAAGCTCAATCTCTTTCCATATCGCAGCAACAGCAGCGTCCGAGTCGGTGATAATTTCCATCCTCTCAGCTTCAGACTCCGTCGGAGACCAAAATTCTCAAGATTAAAGTGGACCACCACATAAAAAGGAAGCAAATAAAAACCAAATCTAAAATAAAGTTTAGCGAAAGGAAAAAAAAAACACAGCCAAAACTTTTGTTAGAACTTAGAAGACCATTTATCCATTTTATTTTTTCGAGAAGAATAAACATCAAATTATATAAAAGAAAAATAAAAATTTAAGAAATGTCGACGTAATGTTTTGAGCCTTTCGGCGGTGACCTCGACTTTTATGCAAAGTACATTTGTTATATAAATAAAGAGAAAAGTATTTTAACCTTAACTTGGTTGTGAGACTGAGAATTAATTAAGGATCTCAATTTTAATAGTAAAATATTTTGATAATATTTATTAATTGAAAAAAAAATTCATTTTTTTAAATAATTTTTCATAAAAAGTTTAAGTTCTCATATAATACTTCAATCAATAAATAGTATTAAATAAGTTGATATTCTATTTCAAATTTATGGGGTAAAATAAGATTATATTTTCGTTGAAAAATATAAAACTTACATTTAAGACAACAAAAACAATTGTAAGAAAAATGTTTTTGTTAATAGTTTTATAATTGAGTAAAATATGCATTACCTCCTTAAGTTTAAGCATTTCTTAACGTACTACTTTGAATTAATTATTTTTGTTACTCAACCTCTTTATAGTATGATGTATTTTGAAAAATTACATTATTTCTGAAAGATACAAGAGTTAACTTCTAGTCTCATTTTGGGTGAAAATCTTCATGTTTAGAGTTTGGAGAGCTTTCCTTAACAGATAAGCTCCTACCATACTATGTTACACATTTGATGCCAAATTAAAAGGTAGAGAGGGAGGTAGTGAGGTGTGTGGGAGTTTCATACACAACAATAACTGACTTCTAATGGATATCATTCATAGACCCTCAACATGTTAATATATCAAGTAGCTTGAAAACAAAAATCATGAAGGCAGTATTATGCACTTATCATTCATAAACTTGAAAACATCAACTTCAACCAGCTTGCATAATAAGGTAAATATATCATTACTTGCAAAACAGACATTGTAGTATGCACTTATCATTCATAAACATACATATACCAATTGCCAGTAGGGCTGGCAAGGAGTCGAACAAACTTGTGAGTTTGTTCATAGCTTAGTTCGTTAACAACTCAATAAGCTAAAAAATTTGACTCGTTTGTTAAATGAGTCGAGCTTAAACTTTCATAAATTCAGTTCATTAAATCGTGAGTTAGCTTAATATATGTATATAGTTATTTTTTATAAATAATAATAATATTTTAGTTTAATATATATTATCATTCTATTTTATTTTTTGTCTAAATAAATTATTTTTTAAATAAATATATGTAAAAAATATATAAATTTCATTAAGTTACAAATTTGAGTCTAACTCGTTGAGTAATACAAGCTTAATTAAAACAAGGCTCAATAATGACTCATTGAACTCGAATAGTTCGTGAGTTCAAAGTGAGCCGAGCTTGAGCTAATAAAATGAACATGATTTCTTAGTAAGCTCAACTCGACTCATTTACAGCATTAACAACTGGGGACAATATTCAAAAGAAAGTAAGATCTCAAAACACAAATGTGATCTCCTTAAATTAGACATATCTTTTAATTGTCATTTATAAGTATCCTACCCAAAAAAGTTACATCCAAACCAAATTACAAAAGCTACATACAAACCTAACTACAAAAGCTACAATATGACCCTACCCTCCCAACATTGAACTTCATCCTTGGTGCATTTGTACCCTGGATTACTATTTATTTTCCTTTTTCTTGGGAGTGTGTAATTCCATTTCCTTTCCCTGAAGCAAACCTTGTATTGGTGGCAAGAGCATCAGATTAGGAAGAATGTCTTATTCCTTCAACAAACCTTATAATGCCGGTATTTAGGTTGGACTGACTTGAAGCTTGGGGTGTTGTTGTTGATGTTGCTTGCCTAAGTATTGACATCTTATGTCTATGTGGTCTTAAGGTGTTGGGTATAAGTCTTTAATGTCCTATTCCTTCAGCAAACCTTATAATGTTGATATTCAGGTTGGGCTGGCTTGAAGCTTGGGGTGTTGTTGTTGTTGTTGCCTGCCTAAGTATTGACATCTTATGTCTATGTGGTCTTAGAGTGTTGGGTATAAGTCTTTAACTTGTATTTATGATATGCATTGTTTTGCATATTAGTCTGACTATCCTGAGTTAGTATCACCTAAGGTTGCTAAGTAAGGCCTTTATCTTGTACATGGAAAAATATTTATCAACATGATCAATCATTGGTAGCAATGATTGAAATACATCAACAAGTCCTTATATTGACATTACATAAACAAAAAATTAGTGACCATATTTATTACAATATGAACAAAAATCCAATAATAAAAAACTTATAAAAGTACCTTTTGTCTTTTAGACATATAGGTGTAGCCATGCTTTTATGCATCTCCAAGTCTCTAATAAGCTTCTCCATAAATTAATGCCAGTTGTATATACTTTCAATTTTCATCACAACCTATGCTAGAAGATACATATTGTCATTTCCATATCTAGCTATTGCACTCGAAATTTGCCCCTCATAGACACATTTTAATAAACACCCATCAAGCTGAATAATTTTTTTACACCCAACCATAAGCACATGTTTTAGTGCATGAAAAGTCACATACATTCTCCTAAAATGTGGTAGGGAACCTAATGTTGGTAGATCTACCATTAACTTCACATTCCTTCCAATATTGTACTTTCTTATTGTGGCAGCATAGTTCCATAATAAAACACATTTTCTTTTAAATCTCCTTCATTCATGCCAACAACCTTTCTTTTAGTCTTGTATAGCTTCATTGATTTGGCATTAATTTTCACATCCCTCGTAAACCGTGTTTTTCATTATTCTATGGCATAAGTGTTTCAGTTAAAAGGTCTTGATTTGGAGTCTGGGTTTCCCCTACATCTTCAAGGCATGAATCTTCCATAAACATCATCTCATACAAACAACAATCATTCTGTTATTCTCATTTTAAACCTATTTAATGTCACAATCCCTACTGATATTTCACGCAATCACTGTAGGCCTGAAAACTTGGACATTTCTAAATTTCATGCCCAGTTTTAGAACCACATTGTTCATGCCTACATTCTCACTAAAGTCCTCATACATTTTCAGATGGTTCATCATCACTACTTGGTTCACTAAGCATGTTTAACTTATATTCTATATCACTCACAAAATCTAGATCTTGTTCTTTTTACTTTCCCTTTCCTTTTTCCCTTGTTTTTTTTTTTACCTTTACATTTCTTTGTTTCTTTTCCCTTTCCCTTATCATTTTTAGCACTTGAAGTGGATGCTACTTCTTGCACTACCTCTTTCACGGCAAATATGTCATTTTCCCCTACCTCTTCTAAACCACATATCATCCAAGGCTCTAGGGTTATATTAAGTTCACCATCACTGTTATTATCATCCTCTACATCAACAGGACTTAAATATGTTATCTCATCCAATTTATCATCACCATCCTCCTCTAACCCATAATCACTTTCTCCTCCATTACCTTTATACCCACCCTTATCTCATTCATTCTCACCTTTTTTATAATCTGATTAAGTAGGCAGATAAATAAGTCATATTCCCACATATATGTATTGCTATCATATTCATAACATCAGAGTCATGTTTAATTTATAATAAGCTCTCATATAGGGATTGACCAAGTATTAGATAAAAAATGAGTGATGTATTTCGATAATTGAAATCGACTACAATATTCACAATGTTAAAGTAGGATAAGTAATCCAAGTCAAAGTGTCATATGAGATCTATTGTCCAACCAACATACTTCCTTGTTCTATTATGTCTAAAACAACCCAAGATGAAACTCAATGGTGATAAATTCAAACATGCTTGTAACAAAACACAAATAATGAGGGTACTAAACTAGGTCGGATCTCATAACATACGCATGGTCCCCACCCACCTACAATCCTTGGTCTACCACATACCATCAAACCTACACACCATAAAACCTAAACACCATTTGTAGCGGCCAAATTGTAGCATACAAGAAAGTGACCCTATACCCATACCCACAATTTGTAACATAAATCACCTATGCCAACAAATAACAAATATGCTAGGTTATAGATCAAATTTCTTACTTGAGTGTGAAGGACTAATTACACACGCTCCTCTTTCATTGCCAAAGTTTGCCTTCAATCTCCCTCAAAATTTTCCTCATATTTTCCTTATGCTTTTTATCACCTTTTTTTGAAGTTAAGTGAATGAAAAACGTTACATTTTCTAAGAGATTGCTCATGAGTTGTGCATATGGGTTAAGCAACATTTGTTTTAATAGTTAATGTAATGTTTTCAACGTAAATTATACTACATAAGGTTTATTGACAAAAAAATTACTTTAGAGAGATAAATTGAAAAAGCCCTAAACTACAAGGGACAATGTACATTTTACCCTTTAAAGTTTCTCATTATACTCATTTGTTGAAGTAGTTGATTTTATTTTTAATGTAATTTTTGGTGCATTGTAGTTTGTAGTTGGGAATATGTTTTATTTTTAAATTGAGAAAAATAATGTAAACCTATTTTTTAAATAGTTAATCATTTAAAAATGTGTCAAATGTTTACTTAATATTGTATAATCTATGATAAATCTCCATAAATTTTGAAGGGTAATTTTGTTACATTTTGGATTGTTTCGCTGCCAAAAGTAATTTTATCTCCTTGAAAAGAGGGGAAAAAACTAAAGAAAATCTCAGGTTTGTGCGTTTTTGCAAATAAATAAAATATAAAATAAACAATAATTAATTAACACAGAAAGAGATACAAAACGGTACGCTGTTGTCTTCAATGACGAGTTAAAACTTAAAACCCTAACGCCAAAACCCTGAATCCCGCGAGCATAGCCGTTGTTGCTGATGAGAGCTTGTCCGTGTTACCCTGTAAATCATAGAAGATAATATAGAAGTAGACGATGGGTATATTTGAACCTTACAGAGCAATCGGATGCATAACAACCAGCGTGCCCTTCTCTGTGCAGAGACTTGGCACCGAAACTTTCGTCACTGTCAGCGTTGGGAAAGCTTTTCAGATTTTTAACGTAATTTGAGATTCTTTTAAATTTTTGTTGTTGAATATATACACATTAATCGTTTCTTTGTTGATTTAACTTTCTATTAACTTCACCGTTAATGTGGGATTTGCTATCTGCAGTGTGCAAAGCTCACTATGGTTCTGGTTGGTAAGACTCTGGTTTTCCCTTGTTCGTTATTTTTTGATTCGGTTACATTTTTCATTTGTTTGGATTCTATTGGAATCTGCATTTTTCCATGAAGGTCCTCAACTGCCGAAGAAGATTGGTGCACTTGCTTCCTATCGCGAATACACTTTTGCTGCATATGGAAACGACATTGCAGTTTTCAAGCGTGCGCACCAGGTTCTCACCATAATACTCTCTATTTTCTTTAACCTTGTCAAAAGTCTGAACTTTAGGTGACTTATTCATGGGTCTTGTGTTCTTTGGAGCATTTGAGGAATTTTAACCATGTCACTTTTTCAGGTTGCAACTTGGAGCAGGCATAATGCTAAAGTCAAATTGCTACTGTTGTTTGGAGAACATATTCTTAGTGTTGATGCTCATGGCCATGTGTTCTTGTGGCAATTTAAGGGAATTGATCAGAACCTTGCCCCATTTGGGCACATTATGCTAGATGAGAAATTTAGCCCTAGTTGTATAATGCATCCGGATACTTACCTAAATAAGGTAAACGTCTTTCTCCGTACTGAAGATTAATAGAAATTGTATTAGTTAGATGTACGACTGCCCTTTGACCGAGAAGCATGTAAGCAGGTTCTTATTGGGAGTGAGCAAGGTCCTATGCAGCTTTGGAACATCAGCACAAAGAAAAAAATATTTGAGTTTAACGGATGGAATTCACCTATCTCCTGTTGCATTTCATCCCCAGCTCTAGATGTCGTTGCAGTTGGCTGTGCAGATGGAAGGATTCATGTTCACAACATTCGTTATGATGAAGAGTTGGTTACATTTACACATTCTACACGAGGTTCTGTGACTGCCTTATCTTTCAGCACTGGTAAGAGTGAGAAGCTTTTTATTCTAATTCGTTAATGCTTATGCACTTGTTACAATGCTGTTCACAGATACAACTGTGCAAGCAATTTGTTTGGTTTTCGTCTGTTCCTAAGCAACATAAAACTTCATCTTGTCTTGTCTTTTCTTTTCTTTTTGAAATGGAAAAAGATTAATAACTTGTAGGATTTCCATTGACTCAGGATGAAGTAGGGAAGTAAATTTTGTTATTATTTGCTAACTTTCAGCAAAACTGAATGAGAAGCTATTTAATTTATAACTTTCAATGCAAGTGTTTGAAGCCTGAGTCAGATAAACTTTGTGCTTCTGTTTTACTATTTGAATAATTGTGACAAATTTTACCTTATTTCCACTGTTGAGATCACACTACTTACGTAGTCTCAAAATTCTTTTGATCCCATTCAACTGAATATACAGATCATGCAGTCCAGAGCTGCTCTATGCTTCATAGACAAATTCATTTTTTTTAACATGATTTTATTATGAGTAACTTTTAATTATAATCTCTGTTATGGACTATTGTCAGGGTTTTAAAAGGTGGTGTGGTATGTATCAACTGAATTCTTTTCCTTATGAAATATATTTCTTTAATGAGTGCCCTTCTGTTACTTTTCCCTGCCGAGGAAACTGTTCTGTTGACTTCTTCCAATAAGAATATATTATATATTGCAAAATTTAACTGAAGAACTGCCTCTCTTCAAGTTCTTTTGTGTTGAGTGATTTGTGCTTATGTTTATTGGTTTATTTATTCTTCTTGTTTTAGATGGGCAACCTCTTCTAGCTTCTGGAGGTTCATCTGGTGTCATAAGCATATGGAATCTGGAAAAGAAAAGGCTCCAATCAGTCATAAGGGAGGCTCATGATAGCTCAATCACTTCACTGCATTTTTTTGCTAATGAACCAGTGCTAATGAGTTCATCAGCAGACAACTCTATTAAAGTAAGGATTTTTTTGAAGAAGATACATACATACATGCATATATAATTTTTTATTAAATTTCTTGACAAACCTTATATGTGGAAGATTTTTTTTTTAGTGTTATTATAAATGGTTTTCTGTTTGCTATAAAAAAAGAAAGGAAATTGTTTGTTTATTGAAGATATTTTAAAAATAACTGGTAAGTTTGGATGTCTGCAATATCATACTAATGACTAACAATGTAACTTTATTTTTCTTCATGACAATGGCTTTTTCATAGAACAGTATAAATTTATAGTCACTTAATAAGCTATGTTAGCAATATTTACTGAACAAATATGCTTATTGGCTTCCAGCTTTATACTGGATTATATGTAGTTCTTTGTGCTTTATTGGTTGTTGTCACCATTGAAGCTTGTGCTCATAATTTTTTTCTATTTTGACTAATTTTCCATTAATGGATTAAAATGTTGCTTATGAGAGAAATTTTTTTGCTGTATAAATAAAGTAGATTTATCCTATTGAAGAAAGGTTTCCAATTTTCTTTCTTAGGTGTTTGACTTCAATTGGTGTGAATTTGTCTTTCAAATTTTTTTCCTTGTATATTCTTCCTGAAGATGTATGAATCTATCTGGCTTTTGTTTTTTCTCAGATGTGGATATTTGACACAAGTGATGGTGATCCTCGCCTTTTGCGCTTTCGAAGTGGGCATAGTGCTCCTCCTCTTTGCATAAAGTAATAATTATTTTCAAGGTGTTAGTTTATTTTGGAAAACATTTTTGATCAACTTTGTTGTGTATTGTCAAGGATCAACTCTCCTAAAAGCTTAAGCTATTAGGTGGAGGCTCATGTGTGACTTTATATTTCAAATGCGCCCTTCACACAAGAGCTCTTTAGGCTTAAAACGTGGACAATGCATGAGTTCATTTTACCTTGTGCTAAAATTCAACTTTATTTAAAAGATTGGAAGAGACAAGGATCAAACTTCTATCCACTCGGTCATAGAGGCTTTAATAACATGTCACAGACCAACTCTTCTAAAAGTTTAAGTTGTTAGGTAGAGGCTTATGAATGACTTTATATCTCTAACATGTATATTCCAATGTCAGTGTAAAATTATATTTCCATAATAATTGTTATGGAAACAACCTCTTCAACTCCATCATTTGCTATTCTTTATTTTCTGTTAGAGAATAGTTATTGGGTGTCATTGGGTTGGGCCTATCTTTCTTGTATTGACTCTTATTCAACAATATAAATATATAGATAGGGAGATTAACAACATTAAGTTAGTTATTCCCATTCTTAATTCCTTATTGATCTCCTTCAACATGGTATCAAGAGCTAAGGTTATAAAGAAAACCCTAGCTGAGGCTTAGCCCTAAAAAACTCCAAAATACCTAGCTTCTCCTTAGAATTGATCGATCTTCTTTGCCAAAAGGATTGATCATTTTTCTTCTTCTAATGTTGAGGCTGGTTTCATGTTGTTTGGGGTTGTGTGGGTGTGACTATTCATGCCTGATGCTGTGATTGGTGACCAATGGTGTCGTGGGTGGTGTTACCGGAGGCCAGGGGTGTTGTTGCCGGCTAGAAACGTGCAACCAAGGGAGTCACAGCTCTGGGAGCAAGAGTTGTCCCAGATTCACGCGTTTTCAGCTGGCCAAGGTGTGATTTCAATGCAATTTCGGGTGTTTTCTTCGAGCTTAGTGGTGTTGTGGTGACAATGTTCTTGAATTTTAGTTGGGCTGGTTATTCTAAGTATATTTTGAGATGGTAGATGGTCATGCAAATTCGAGTTCTAGCAGTTCTGATGAGTCAAAGGTCTCTACAAAATCTACTATTATGCTTGAGGTGATTTTTGCTTCAGTTCGAATTACTGATGAGAAGTTTGATAGGAAACACTATGCTGAGTGGCTTAAGACTATTAGGATGTATCTTACTGGGATTGAGAAAGAAATTAGTTGACAGATGACCCTCCAAAGTCAGGCTACACAAGCCAAGTGGTTGCGAGAGGATAACTGAATGTTTGCTATGATTAATAAAACCCTAGATACATTTGTTGAACATTGCAATATTGTGAAAGAATTATGGGATTATATGGAGTTTATTTATTTTGGCAAAGCAAATGTTGTCTCGTATTTATGAAGTGACACCGGAATTTCATGGACAGACACAAATCTCCCTCTACGCATACTTAACTGAGTTTAAGGCTTAAGCGTATATATGAAGAATTCAACGTCCTTCATTCAATTTCTGACGATGTTAAACAAATGCGTTTGTAGCGGGAACAATTAGTAGTTGTGGGTTTTTTTTATCTCGCTTGCGCCCTGAGTTTAGTGCTGCCCATGATTAGATTCTGACTAGTTTTGAGCATGTGTCTCTTTTGGATGTGAATTGTCATCTCCTACGTTCACATCGTGAGATGCATTCTGAACCTTCTCCTGAAACTTCAGCTGCTTTGGTTAGTAGAGGGGGTGGTAGATTAGGTAGAGGTGGAGGACGCAATGGTTGTACTCGTGGTCTTGATGGTGGATGCGATGGTGGTCATGATTGTACACTATATTTTTGTTATTATTGTGGTGAGGAAGGATGTATGAAGAACTGTTGGAAAATAAATGGGAAACCTACACAACATCAAGGCCTACGTTTTACTCATGTAGTATCAAGAGGGTCTTTTGCTTCCATCTATCTCAGCTCCTCTGAAACAAGGTACTAAAACCATCACCATGTTTGATGCTGAATTCGATGCTTATACTTAAATTTCTCTGTTTCAAATTCATTGCTGGCTTGGAAATCTTCCCCTGAAGATCTGAAAGAAGTTCTATCCCACTTTAAAGTCCTCTTTTGTTTTGAACCGAGTAGTTAAAAGTGGCCAAAGCACCGATATCATGCCGCCATGGAGCAGAGCGTAGCCTCCACGCTCCCAAACACCTGTGATGGGGATTTTTGCTATGGCGTGAAGCGCCTCAATAACACCTGTTTGCGACTCAAATAGTGGCCATAATGGCCGCTTTTGCACATTCGGCCAAAACCGATTGTCGATCCGGTGGTAGTAGAGCTTCTTTGGGTCTATGTAGCCATTAGATCGATGAACCCATCGTGCATTTGACCAAAACCCAAAGTCCTGTCATTGGTAGGGGTGGAGGACGTGCTGGTTCTCCCCATCACCAGTAACTTCCTGTGTGTGAACAACCAACTCTTTATTTTTTGTCTTTCTGTCTTCCAGCTTCCTCTATTTACTTTTGCTTGTCTTTCTATCTTCCTACACACAGCCAACCAACTTCTTTTTTTCTTGTCTTTCTATCTTCCTTTTTTCACTTTTGTTATTGTCTTTCTAGTTTCTATCTTCCTCTTTTTCTTTTTTTTAATTTACGTAATTGTCTGTTTGTTTTTAGTAATTGACATCACTATCCTTTATTTTTGTTAATTTGCATCCCTGTCTTTTTGTTTTGGTAATTAACATCATTGTCTTGTTTTTTAAAGTAATAATTTTTTTTCTTTTTATTTAGTAAAACTGATATTTTTATTATTGGTATTTTAAGTTTTTTAGTAACACTTCGAATACGTAATTGGTTAATGCATCAGAAATTGAGTATTGAAACTTTGTATATTGTTTATTTGTTGATGGTATAAAGTTTTAAAACTATTAGGATTATTAATTATATATGTTTTATAAATTTTAATTTTTTTTATTGTAGCTGCTATCTTCGATATAACGGTTGCTCTGTGATCTGCTATGCCGCTATTGCATTTTTTAGGATGGCTGCTTCGCGCCACTTTCCATTAACTATTTTGGTTTTGAATTGTGAGTTATGTCAGTATGCTAATCACCATCGTGGAATTTATCCTCCTAGAGTCAATAAATGGGTTCATCCCCTTTTGTACTTGTTCATTCAAACATTTGGAGGCCTTGTCCCATTGAGTCTAAGTTTGGTTTCTATTACTTTTGTTGATGATTATGCTCGAGTTAGATTGCTTTATTTTATAAAAAATCGCCCAGAGTTATTTACATTGTTTCATGCATTTTGTGCTGAAATTCAAATGCAATTTAATGTTACTTTCTGTACTCTTCGCAATGATAATGCCAAAAAAAAAAAAACTTTTCCACCTATTTTAGGTCCTTTATGACATAACTTGGCATCATTCATGAAAACATTGTGTTGTCACCCCTCAACAAAATCGGGTGGCGGAAAGAAAGAATCGAAACCTACTTGAAGTTGTCTGCGGTCTTTCGTTTCAAATGAAGGTCTCTAAACAATTTTTGGTAGGTGCTGTTTCCAAGGTTGTCAAACTCGAGAGTTTAAGTAAACTCGTGGAGGGGTCGTGAACTCGACTCGTGAACTCGACTCGTAAACTCTTAATCGTAAGAGTTTAGCTCCTTACATATCCTAGTACATTAATGGGCACCACTACTTATTATTCTTGCTAAGACTACAAATTAACTTATGATTCAATACAAAATTCTCAACTAAACCTTCCATATTAATGTAGGCAGTATATTATGTCCACTGCAAAACCATGTGAGGTTGAAGCAAGTAGCGTACAATTACACAATCCTTTCTAATATCCTCCCAGAACCCCAATTTTGATGGATTCACCCCTGTTAGACATATCATCAAACAATTTCCTAGCAATAGCCATCAACAATGATGCTGTTACTAATGGTGAATATGCACTATTAACACAAGCACACGGTTCTTGCAACAATATTTGTATTGGGAATTTTGTCCAATAGTTTGGTGGGCATAACCATGCTAGATGATTTTCAAAAAATAGTCATCAGGAAGCTGACAAAGTGAATCTGTGGCCTGAACCTAGAAGCTACCATGTGGGCATAAATGAAAATAAAAATACCCATGGATAACAGATGCAAGAACACACCTTCGCATGGAGAATAGAAGCATTTATTTGCGTGCGGAGTGGTGAGAGTTTGAGGGATCAGCCGCCTTCGCAGAGGAACCACCTCGCAGAGGAACCATCTTTGCAGAGCACATCGGTAGAATGAGAAAAGAATAAGAGAAGAGATGGTACTGCTTCTCTTGTGTTTTGAGCACGAAACGGGCATTTAGGGGCAAAAAGCTTGATACGGGGTGTTTTAGGGGTTGAAAGACTCTGTTTGGGTAGAAAATTTTCTTCAGAAAATGAAAACTTCTGAACTCGTTTGTTGACTCGCGAGTTTGACCGAGTTTAACCGAGTTTGACCGAGTCAACCCGAGTTCACCAAGGTCCGAGTTGGTATGCGAGTTAACTCATTTTGGGAGGTAGGAATACGAGTTTACGAGTCAACTCGCAAGTTTGACAACCATGGCTGTTTCTATAGCTTGTTACTTAATTAATCGCCTCCTTTCTTTTGTGCTCAATGGTCAAATTCCTTACTATCTTTTATTCCTTTCTCACTATATATTTGCCCTTCCTATAGAATTTTTGGTTGCACTTGTTTTGTTTAGTATGCTCAATCTCAAGTCTTTTAATTGATCCTCGTTCTCTCAAGTGTATCTTCCTAGGCTACTCTTGTAGTCAAAAGGGTTACATATGTTGTTCTCTCGATTTGCATCGATATCTTGTCTTTGCAGATGTGACATTCTTTGAGTCTACTCCTTATTCTTCAGAGTCATCATCTCTATTTGCCACGAGTGATGACAATGATTTCCCGGTATATCATTTTCCTATACCGCATACTTCTTTTGTCTCGTCTAGTTCTGCAAATTTGATTATTCATCTTCTTAGCCTTGTCCCTTTCCCTTTGCCATTTTGCCCAATTACCTTGTTAGACGGAGCAAGCAATCTAATGTGACTGAACTACTGCTCTAGGCCTTATGAATTAACCTTGTGCTACAATTCCTTCTTCCTCTTCAGATCCTACTCCACCTGATCTAAGGCTTGATCTCCCTATTGCTCTTTGGAAAGGTAAGCACATTTTACTTATCCCATTTCTTCCTTTGTCTCTTATGATGGTTTATCTACCACTGCTAAGTGCTTTGTAGCTTTTCTTCACTCTCCCACTATTCCTACCATTGTTATTGATGCCTTGTCTCAAAAGGGGTGGTGCATGGCCATGCTGGATGAGATGCATGGCGATCAACAAAATCAAACTTGGGATTTGGTTTCTCTACCTGTTGGTAAATAGGTGATTGGTTGTAAATGGGTTTACACTATGAAAGTCAAACCTGATGGTTTTGTGGCCCGCTTAAAAACCCGTCTAGTTGCTAAGGGTTATGCTTAGGTTTATGGCATTGATTATTATAACACCTTTTCTCCGGTTGCTAAACATGCTTCTGTTTGCTTGTTTATCTCTCTTGCAACTAACCATTGTTGGTCTTTGCATCAATTAGATGTAAAAAATGCCTTTCTTCATAGTGATTTGAAAGAAGAGATGTATATGGGGTATCCACCTGGCTTTGTTGCTCAAGGGGAGAGTGGTAAAGTATATAGACTTAAGAAATCATTATATGGCCTAAAACAAGCCCCACAAACATGGTTTGGGCAATTTAGTCAAGCTATTTTACAGTTTGGACTTAAGAGAAGCAACTTTGATCACTCAGTCTTCTAACATTTTTAGGATGGATGTATCTTTCTAGTGGTGTATATGGATGACATTATTATTACTGGGAGTGATGAGGTTGGGATAAAAAAACTCATGGACTTTCTTCAAACACAATTTAAGACCAAGGATCTAGGTGCATTAATGTATTTCTTGTGTATTGAGGTGACATGTAGTAAGATGGGTATTTTTCTGGCACAAAGAAAGTGTGTTCTTGATTTGCTTAAAGAAATAGGTATGCTTGGAGCTAAACCTATTGAAACTCCGATGGTTCTTAATGTCAAACTCTTAGCAAATGATGGAGATATTATCTCCGATCCTGAACAATACCGAAAAATAGTGGGTAAGCTTAACTACCTCACAGTCACTCTTCCTAATATTGTCTTCTTTTTTCAGTGTGTTTAGTCCGTTCATGTCATCTCAACAAACCACTCATTAGGAGGCTCTTCTTCACATTTTGAAGTATTTGAAAGGGGCTCTAAGTTGTGGCATCTTCTGTAGTGATCATGGTCATACTACAGTGGAAGCTTTCTCTAATGTTGATTGGGCTAGATCTCCTATAGATAGAAGATCAACTTCTGGTTATTGTGTTCTTGTTGGGGGCAACCTTGTATCCTGGTGAAGTAAGAAGCTAGTGTTGTTGCTTGTTCTAATTGATACTCATAAATTTGTAATACATACATAATTGATACTCAAACTCAAAGTACTCAACTCAAGGACACATTCATCATTCTTCTTAGTCATTGTCAATTAGGGGGGAAAAAAAACTTAAAAGCACCAATAACAATAAGTCTAACAAGCATATAATCAAATACAAAGTACATTACCAAATCTTAAACAAGTCTAAGCCTCTAAGGCATAAGCTAAGCATTCTACAAGAAGGCAATAAACATTAATCAAAGTCATGATCTAGGTCCTCCAAGTTCTCTTCATCATCATTGCTTAACACTACTAGTCTTGTAGGCCTCTTCCTCTTCAATCCTTACCCTAGAGCTTGAAGGTCTTGAAGTTGTTTTCTTCTTCTTTCTTGTTTGCTGCCTAGTGTATGTTATAGGCTCTTTAACCCCAACTACATTAGTAACATCTCCCCAAGTCAAACTATCATCATCAAAAACCAACTCCTCTTCAGCAGCTACTCCATCTCCACCCATTTCTCCTACCAACCACTCATTACTGTCACCAATGTCATTTAGGACAATGGGATCAATTACATCACGGTTGTCAGAACGTTCTTTAAGGGCTTGATTATACTTTTTATGAAAACCAAATCTTGTAACTTTTTATGCTCAAGCTTGCTTCTCTTCATAGAATGGACCTATTGTATAGTTAAAAACTAATGTGTTAGTTTCATGCAACTATATAGAATGAATTCAGTCATCCACTGACATGCTCAAAAGTACTTCAATTACGTTCACATCCAGATGCACTGCAAGTCAAGCTCAATGCTTTTATGGAAAATACTTTGGAGTAGATGATCCATACATCCGCCACCACTCAGCTGCAATGCCATAAGCAAATATTAACAAAATGATTTGTAATGTAATTAAATTTATGTAGAAATGTGCTTTTACTTACCAGGAGTCAATTCTGCACTTTGTCTTATGGCTGCCTTCAAACCAAAGATGCCCCCAACTCTCTTATATATTGGCAACTCTTTTATAACATTATCTACACCTTCTTCAGTTGGTAACAACCTCTCAATTGACTTATAAAATCCCTCCATCACCTCTGGAACAAATTCAATTTGTGGATTGGCATAGAAGAACTCTGGATTTAAGAAATGACTTGCTCCATGCAATGGACGATGAAGCTAGCAATCTCGTCTTCTATCAACAATAGCAAATATCTCTTAGTACTTGTCTTCATTTCCATTGAAGGCTCTTTGTATAGTTTCCTTAGCCTTGTCCATTGCTTCATATATGTAACCCATTATTGACCTTTTTTCATTATTAGCAAGTCTAAGAACACGCACAAGAGACCCCATAGCTTTGAGAGTATAAACAACATTATTCCAAAATGAAGTCATCATTACAATCTCGGTTGCCTTTTCCTCCTTAGCATCTTTGGATGTCTTTGATCTTAACCATTCTTCGGATGTGAACATCTTTCTAAGATTGTTGTTTTGTTAATGCAGCCTTTGTAATGTAAGGAAGGTTGTAGCAAACCTTGTGACCCCATACCTAACCAATTTTGTCTTGTTTGTGAATTCCTCATTGTGCTCAAGGCCAAAGTATGATTGTAAATGAATCCTACAAGTGTGATGCCTCTTTGTACTGTCTTCTTCACTCGGGGAAGCTTTCCAATGTCTTCTAACATCAAGTCCACACAATTTGCAGCACATGGAGACCAAGAAAGATGCTTACTTTTGGCTTGTAATAATTTACCAGCCAATACATAGTAGCTGCCATTGTCCAATACAACTTGAACAATGTTCTTCTCTCCAATCTCATCTACAAAAAATCCAACAACTCATATATCTTGTCACCAGTTTTAACAAATCTAGAAGCATTAATAGTCTTTACAAACACAGTCTTAGCTGGACAATTCACCATGAAATTTATCAAGGTCCTATTCCTTCTATCAATCCAAGCATCTGACATAATTGAACAACCATATTATGCCCATTCTTCCTTGTGACCCTTCAACATTTCCTTTGTGTGCTTTAATTCCTTTTTACGGAGTGGAACCCTCAATTCGTGATAACTAGGAGGTTTCACGTGTTGGCTATTGTTTCCAATAGCTTCAACCATCAACTTGAAGCTTTTCAAACAGGTTGCATTAAAGGCGATTCTTGCTTGATAGAAAAAGCGAGCTATGTACTGAATGATTCTATTTCTTGCTTCTTTATCACATCCATTTTTTTCACTTGTTTGCCTTATCTTGCTTGCCTTTGCTAAATTAAGAGTTTCTTCTGCTTTTTTTTAAAAAGAAGTAAATCCATGGGGCCTTTTACATTCTCACCTTTCTTGGATGCAATGACACTAGAAGGGGTAGCAGATGATGTTATCGATCTTTTGCTACTTTGAAGAATGCTAATTTCTTGCACCTCATCTTCCTCCTCTTGCACCGCAGCACTATATGAACTCTTATCAACCTTTTTTATTGTTAGCAGCTTCCAACAACAACTTCTTAACTTCAGGTGGGCATTTTTACAAGAATTTACATCACCTTTTATACCAAGCTGATGTCTCTTTGCTCTAGTAATCCCATCATTAGTAACTTTTAAGACAAAGGTCACAAGTAACACTCTTCTTATTATTCATATCCTTCAAGCTATTCCATTGCCATCCTATATCAATATTATCACTTATAGGCTCTACCATAGGAATAGACGATGAATTGCTCTGCAGGGACTGTGACTGTGATGATGCTATGATTGCAGGGAACAAAAGTGCAAAATAAAGGCCAGAAACAAAGGGAGACCAAAAACACAAGGAGGAGCATGGTGGGTAACAATAGTATGCTATGCGCAATAGAGACCAGCAACATAGAGGGATGGGCAGGTGAGAATTAGGGGGCAATAGAGACCAGTGTGCAACTGGGTGGGTAGGTGCGAACTGGGTGGGCAAGAAGCTTCGTTCACCCTCTGCAACAGAGAGCAGTGTGCGAAAGAAAAAAGGAAAGAGGGGTGGTCAACCCTAAAATCTACTCTTAGTGTGCGACAGAGGGAAAAAGGACCAAAAATCCCCAAACAGTGGAAGTAGGAGGTTTTAGTTGGGGTAAAACAGAGATTTCAAGCTTTGTTCACAATAGCGGATGCTATGGCTGCTATTTGGCTGCGATCCAGCCCCGATCTGCTGCAACACTAAAACACAATGCAACCGGCGTTTTGTGGCAGCCAAGCCTTGTTCTGCGCCGCCCCACCGCTATAGCGGCCGCTATGCCCCTATTGACTACCTTGGTGGATACATCATCTTCTTGATGAAACTCGGTTAAAGGGTACAATGCCTATTAAATTGTGACGTGACAATCTAGCTGCCATTCATATTGCCTCTAATCTTGTTTTTCATGGAAGAACAAAGCATGTTGAACCCGATTGCCATTTTGTGTGTGAAAAGATTCAACAGAAACTTATTATTACTGGACATGTGCGGACTGGAGAACATCTTGCAGACATCTTCACCAAAGCACTCAATAGGAATAGAATATATTATATTTATAACAAGATGAGCATGATTAACATCTATGCTCCAGCTTGAGGGTGAGTATTAGAGAATAGTTATTGGGTTTCATTGGGGTGGACCTATCTTTCCTGTACTAATTCTTATTCAACTCTATAAATATAGAGACAGGAAGACTAACAAGATTAAGCTAGTTATTCCCTTTATTAATTCCTTCTTGATCTCTTTTAACACTTTCCATTTATCATCCTTTCTTGGATGAATGTTAATTCTTGCAAACAAGCAGCAGAGCTGCTTCTGATAAGACTGCAGGGTGCGCTCAATACAGTTGCATCATTTGTACAGTACAGTGCTCTGTAGAATATTGCAGTTAGGATGGCAAATGAGCCTCGTACTGGAACTGTGAAAACATATATATAACAAGGAACTTGTAGTTGAATTCCACTTCATATTCAAGCAAATTTTTTCCCGTAGTGCCATGAGAACTTCTATGGAAATTCATCTTTGACATCTTTATTTCTTAACAAGTGCTCTTCACATGTGAAGTTCTTTTTGTGGATTTTCCTATTTTAATGATTAATGTCATAATCATAAATATTTTTAATTTTCTATTATAATCATTAGTTCTCCTCAAAAGTTGGAGCGTTTTATAATGATTAAGTTCATAGGTTTTGCTGTTTTGGCGGAAGTAAGGAGGGAAAAGTTCTATGGAAGTGCAATATGTTTTCTGTACTTTGGAGCATTTGGTTATAAAGTAATGCTCTGACTTTAAAAGGAAGGTCTCTATCTTAGTCATGTTTTGGAACAAGATTGTTTTCTTGGCCTCTATATGATGTTCAGCATATGTATTCTTCTGGGGAGTCCCCTTGGTTGATTTGCAGAGGGATTGGAGAGCTACTTTGTACTAATAGTTTTGTTTGAGGTTTTGCTTTAATCCTGTTTAGTGGCTGTCCTTCTTGTTAGTTTTGTTAATGAGGATTCATTGTCATCCCTCCTTTCGTAAGCGTTATTTTCTTCTAATTGAAGTTCTTCACTTATCCAAAAAAATTATAATCATTTTTATTATATTAAGTTAAGCTATTTAGCATTTTATTTTTATTTTATTTTCTATATTATCATCTTATTAGTAATGGTTGTAAATTTGCACTTTCAATTTGGCATGTGCTATCGCTTAAGTCACACTTGCAAATTATATATGGCAGGTTTTATGCCAATGGGAGACATATTCTTTCTGCTGGTCAGGATCGTGCCTTTCGTCTTTTCTCTGTAGTTCAGGTTGGTTATCACTCATTTATCAGATACGTGTTTCTTTAAACAAGGGAACTTTGTTTTGTTCTGGTTATGACGATTGTTGCCCCCCCCACAAAAACCACCACCACAACATCACCCAAAATAAAATAAAAAAATTAAATAAAAGTGTTCCTTATTTATTTGGATAATGTCAGTTTCTTATTTTATTTTATTTTTAGTGAACTGATAATACCCTGTTAGGAAAAATGACATACACACCATGCCAAATGCAGACACACAAATTTCTTTGACTGATAAGGTCTTCCTGGAAACTCACTTCTCAAGAGAACTTCTCTGGAGTCCATTGTTGTCACTATTGGCTACAGTCAAGGATATAACCCAAGCTAGTTCCTTAATAATGCCTATTAAAATAACAGTCTTCTGTCTCCCATAAATTTGCCTAGTTCCTTGAGTGCAATAAGCCAATACCAATGTTCATTCAGATAATAAGTATATTCTAATTTATTTATTTTTAAAATTCCCCCTCCTCTGCTCCCTCCAAGCTTGTTGGCATGCATATTTAATTTTTCCCCCCTCTATATTATATTTGTTATTCCACTTCATGGCTTAATCTTTTGTTCATGTTCACTGTGTATAATCATTATCTACTCAATTGCTTACACAATATTTATAATGTTGATGTATTTATTGAAATTTAATAGGATCAACAAAGTAGAGAACTTTCTCAACGCCATGTTTCTAAACGTGCCAAGAAGCTGAGAGTGAAGGTATGACTGGTGCTTTCATTCTGAACTTATTATTGCTTAACTGAGCTTAGGAAGGCATTGCTTCTTTGTGTAAATTTTGAAGGCTTTGGTTTGGAGACTTTGGTTTGATAATTATAAAGGCATGGAAGTGTATATATGCTACAGAGTAATAATCCTTTCAGACCAAAATTTGGAGTCTAATGTTAATCTGAATAGCTGCTTTTTTTTATGATTCAATTTTCTAGTACTGCAGGCATACACTTTAGTAGTCATTATTTGGTCATGATTTTCAATTTTCAATTTTCTAGAGTTATGTGGGTCTTTGTATCTTCTATTTGCACTAGTTTTTTTTTTCCTGAGGAAAAGTGAAAAATAAAATTGCTGAGGGTATAGAAAACTGTTAAGGAAAGTGTTGTAAATTATGCAAGTGTTGACCCTAAAATCAAGGGTCAATAATTGGGGATTGATTCTAGGTTAAAATTGGAGCGGTTTGACAACTATACAATTGTATACTCTTCCCTCTAGTATAAATACAGGTGTGGGCTAGAGGCCATGTATAGTGCTTCAACCTACAGCCTCTCTTTATTGTCTCCATCTCTGTCTCTATAACTCTCTTCGAGGTCCTTTTTTTCTCTCTAATTTTTCAGCATGGTATCAGAGAGGTACCATCCATCGTGACCTGAACCTACTGTCAGTCATATAGAGCTGTTTTTTATTTCTTTTTTCTTCTAGTTTTGTTACCAAAATAATTCTGTCATCTATTATCATGGTTTATCACTGATTTGTTTGTCGAATCAATGATCAAATCCCTGCCATCATGATCAGAAGTGTCTGATCACCCAGACATGCTACCACGTGCCATTGCTGTCTAGATTCTCTGTCATACACAAGCTGGGGCGAGAGCATGGAAGGACTTGTCTTCTGCTGTGACAACCACAGTCAAGGCCAAATTATCCCCAAAAAGGTCCAACTCTGCCTTCAGAGAAGATCAAGGACTCTATTTGGCTGTGATTATTGGTTCTTGCTGTGGTATGATGGTGCATTAACTTTGCTGATGATTTTTCTTGAATGAGACTGCAAGGAGTGAATATATTTCATAGGAGATAAAGGGGTTCTGATGTATGATTTGGGTTGATGTTTTGTGTTTGCCTAGCTTGTTGCAATCTGTTTTTATTTATTTATTTATTTGATGTCAATGGAGTTGTGGCTTGAAGACGGGCACTAGTAAGGGAGTTGAGTGTGTTGTTGGGTGATGTGAGACCCATGCTGTGGATACCAGCTGTAGAAGGTTGAGGGTGTCATTGAGGAAAAAGGTCGAAGACTTTTGGAGCTGTTTCCAAGGATGTTGTTGGGGTTTATGTTATTTAGGGGAGAGCTGGTTGCCTAGATTCTTTCTTTGGTGGGTTGAGTTTTATGTTTTGCTTTTCAAGGGTGACAAATTGAGGTTCAAGGGTGATTAATTGATGTTTGATCCTAGGTGATTAATTGGAGCTTGATTTTAGGGGTGATGGATTGCCTACTATACAATTGTATACTCTCCCCTCTAGTATATACAGGTGTGGAGGCAATGTATACTGCTTCAACAAAAATATTGAGAAGAGTAAAAATTGTAACTTTTTAAAATGGTTCAGATTCATTTTCACATGATTTGTTGACATCTTGTATGTGTTGAGTGCATTACTTCATGGTACTTGTATGTTATGTTCAAACTTGGATGTCTGCAAAAGGGAGTTTGTGATTATTTTGTTAATTCTATGAGGCCTGTTACAGATCATTGCTCGGTTATATCTTAGTTACAGGATCAACCTTGGAGCCAAGTGATAATGCCTCTCTTGTGCTTAAGGTAGAGGTTAACATAGGTAGGGAGGGGATTGAGATGGGTAAGGTACTCTCTGATATATATATTTTTTGTAGCAAACAAGTCCTTTTATATTAAAAATATCTGGCAGGTGGTTATTTTCTCTCAGTAACCTAACATTATTCAATTCAATGATTATGGCGCGTATAGTTATATTTGTGCTGTAATTACTGAATAACTGCATCTTGTGTGAGCTGTAAATTAGCACTTTGTGTTTTACATGCTTACATTCAAATTATCTACTTATATCTCTTTTTTGTTTTTTTGTGTGTGTTTATGTCTTGTACAGGAGGAAGAAATAAAATTGAAGCCTGTGATTGCATTTGATTGTGGTAAGGTCTTCTTTTGGCATTCATTAATTCAGCTGTAATTGTGTTGGAGACCAAAACGTATTCATGGAACTTCATCAAATGAATTAATGTTTATACTAATTGTTTCTTTTACAAAATTGATTTAGTAAAAACATGGCTGATAAGTGATTGATGAGTATATAGGCTTACAAAGAAGTGCATGGCTGATGATAATATTTGTGTTACGTTTTGACTAGTTTGATCAAGATTTAGTAATTGGCTAAATTTGTTTGGAATTAAGGCAGCTTTTTGTTTTCTTTTTATTTTTTGATAAAAGAAGAAAACCATTAAGACAGAGAACATAAAATTACAAGGAATTTGGAGTATAAGGGATCCTTCATAACAAAAAAAGGAAAAATAAAACAACAAATAAAAAGAGAAAACATCAAAGGAGCAAAGCTGCCCAATCCTTCTGCATATCTGTTAAGAAAACCTCTTTTAAAAGACAGCAACAGAACAATGTAAGAACAGATGAGGAGCCGATTATGAACAAGCACCGACATAATATACACATATCAGGGGAAAGAGCCTTATGTGGCTTGCGAACCTACAACATATCATTAGTATTAATTCTATTAAGCACCGCAATTCAAATGAAAGAGTTGACTTTAGAGAGCTTTGGACTTCCAAAGGGGTTTATAGAAATTGGAAAAAATGATTTTCTTGAAAACACTCCAAAAGAGTCAAGAAACCAAATCCTTTTATCTGAATTAGAAGAATAGAGTCAATGAGACCCAAAAGAGATTTTGATATATAAATTTCCCTATCATTTAAGTTACGGAAAAAGTGGAAATTCCAAGAAGAAACATTCAAAAAACTCATGATTGTATATGCCTACTTACATGCGCACACACATACACACTCACGTGTGTGTATATGTATATATATTATGTGTTAGAGATATAAAACCATTCATGAGCCTTCTTCACCTAATAACTTAAGCTTTTGGGAGAGTTGGTCCTTGACATAGTATCAGAGCCTTTATGACCAAGTGGTTAGGAGTTTGGTCCTTGCTGCTTCCATTCTTAATAATTAAGTTGAATTTGAGCACATGGTAGAGTTGGCTTGTGCATTGTTCACGCTTCAAGCCCTTCCTGCGTGAGGGAGGGGGCATGTTAGAGATATGAAACCATTCATGAGCTTCCACCATACAACTTAAGCTTTTGTGAGAGTTGGTCCTTGACAGTATCTATGTATTTGTTTATTATTGCACTTCAAGCATTCTATGTTTAATAACTTATAATATCATCTGCTGTCAGAAGTATCAAATGTTCTTCTTTTCTTGTGCAAACTTCAGCTGAAATTAGAGAACGTGATTGGTGCAATGTGGTCACTTGTCATATGGATACTGCCCAGGCATATGTGTGGAGACTTCAAAATTTTGTTCTTGGTGAGCATATATTGAATCCATGCCCAGAGAATCCAACACCTGTAAAGGTTAGGATCCCACTTAATTATATATTTTTTGTTTCCTAACACCCACTGCTTTCAAAGTAGAAATGAGTGAAATTTCTGCTTATTTTAGTAGCATACTCGATTCTAAAAGTTTTGTTGCATCAAGTTCCTTTTTATAATGACAAGCTGTTCGATGTGTGGAATAATAATGATACAAAATATGTGGCATTTCTCTCTTAGGGTGTCATAACTTATAAGTATTTTGACGAACAATGGTGGATTTTAGTTGACTACTGCTTTCATATGGTAACAGGCTTGTGCCATCAGTGCATGTGGCAACTTTGCCTTTTTAGGGACAGCAGGTGGTTGGATTGAAAGGTTTAACCTTCAATCTGGAATCCGCCGGGGTGCTTACATTGACATGTCAGAACCAAGAAGTTGTGCTCATGATGGTGAAGTGGTTGGAGTTGCTTGCGACTCAACAAATACTCTCATGATAAGTGCTGGATATCGAGGAGATATAAAGGTTGATATTTCTTGTTTGAAGGCACTCTCCGTAATTCATTTATAAAAGTTCATTAAGAGCAAGCATAATCACTTTGGTTAGCATAGCTACTTTTGAAATCCCCTCATTTATGATGTGTTTTCTTGCAGGTTTGGGATTTCAAGGAACGTGAACTTAAATCCAGTTGGGAGATTGGTTGTTCTGTTGCTAAGATTGTTTACCATCGTTATAATGGTAAACTGATTTTTTATAACTTTTCATGTTCCTTTGTCCACATGTTTGTTTGTTCCTTCCTACCTTATAATTCGTTTGTTTTGTTAAAAAAACAATGTATTAAGAGAGAGGAAATTCCTACCTTATAATTCATACTCTTGGGTCATGAAGTATTAAGGAGTTTTACTGATTTTTAGGTCTCCTGGCTACAGTAGCAGATGATTTAACAATCCGATTGTTTGATGTCGTGGCTCTTAGACTTGTTCGTAAGTTTGAAGGTCATACAGATCGTATAACAGATATATGCTTCAGCGATGATGGGAAGTGGCTTCTGTCGTCTAGTATGGATGGAAGTCTACGAATTTGGGATGTGATCTTAGCAAGACAGATAGATGCGATACATGTTGATGTGCCTATCACAGCATTATCTCTGTCCCCAAACATGGATTTATTAGCAACTACCCATGTTGATCAAAATGGGGTAT
Organism: Styphnolobium japonicum; assembly: GCA_023212625.1. Lineage (NCBI taxonomy): Eukaryota > Viridiplantae > Streptophyta > Magnoliopsida > Fabales > Fabaceae > Styphnolobium > Styphnolobium japonicum. Next base: position 30,409,076 of record JALBWW010000012.1, read on the forward strand.
ATCTGTGGTGAGTTTCTGTACTTATTTCTAATGGTTCTTGGAAAATAATTTTGTGGAAAACTTTTACCATTTTTTCAAGTGTTTGCTGCATGCATCTGATATATATCTTTTTATGTTTTTTGGTGTGTAAATAATCCTATAAGATGAGGAAACTGATTTTCTCTTATAGATGAAGGTCCTTTTCTAGAATAAAGTCACTAGAGATGTGTCATTATCTGAGGCAACATTTTCCATGTAAAACATTAGTGCTATCATCTTATTTCTTTCCACAAACAAAGTCTGGTTTTGTTAAATTTCTGAAGGTATAAACAATCCTGAATGGGAAAATAGTTTTGTGATTTAAATGATGTTGAATGGAATAATGGTTCTATTTTTCACAGAATGGAGTTGAACATGTTAATAAGAAACCATTTTTGTTTGTGAAAAAAAAGGAACCATTTCTGATAGTGAGAAATTTTATCAGGGTAAATCAGGCAATGTTCTCTAGTACTTCAAATGTCGATTCGTATGCAAGTGGAAAAGAGGTTGTGAGTGTCAAGTTGCCATCTATCTCTTCCACAGAACATTCTCAAGTTGAGCATTCTGATGAGCTGGTGAATGTCTCCCAACCTAAGGATTCTCCAGGTTTTCCAACTCAAGATAAGCAAATACCCGATTTAGTTACACTCTCACTACTGCCTAAGAGCCAGTGGCAAAGCTTGATCAATTTAGACATTATAAAGGTCTTCACTTACTTCTCAGCAGCATTCCTTCTCATGCTATGAACTTTTGTTTGAAACCTTATTTCCATTTTCATTTCTGTTTTCTGGTATGCTCATAAGTGACCTCTAGTATGCCTGGCTTGTCTGAATTTCAAACTCTAAATTCCAGGTTCGCAATAAACCTATCGAGCCTCCAAAGAAACCTGAAAAGGCTCCATTCTTCTTGCCTTCAGTTCCATCGCTCACTGGGGAAATATTGTTTGAGCCTAGTAAGCTATCAGTAAAGGAGAAGGATGGAACAGGTGATGAAAAACAAATGAACAAGACAAGATTGGACATGCCACCATCCCGTTTTCTGTATCTTCTTCAATCCTCAAAAGAGACAGCCAATTGTAAGAACCCAACTATTTTATTCTTCTTTGCGGCTTCTGAAAGATTTTGTTGCAACCATGTCTCTAATACACTTCATATTGCAGATGCAGCATTCACTGATTATATCAAAGGATTATCTCCATCAACTCTGGATATGGAACTTCGAATGTTTCAGATCATAGATGACAATGATCAGCAAGAAGCTGAGAAGAGACCTGAGTTGGTATTGATTGAACAGCTTCTGGATTATTTTGTCCATGAGCTCTCCTGCAGAAATAATTTCGAGTTTCTACAAGCTGTCATCAGATTATTTTTGAAGGTCAGGGGCTTTTCCTGTCTTTGTTGCCTTGTTGGCCAGTTGGACTGTTCATAGAGTTCTGGTCAAATGAATGTAATATATTTTTCTGATTGTATGTTTACAATGTTTTTTTCTTCATCTTGCCAGATACATGGTGAGACTATTCGGCAGCAGTCACACTTACAAGATAAGGCAAGGAAGGTTCTAGATATTCAGTGCATGATATGGCAGAGGGTAGATAAATTGTTTCAAAGTGCCAGATGTGTGGTTGCTTTTCTTAGTAATTCTCAAATTTAGGTGTGACGAGCCCTCAACTCGTGAAATGTCAACACTTGAGTGATAGCCTAGGCACAAACTGAAAACAAAACATTGAATAGTGATGGTAAAGTATTTCTTCTAGACTCCACTTCCTTGGATTGATACAGATATCGGGGCAGCAAATTGGTTAAAAGCTAGTAGACGAGGTTTCCTGTTAGCATGCATTTTGTGGGTCATCATCACATCTACGAATTCTTGTAACAGGATAAGAGTAAGCAATTTTTGGAATGCACATCTAGTATCAGTCAAATTGTAATTTACATTTTCTATTAGTGCTCACTTCAATAGTAATCATCGAGCTTTTATACACATTTTTTGGCCTCCTTACCTTACAGTTGTATAGCTGAAAGGGTAAAGCGATTATTTATATAAATGTCATGCAAAAGCAGAAAATAAAACTGCTTGTACTTATTTTTATGCAAAAGCAGAAAATAAAACTGCTTGTACTTATTTTTACATGATGATACAGTTGCTCTTGACCTTTAGTCAGGACAAAGCAGTACGCGGCTACGATATTCTCCAAGGGCCCATATGGGAAAGATGTTTCTATATGCAGAGTAACTGGTCGTACAATTCTTGTTGAAGATTCCCATGATTTCCTACGATAGAAGATCAAATAGGGTATTTGTTAAATACACGCACAATTACTGCTATTCCACCCGACGTGGAGAAAACAAGATGGTATATACAAAATTAAGGTTCGCAGGTTTTCAAACAGAATCTTGACTATGTCAGACAGATGTAAAAGACATGATTTTGCTAGAATTCGGTTCAATTTTTCTTTACAATAGTTGCTGATGTGAAAATATATTCAACAAGAATGCAATGACTTCATGACGTAAATTGATAACATTCTTAATAAGTAGGTTTGCCTATAATATGATTAGGATTAAGCGTGTATGAAGCAAATTTAAGTCTATATAATATAATGTTTGAATATACGACTGATTTTCATGCTAGGCCTAATTTAGGGTCTACAGCACTAGAAGCAGGGGTGGAGCTAAAAATTGAATGGGAGGAGGTTAACATAAAATATATATCATATGAAATGATTATCAAAAAAAAAATCACATAAAAATTTCAAAAAAAGGCAAACTTAAGGGAGGGCATGACATCTCTTTGTCTCCTCCCTCTGCCTCTGACTAGCAGCGACAAATTAGGCTCAAGCCTATAACTTTTATACGCTTCCACTCTTATTTATGAGACAAGTAGCATAAACTTTGTCTTGATGAAAAGAAAAATATTTGAAAAGAAAAAAGAAAATGGAAAGGAGTAGTGTGAACCTTCAATCTAATTGAAGCTTTTTTTTAATAAAGTGAGAAGATATAAAACTATTACTCTTACGTGATGTTTGATTTGTGGATTGTTTTTTCATTCCTAGAATTTTTTATATGGAAATGTTGAACTCCTATGTTTGGTACAAGATTTCAAAAATCATTCCCATCCAAAAATAATTCTTAGGAATAATTTTTGTCCAACATTCGGGATTGCAACATTTTCATGGTATGAGAATATTTGTCATATGAAATGTTCAAAATACATACATTTCTATCGTCATGCCATCAACCAACTATCACTAACACGTTATTATCAATTATCACCATATGCAACGGCCAATCACAAAAATCCGACCACCCTCCACCGGTGGCAATTGACGGTGGCCAACAACTTTAGCCACCTTAATAATCATCAAAATCCGATCGCGCTTATTGTCATCGGCAAAAAATTTGTTTTCAAAAGTTGAACCAAACATCTCCTTAGTTTACTAATATAAGCACAAAGATGTTACATCCTTCAGCTACACTTCGAATTTGAAAAAGTCTTTAAAATTAGGTAGGTTCAAAGTCTGAGAGTGTGTTTTTAGCTTTGTGTTACAGTGGCTTCTATTATATCCAAAGAAAAGATAAAGAAAACGTATATTGCTAAGAGGTTCTGTGTACTAAAAACCATGTCAGTCATCATTTTTATATTAGATGAGAAGTAATTTAAAAGTATTTTACTCTCCCTAATTAGCATATCAAGCTGCTTCTGATTAGTTAATTAATTTCGTAACATTTGTAAGGCTGAATTGATAGTTGACACCCTTTATCTCTTTTTCTTTCTCACTTAAGAGAAGAATTATTCATCTTTAGATACTGTATATCTATGGTTGTTACTTGTTACCTGTTGGGGAAAGTCCCCATTTTCCAATTGTGAATTGATCAACACCTTAGCTGCACGATGCAATGGGGCTGGATCTCTTTGGGCCTACATGATAAAAAACAATGACTTGTTAGCTAGTCATGGTCTTTTCTCAGAATGGGTTCTATACATCGTACTTAATTTGAACATTGCCTTATACTTGTTAGGATTCCAAATAAATAGGTTCTACACGTTGAACTTTATAGTGCCCCATACCTGATCTGCTTCAATAAGTGCCAACATAGCCCACGCAGTGTTCACTAGATGTGACTTGTTTCCTTCTAGATTTGTGTATACCTGTTTGTACAATTACTTACCATTAATTAGTGAAAAGCTAAGCTGAAAGGACGGAGCTAAGCTTAAAATTAATACTATGAACTTAATGGGCAAAATAGCTAGATTCTTTATAAAGCACTGAGAGGGTGTAAGCTTCATGTTACCTTCTGTTGGCATGAGATGTAGCTCTCTCCCCAGCCACCAGAAAGTTGCTGTTTGGAAAGCAAAAATTTGCATGCTCTTCTGATGCTGTGGCTATCTTGGTAAGTCTTACCGGCAGCTATGAGCCCCTTTATTCCAAACCATGTTCCGTAGGTATAGCAGATTCCCCATGACCCATACCTAGTTAATTACAAATCTTAATATGCCTTTACATTATAAAAAATCATTTACTCATTATCTGCATTTGTCAGTTCGGGTTGTCTAAAGTACGACCATTTTTTTCTTGGTTTTGGACCATGAATTTGGGCAATGCCAACAGTAAAAACTTGTTGAAGTTTAAAGAGGAATTTGCAGAAAAAGCTATTTGAGTTGACTTTTAATACAACTGAGTTTGTTTACTAGGCACTTTTGTATCATCATCTGGCAGTAAATTAATGAACCTCTCTTTTAGTTAATGTTTTCTAATTGGAAATTTGTATGTCAGGATTTCCTAAATCTTAACCCTTTTTTGCAAGGATGACATGTACTAAAAGGAATGAGTTTCAGGACAGAAAAGCAAACCATGAGCCATCCGCTAACTGTATGCTTTCTATATAGTTTGCTGCTTTAGCAATACAAGTTTCTATTTCCTTCCTCCGCTGTCCTGGACATCGTTGTGTGAATAAGATAAGACCTTGAATCGCTGCTGATGTGCATTCCACGTACCTATAATAAATTATGGACTGGTCACAAATCCAAAACGACAGTAATCTCAGCATATAAATCACAAGAAAATTTATCAGACATACTGATAATCAATGATGATATCTCCAAATGTTTCAGCTGGATTTATTTTCTGTGACAGAAACCAAGTGTGTTAAAAAATTGAGTCTACCATCCTCATTTTTGTCTTAGCACTAGTGGATCCTAAGAGAAAGTAAGCTTTACCTCCAGCCATGCATAAGATCTTGTGAGCTCATAGGATGCAAATCCGCCACTGCTATTCTGTAATAATATGGAAGAGGAAATTGATTAAGCTATGGCATGATGTTGAAGTTCTAAATTTGAACAAACAACTCTTCTTAATACCTGAGTAAGACTCACTGACCTCACTAAAATGTAAAAAATGTCATCCGTTTTGTTTACTTCTCCAGATTGCCATGATCTAGTTATAGTTAATCCACTAGCCTAGAATTTCTTAATTTTGACTGGAAAAGGTCTGAGCAGGAATAGGAGTTAGCTAGTGTGGATGATTTCTGTTTAAGTTGAAAAGTGAGGAGTTGACATTATTTGTTGCATAGGCATCCAACAATTTGCTGTTTCTAGTGTTTTTTGGTAAGACTACAAGGTGTTCTCATTGGAGGTCAGTTGGCCCTAGCCACAAGTGCTTCTAGTGAGATTCAAAACCTGCATTGTAGGTGAACTTCCTACATAAAGCTTAGTTTGGCAACTGAATCACACCTCCTGGTTTCAGTATACTGCTTTTAACTGGGGCATTAATTGCATTTGAGTGAAAACATCTTATTTTTAAATTTGTTTCTGGAACAAACACCCTTTCACGCTATATATGTTCGGTATGATAAGTGGTACCTGTAAGGATAAAATCACATTAACAGCATCGCACAACTGTTCTGTTTGTACTGCTTTCCCAATAGTCTCAAATGGCAAGTTTGACAACAAAATGGCTGCCTGCAAAGAACGTGAAAAGGTTAAACAGGATGATTAGTCTCATATACCTTGGATGATTTAAGAAGCTATTCAAATTTATGAGCTTAGCTTTGAATCTGATTTACGTGTTCAGCTTATTAATTTGATTTCAGCATATATATCATCTTCTTATCTATATAGTCTTATGTTTCAAATGAAAAGTTTTCACCAGCCAAAGAACTTCTTGTTTCTATTTGCTTTCCAAAATTATGGAGAAGAAAAATGAGGTCATCCCAAATTTCAATCAAAATAGTCAAATGTAAGATTCTTTTATTAGAGAACTTTCATGCAGAAAGCAAATTGATTAATTAAGAAAATATAATTAGATTCCATATTACACTGATCCTAATGTTTGACAAATTGAGATTTTGTTGAAATTAATGGCAAATCCATTTATCAACACCTTCAAGCCTTCTGCAGTGCAGTCTGATACAGGCCACCCATTGTCTAGAGTTGAGAAAGGCCATCCACCTTTAGAAATGTGGCGATACCAGTAACTTGGATTACCAGAGCTGTTCTTTGTAACCTTCAAACCATCATAAGTCAATATTTCACACTGTATCTTAGTTCATTTTTCAGAAGTTTCAGTCAATATACAATACCTGTGAGCATTTGATGAAATAATTTGCTTTCTTAAGCATTGAACCATATTCATCATCAAGATTTGTAGCCAAGATTGCTTGAACAGCAAAAGAAACGTCCCAAAATTGAGAACCATTATATCCCTGACACGGAACTATCATCTTCAGAATTTGCAAGCCAATATCTAATCACAAATCTAAATGGAAGTTAATGCATATGCATTTGTCAAATTGTGTAAACACAGATAATTTCTTTTTTCTGCAAAACTTATGGTATATTGGAAGAAAGTATATGTTTGTTTGCTTAATGGCAAAAAACTAATAGACGTAGAACCTGCATTTTCATTCCATCCTCGGCTACCCAGAGATAGTCTTTGATTCTTGGAATGTGACACTTATATGCCTCAGAATTGGGGTCCTCCAACCAACAACAAAGCATGTTTAATACCTGCTTTAAAGGGCTTGTCAGTTTAGTCGTCTTCTTAATTCAAACTAGTAAGAAATTCAACATCTAACTATGCTGTCGAGTTCGAAGCTTCAAATGGTAACAGTGAGAATATTCAGTAGGACCTTGCCGGCTTGTCGCCCCTAATCTGTTGTTTTAGACATGTAGATGCTTGTCTAGTTAATTCAAAGTGCCTCTAATCAATTATACTTTTACGTCCGACATTTTAAAACAATTCTTTTTAGGTAGACAATCTCACTATATCTGTTAACTAGAGGTATTTACTTAATGTTTAAGGCAATATGTTTTATGTCTTGACTACTTGTGTTCAAACCTTGAATCAGCACTTAAAGAGAATTCCCTTAAATACATTAGATTGATATATATATATATATATATACTAAAAAATATTTAAAATATAATATAAAATCAGACTAGATAAGACTAAGTTCTTTGAATGTAATTCTTTTTTGGCGAGGTATAGATGTTAAGTTTTTATTGATTGAATTGGTTTTAAATTAATTTTATCTTTAGTTCTTGAATAAAAAATAAAAGTGAAAATCACTATATTTAGTGAATAAAATGAACACCGTGTCTTGTGATTAAAATAAAATAAAAAACTCATAGTCTTGAAAACTTTACCTTCTTATAAAATTCTTCAATTAAAGTTTCGTTAACTCTACACCTTATTATTTTTAATAAGCTCATTTTTTTATTAATTTCAATGATCGCTATTAATACATATTTAAAGAAAGATCAATAACTATTCATGTTAACATAAATGACCATTTGGAATGAATTAATCATTTAGAATGATATCAATAATTATTCATGTTAACATAAATGACTATTTGGAATGGATTGATCATTTAGAATGATCAATTAGTTCTTAACCTTAAATTTGTTTTGTTAGGTGGTCCTTGAAATTAATAATCCCTTTTATATATAGCTGGCTTTTTTTATTTTGTGTTTTGTATTTTTAATTAACTAATATGTTAAATTGAAAGGGGCAAAAGTATTATTTACAAGGGTAATGTTGCACACTTCTTTTGCAAATTATACACAAATTACTTAGTAATGTATTGCATGCAAATTTGATAATTAAAAAAAAAAAAAGCGGCCTCTATGAAATTTAATATTATCAGTTTACAAATTTGCAAAAAATTTAAAGATTTCATGTATATTACTAAGTCACAATTCTATGCGCTTTACTAATATTCACTCCCAAATATAATTTTTATCATATTCCTAATTTGTAATATATACTTAGAGCACATTCTTTTAGTCATAGACTGCGTATTAAATATTAACATATTAAATTTTACGTTAATATCTTTGGCAAAAAAAGAAATTCAATCATCAAATGCTGATACGACTGTATCGGTAAATTGGCCTATGCCAAGGCCTTGTTGGGAATAGAAAATCGAAGGTCTAAGTGGGTAACTTCTTCCTGTTTTGAATGAACTCATAAATTAAAATTTGCTTAATGTGCATAATTATAAAAGGTTACAATTTACCCATAAAACTAATACAGTATGTTAATAAACCCTATCATTAGTCCTACACTCAATTGATAATGGATCTCACATGTGAAGCTCACGTGCTCATTTAAGTCCCAGCTCCCATGATTTATTATAGCTTACCCCCTCTGCAATGAATCTAGTGCACGAATTGGAGCACGCGTTGGGAAAATTCTTGAATTCCACAACAATGTAAGATAGTTTCATCAATTTTCTAGCTGTTCTTTGAAGGATCATGGTGGGCCATTTTTATGTTTCGCAAATAAATCGAGTTTGAGATTGTAATATGAAATTTGGAGTTTGTAGTGTCAGAAATACATGAAATTTAAACCTATCTGAATGTGCTGATGTCCTATTTATCTGGTATGTCGAATGGGCTTTGCTCACACACAAAAAACAGGATAATGCTCTATGGCTGCCCGAATTATGGTTAAGAAGGATGATGTGATACTTTGCTTGGTTAACTCCTCCGGTTCATGATAGTCAACCAGCAACTTTGGGTTGAAGACGAGCATGTTGCAGGGTAAAAGAGGCAAGTTGAAAAAATTGAACAATAAGATTGAAGCAATATTATGTGGGCAATTTGATGAAACACTGAATGGTCGAGCTGAACTACTAAATGGGCAAATTGAAGTACTAGATAACAGACTTAACAGTGGAAGAAGAATTTGCAATCTCCTATTTTGATATCGGTGTTTGTAGCATTATTTTTTACTTGTATTGCTATGAAGTATAAACATTTGTGTTAGACATGATTAAAATATTATTGTGTCACATTATTCGTGTTCCTGTCGCATCCCATGATCGTATTAAATCTTATATTCATGTCAATATCTATGTTTCTTAGTTATATATTATTGCGTTAAATGAATAAATTCTGCTATTTACATATCATTTATACATATCCTCTAACATGCGTCATTTTTTATTTTTTGGTTAATCTAACATTCCTTATTTTATTATTATATTACTTAAATTTTGTTTTTTTTATATTAAATTAATAATATGTGCTTTAAAATCAATGATAAATAAGATGTTATAAAACTAGTATGCAAATGCTAATTACCTTATTAACGGGACCAATGCAGATGTATTGTGTATTTTCATCCTCGTAGTGTATATGCTGCATTACATGACGGAGTGCTGTCTGCCTTAGCTTGGAGCAAGGCCAGTCCATGAGAAGAGGTTCCCCTACATTGTGAAGACAACCCCATAAAATATCCTGGATCATTGGGTGTGGATAGTACAAATCTTCCTGCAATTAGTTAACAACATCATATAATTAGCACATATATTTCCGTTTTAATACTATTAATAATTTATAAATTTTATTTTGAGTAAATTGTTCTCCTTTCATGTATATTTTATATTTTGTTGTTTACTATGCATATACCTCTTTTTATTATAAAAATTTATTAAAAAAAATATTTTGTTTAAATAAAATATGCTACAACTAACTCTAAAATGTTGTCAAACTTAACAGATTTGTTAATTAAGTTATTAATTTATAAATATTTTGCATATGGTCAAATGTTATTCATACTCTTCATTAGCCTTATACGTTAGTAAAAGGGAAAGAACCTAATCATTTGGCTTAGTTTCAACCATTTAAATTAAAGGTTCAATTAGACCAATAATGAATGTATTCTTTTCATTTTCACAACATATAAGGCTGAACAAGATTATAAATAATATTTGACCATAAAATACCCATGGGCTAACAATTTGTTGGACATGATAATATTTTGAATTTAGTTTTTATTATTTTAATACAAATGAATTTTGTGTTAAATTTTTATAATATAAAGAAAATTATGTATAATAAACACAAAATATAAAAAGAGTAATTTAGTCTTGTATTATTTTCCCTAGCTCATCCTACTCCTTTCTATATTTTTTGAGGGCTCAATTTTTTTTTCTCCCTTTGTAAAAGAAAAGTTAGATTGGGTTCTTTGGCACATGTGTAGGCAAAAGGGGCGGAGCTATGTGTAAGGGTGATAGTAATACTTCCGAAACCTCAAAATTCTCCATGTGTAATGTATTACATAACTTTTAAGGCACGCACCTTATAAAGGTTAAATGTTTCCTCTTCTAAAATTTTCTATGGCACCCCGATCTAAAGAATTTTAAGTTTACTTTTTTTTTTTTATCTATAGATAGATATTATAATCTATATATATAAAAGTAAAATTGTCTTTTGGAGCAACTAATAGTATCATTAAATATAATTATATCATTAAATACATATTAACATTAAAAAAATAAAAAAATAAAATTTAAAAAGACAATTATATTAAAAATTAAGCGTTATCAAAGTATACATTTAAAATTTAAAGAATTAAATAGTGAAATTAAAAAAAAGACAACCTTTCTAACATAAAAAATTAATTTATAATGTTTTGTTGATTTACTTTTAAGATTTTTTTTATTAAATATTACTTTGTAAATTTAACATATTTGAAATCATAATTATATATAAAAATGTTATTTTGAAAAAAAATAAAAAATAAAAAAATTAATTAATATGTGCAAAGCACTGATAAAATAAATTATCTCTAACATAAAAAATTAATTTTAAACATTTTTTCATATATTTATAAGAATTTTTATAGAAAACATTTCATAAATTGAAAATATTTAAAATAATAATTATAAAAATTATATAATTTAAAATTAAAATTAAAATTAAAATATAAATTATAAAATAACCCATGTAAAGCACAAATAAAATAACTAATAATTAGTATAATTAATTAATAGGGAGTTAGGCATCGAATTAGAAACCTTCCCCGTATAGAAATCAGATTTTCACCAGTTAAATAATTAGTATTAATCATATTATATTCAAGTTAGGTGTCTGAGGATTTTAGCTATTTGAACCGGGCTTGAGTTAATAAATAAAAATAGTATATTTATAAACCACCCCACCCCACATTAAGAAATTCTAACAAGAAAATAGTTATAGGAAACAAACAATATTCAGAATAATATAGTTTGAGAAAAGAACAAGAAGAACAATCCTGGAGTAAGTGCTAATATGAATAATTAAAAAGTTACATGATATAAAAGATTTTGTATACATAGAACAATATCCAGAATGGCATTATTTATATACTACATGTATATTTGATTCCTCCTCAGCCTTTTGTTATATAGCTTTATTTAAATATGGGCGTCATTAAATTGATATACATACTCTTAAATTAATCATATCATTTGCAACAATGGGGTAATCAAGGTTGCTAATTGAAATGTCATATTTAATTTGGATGATGCAAATTCGACTTGTTCGAGTTGATGGTGACCCTGAAGCAGTTAAACCATTAATTGAATCGGAAGAATGAAATGAAGAGTCTACCCCTAGAAATATAATATATGAATGAACAGTCAATGCAATAGAATAGAAACTTAGGGAAGGTCTGTATATATAATCAATTTGCCCTTTTCTCTTTGTTTCGCATGCGTGTTCATCTTGACAATTAGAGTGGATCTATTCATCCGTATCTCATTGAACATATATAGCATCTAACAGTTAGCACTTTGCAAGTTTTCATATCAAACATTTGACCTTCATCATTTTTAACTATAAGAACTCAATACTTGACTAACTACCATAAATGAAAATATTCATATATTGTTCCGATGTACTCTGTACGAGCAAAATCTGCAATGAATATATATAATGTAATATAATATAATAGCTCTGTTTTAAAACTCTCTTGAACAGGAGGGAGAAAGATTGAATAAACAACGAAAAAGTTGTACTTGTCATAAAAAGTTTATAGAGGCAACCCTAAAGTTTAGTTTATAAATGGAGATCATTATTTAGCGTGCTATAGGTTGGGGGAAAAAAAAGGAATTATTAGAGTGAACGTTTTAGTGGGTTTGCCAAAGTAATTAAACTAAATACAATACCTTGGCACATAGATTTCTAGCTTGGTCCCAGTCAAGGAGATAATAGGGAAGGGTATAGAGCTCTCTTCTGATGGATAAAACAATGGCGTTGATAGGACCCACGAATCTTCTACCGTATAAATATGACATGGGTAGATACACCAGTCGACAGTGACACCACATTCTTCCTGCAAATATGAAATTAATACGTACCCTACATAATTTCTTTGATATTATACTTTATATTAATATTAATTTGATAGATAACCAATATGCGCGCATGGCATTCGGCGTATTTGTTAACCAATTTATATGAACCCCAAGTATCTTTTCTGATTCTGGCTTTTCCTCCTATCAAATGCTTTAATTTTTCGTGTAGCCACTGTACGTAACTGCATCATTGCCATTGTTTGCGTACATAATATTATTTTGCATGATCGAAAAAGATTATAGAAAGAGATAAGTGATAAAGCTCAAGCATACTAATACTACATGTACACGTGTGTGTGTGTGTGTGTGAGAGAGAGAGAGAGAGAGAGAGAATTAAAGAAGACGACGAAATCATGAGAACCTGGATGCATGGGAACAAAGTACGGAAGCAGCCATATCTCTGGGGGCATTGGGTTGATGCCGCTCCATTCGTATACGCCAAGTACCTATTCCAATAATCCATTCTCATTATATGCACGTACTATTTGATTTAATTATATTCAAAAGCCATTACAACAATAAACTATATCACTAGCCAAAAGCAAAACCTTTTATAATTAAACACACAGGTGGCGGAGTTAATATACATATACACACTTACTGAAAGCCAGAGTTTGCCCCAGGAAGGAATAGAAGTGGCACCACCACGATCAAGAATCCATCTTCTTGCTTTCTGCATGGCGCCATCTCCACCATCGATGTGTTCTCCAACCAATCTCAAGGTGACATAGCAGAGAGCTGTGCAAAACATTGTGCTGGGCCCTTCTATATGCAATCCCCACCCTCCATCTATGTTCTGTTTACAATGAATGTTGTCCATATTTCACAACAACAGCTAGCTAGCTAGCATGATTGAAATTGAATATTGATTTGTCCTGGCTAACTAAGCTATATGGCATACACAACTACTCCATATTAATTAGTTACAACTGACCAAAAAGGAACCCATACCCCATATTTGATTTAGAACATTTTTGAAGTACTTAATAAAAAACGTATCTATATATAACAATATATATCACTATAAAGTATGTGTATGATTATGCGTAATATACCTGGTGATTGTACAGATAGCGCCGCATCTCGCTTTGATGCTCAGGCGGCAAGATTGCATTAAGGGCCCCAGTCACCGATAATCCAATCACCTACCACATAATTAAATGATGGCATTTGTGAGGCTTCCTTGCGTTGCTTGACACATAATTTGGTCTCAGAAATAATTGATGATTAATTTATTTTTACTTCCCTTTAATACGTATTAGCACGAGCACATCTTAATTATTGCTTAATTAATCTG